>JAIGNY010000962.1:1705000-2045000 GCA_020152595.1 Chiridota heheva | reverse complement strand
ATATATATCTACATATACATATATATATATATATATATATATATATATATATATATATATATATATATATATATATATATATATATATATATATATATATATGTATAAATATACATATGTACATATATCTATATGTATATATATATATATATATATATATATATATATATATATATATTTATATATATCTATATATATATATATATATATATATATATATATATATATATATATATATATATATATATATATATATATATATATATATATATATATATATATATATATATATATATATATATATATATATATATATATATATAAACCAAAGATATGTTTGCTTAAACCTTTTACAATTTAACACAAGAAACTTACCTTCGCATGCAACACCGTCACCTCGGTATCCCGACATGCACTCACAAAGATGTGTCCCATCGATATTCCTGCACTCTGCTTTTTCGCTGCAGTTGTGTGAATTTTCAGCACACTCATTTATGTCTGCATAGGTACGATACACGCATTTGTGTGATTGATTTACGCATTTTCATACATTAAATGATATAATACTGTACTTGTATACTTTCAGATCTCTAACAAATGTTACCAGTGGACATGTAGTACAATTTGCGTGTAACAAAGAATAATTTAATATACCTATTACTGCTGTACTTCAAACGTAAAGAATAGACATGTGCGTAAACAAGTTTTTGCCTCATTGGTTTGCAAATATTAGCGCATATGCTATAAAGCTGAAATATTAAGCTTATATCCTTATTGAAAACAATACGAAAATAATTCAGATATTTTTTTTAATGTTATAAATAAAAACAAAAAATGGATTTTTGCTAAAACTGTCACAAGAAACTCATTTTCGCATTCAACACTTTTGTACTTCCAACTTAAAGAAGAGACTTTTGAGTACAAAAAATAAGATAATTGAGTAACTCACCTTCGCACGTAACACCGTCTCCTCGGTATCCCGCCTTGCACTCACAGGTAAATGTTTCATCAATATTTATACACCTTCCTTTTTCGTTGCAGTTGTGCGAATTGTCGGTACATTCATCTATGTCTACAAGGAAGAAAACGCTAGATTCGTCTCACATTTTTGCTTTTCACAATTCATGAAATAAAGTTATTGTTATCAAGTGTTGATACATCCGTTTACATCTTCACATTCAAATGTTCCATCACTATTTCTGCTAAGTCCGTTTTTGCTGTAGTTGTGTAAAATTTAAGTACATACATTGAAATTTATAAAGAAATTTTTTTCCGCTGTATTGATTTCGACATATTGGCGAATATGAAATAAAGCCGTACGTTTAGGCTCACTTTTTTTCTCCAAAGAAATTCTTACACCTTTTGATAATTAATCACAAGAAAAACCTTCGCATACAACTTCGTTACCTCGGTATCCCGATATGCACTCACAATAATGTGTCCCACCGGTATTTCTGCACACTCCATTTTCGCTGCAGTTGTGCAAATTTTCGGTACATTCATTTAAATTCGTATAAAAACTAATTTATTTCAATGATTTGCACACTTTTAAACGAAAATTGAATTATTATTATTGTTTTTGGAAGCGTACAGCTTTCTAACAAATGTTACAGGTATACTTAAGGCATACTTTGTCAGTAAAATAGATAAACGTAATGTTGACATTACTCCTGTAGTTTAAACTTAAACAATACAATTTTGCGTACGATAAAAATATATTTCTTGAGTAAGTTACCCTCGCACGTAATACCGTTTCCTCGGTATCCAGACATGCACTCACAAAAATATGTCCCACCGATATTTCTGCACTCTCCCTTTTCGCTGCAGTTGTGTGAATTTTCGGTACATTCATTTATATCTGCATAAAAGGATCAATGAAATTACTTAAATGATTTGCACACTTTCACACATAAAATTAAACAAAACTTTCTTACCATTTCTTTCCAAGGTCGAAGTAAGAAAGTCGTATAGACTTGTTGCCTTCTTTCTAAAGATCATGGCTGACAGTCTTGCAGACAGATTTTACGAACACTTCAAACATGCAGTGGGCAAGAGCCATCAGTTACAGGCAGTCAGGGTTAACCTTCAACAAGTGATCATTCCATAACATATTTAGCCTTGACTTAAAACTATTAATTGATGGGGCACTAACAACATGATCATTCAAACTGTTCTAAGTATTGATGATGCGAAAAGCAAAAGTAGATAGGTGTCGTGTTGTCCTGCAACTAGCATTTTAATTTCCAAGTATGACCTCTTGTCCTACAATCTTTATCTTTCTCAAAAAAGGTCTCAAAGTTAATATCTTCCACACCATGTAAAATTGTATACAGTTGTGTCATATCATTTCTGACCCTTCTATACTGAAGTGAAGGTATGCGAATAATTCTTAAACGGTCACAATACGGAAGATCTTGTATAGAACGAATAAATTTGATTGCTCTTTTCTGAACTTTTTCAATTTTCCTGGCATCTTGTTTCGTATACGGATTCCAAACTGGTGTACACAATTCACTAAAGCTATGTAAATAACCCGGAGCATATCCACATCCATACACTGAAAAGATTTCTTAATAAGGCCAAGGATCCTATTTGCTTTTGCTGAAATATTGGCATTATGCTACGAAAAAGAAAGATTATCTTGAAATGTCACGCCAAGATCACACTCCTCAGAAACAACCACTAAGCTGGAATAAACTCCATCATTACACATGTGATAATTCATACAGGGATTGTTCCTTCCAAGATGCATCACTTTACATTTTGCAGAATTAAAGTGCACTTGCCATTTACTGGACCAGCAAACCAAGCTGTTAATGTCGGTTAGAAACAATAAATAGTTCTCGAAGCAAGAAATATTGAAAAAACATTTAGTATCATCAGCAAATAATCTGGTATAACAGTTCACATAATCAGGCATGTCATCAATAAATACGAGAAAAAGAATTGGACCAAGTACACTACCCTGGGGTACGCCAATAATAACACGATTCCAATCTGATTGTACGCCGTTAATGGGCACTCTCTGTTTTCTGTTAATAGAAAAGGTTTCAATCCATGCAAGTATCTTGTCACTGACTCCAATAGAGTTAAGCTTGAGAAGTAATCGCTTGTGAGGTACACTATCGAAAGCTCTCTTAAAGTTCAAGTATAAAGTATCACAACAACCTCCTTCATCGAGAATAGAGGAAATAACATAAATAGTATCAAGTAATTGCAGGTTACAGGAACGACTGGCGCTAAAGACGAATTGTTTATTACTCATAATGTTAAACGATGTAAGAAAAGTGTTTAGTGCATCACGAATTACACTTTCAAATAGCTTGCAAACACATGAGGTCAAACTAATAGGTCTATACTTTCCTGGATCACTTTTACAACCTTTTTTGAAGATTGGGAAAATATTGGCATTTTTCCAGTCTTGCGGAAAGACACCCTCATTCAGAGACTTTCTAAAAATGATAGCCAGGTGATTAGCAATACTACTGGCAATCGTTTTTAGGAGCGATGGATAAATGTTTTCAGGACCACAAGCTTTCCTTCTTTCAGCTTACTTCACTTATCCGCAACCATATCTTCAGTTACTTCCAAATCGAGAATAGTATGATCAGAGTTACATGTATCAACAAGCACTGGTAAAGTATCAAGATTTTCCTTGGTGAAAACATCAGAAAAATATTTGTTAAGAACTGACACTTTATCACTATAAGACGTACACAATTTATCTCCATCTTTCAGATCTGCAACAGTATCTTTCGTGTTCAGTTTGCTTCGAATATATTTTCACAAAGATTTAGAGTCGGATCCAAGATTACTGGCAAGATCTTTTTCAAACTTAACCTGTCTAATACAGTTAGAAGTTTTATTTCCAATTTTGCAAAACAGTTCCAATCTGTGACATTATAAGTTCTGCAATATTTTCCCCCGCTTTGTTTTTCTTTGATTAAACATTTAGCATCAACAGTCATCCATGCAGCCTTTCTAAAATTTCGTTTAGGCTTAAAACAAGGAACAAACTTTTGCTTCCCATCTTCCAAAAGTTTAAGAAAAATATTCCAGGAATCAATGCAATCAGAATTGTGAAAACAAAGGCTCTAACCAATGTCACGAAGGAGAAGATTAAAAGAAACATAATCTACATTGGAAAAGTTGCACAAGCACATCTTCTTATTGGTATTCGCAACATTACAATCTGAATAAGGGTTGAGCTTAAAACATAGCATAACATGATCACATGCACCAAGAGGACTATGGTGTTCGACAATGTTAATCATATCTTCCTCATTTGTAAAAATCAAATCGATAGTACTCGGCTTATCCATACCTCTTGTGCAAATAGGTTCAAAGACATGCTGAAATAGGAAATTGTCATCAATACAATCAAGAAGAAATTGGTCGTCAGTGGTGCATATCGGGAGTACTTCTAATACCATTACTCCAAGTAATACGTGGCCAGTTAAAATCTCCAACAATTAGATTATAACTATAAGTACTTTGGGTTGCATTACGTATCAAATCACAAAGTTTGTCAATATTATCAGAGTAAAAAAGGGCTTCTATAAATAGAACCAATAAGCAGCATATCATTGTTACGTAATCTGACAGATATCCATAATGATTCTTTAAAACCAGATAAACTTCACGAATGAGGACGAGATGCATGAACGAACGTATATGCCAATACCCCTACGTGAATTCCACAAACCTGGTCAGGCTTTTTGGAAGAACCTCCGTAATTGAAGTAATATCAGGCTTCAGATCATAAACAATGTGAGCTAGCTCATCCATTTTGTTAGTGAGTACATCCCAATTGGTATACAAAATAGAAATACCATTTTCACAAAAGTCACCAACTGGTTGACGAACAAAAGTATTATCAGGTGTACTGTAAACACCCTCGTTTGAGTTACATGTACGCTTTGTTTGAATTGCAAAATGGCTGCCACTCATGACCAGCAGCAGTATTTCCAGCTGGTCTCTGTAATTTCTTGACCACCTTGTTATCGAGAATTTTCCAAGTAAAATCTTCAGCGCTTCTTTTTTTCTTTAAGCTCGTGCACAAGTGCACGATGCACTCCTCTCTCTCTCTCCTTTGGGGTCCTATCTAGATGTATATATATCTTCTTGAAACGTTCATCCTTGTTTTGAAGTCTCCATGTTACCTTGAAGTCCAGAAAAAAAACGACTTTGCAAATTGCCTGTCATGATCTGAACGAGTCAAACTATCCTGGTTTCTGGAATATTGAATAATATCAAGTTAGCATTTCTTAATCCTTTTTCCTTTCTTCTTCTTTGAGATTATCCCAGCTATTTTGCACCATATAATACTGTATAATGCTGTAGGCCTACTTCTAACAACTTCATATATACCTTGATAGACACTGTACATTTAATAAATGAAAAAACGAAAAAACACTGTAATTTGTAGATATGAAAATGGTATGAAAAACTTGTATGAATAACTCACCCTCGCACATAATACCGTCTCCGTGGTACCCCGTCATGCACTCACATTCAAATGTTCCATCACTATTTCTACAATGTCCGTTTTTGCTACAGTTGTGCACGTTTTCAGCACATTCATCGAAATCTGGAAGAGTAAAACAACATTTGTTCTTCATTGCAAACTTTCGTGCAGATTACGAAATAAAACTATTCTTGTCGGCTTAAAATATTCTCACAAGCATGAAGATTGTACTTTAGGTAAAATGAACACATCATATCCATGTTCTTAATGAAACGTAACGTTCCGTTAACATACACATCCCTTTTATTCACACAAGTTACTCACCGTTACAAATGACACCGTCCCCTCGGTACCCTGCTCTACATTCACATTCAAATGTTCCATTGGTATTTTTACAGCTTCCGTTTTCGCTGCAGTTGTGATCATTGTCAGTACATTCATCGATATCTGCATAACAAGAACACATTTGCTCCTTTATTTTACAATCTTGGAGCATATTACGAAATAAATTAATATTTACACAATTTTAGTAACCACTTTTAATCAAATAAAAATGTATTCTATATTTCTTACCCTGAAATGGGACATTTTGAATATGAAAAATAAATTTCCATCTATCCACTTATGTCACTCACCGTCGCACGCGATGCCGTCTCCTCGGTACCCCGCCATGCACTCGCATTCAAAAGTTCCATCTCTATTTCTACAAAGTCCGTTTTCGCTGCAGTTGTTCACATTTTCGGCACATTCATCGAAATCTACAACGAAAGAACATTATTTTGCCTCATTGATCTGCACATATTCTACACCTTCCCTTTTTGCTGCAGTTGTGAGAATTGTTGGCATATTCATTTATGTCTACAAGGAAAGGAAACAGCATTCACTTTTTATATTTTCACATATAAGGAAATAAAGTCGATGTTTATCTAGTGTTGATAACTGAATACCTTTCCGGATTTCATGAAATAAATAGTGTTAGGCTGCATATGAAAAACTATCAATCATGTTCATTTTTGATTCATTCTGATTTAAAATCTCTTCCATCCCTGGTAATTAAACTATTTAAAATTGTAAGATAAATTCATAAACAATCTATTACCTGCAAAACATATTCAAAAACTTTACGAAATATTTTTATACTTTTAATCTGAGGAATGCAATTTTGCGTGTGAAGAATAAAATTCCCTCTTCCCTGCTCATCTTTGGACGTTAATTACCTAGCTCATCGTTATCCCATCATGAACTCACAAAATAAAATGTTCCGTCAAATATTTAGAGTTATATTGAGTAAATAGGGCAACACTCGTCACTTTACAAAAGAAAAAAATGCGAAGATTAGTTATTTACATTTATTTACATGGGATTTCTTAAAGGCAAGTTCTGATTTTAATGTGAAGAATACTATGCAATATAATTCAATGTTTCTGATTGGCAGATCATATTCACACATATACTGACAAGCTAATAAAATGCCGCAGCGGAAGTGGCGTGGATGGCATGTAGTAGATTTACAGGTGATGTGTCAAACAATTTCCTTTTGACAATATTTCCACTAGAATGTTTATGGGCGCCATTCATCAACATTTTAAGAGGAAGAATCTAATAGATTCACCAACAAAACAATTTTAGAAGAAAAAGTAAGATTTATGTTTCAAAAGCCCAACGTAAGTTTAAGAGGGAGAGGATAAGCAAAATGTATTTGGAATTTAATAAGCTTGTGACTCTCAGTAATGTGCTAACTATTCAACCATGACAACCGCATTCTGAACATCTTTGTGCATTATTGACTAAATCTGCTACTGTTAATTTGATTTTAAGTCATTAACAATATGTGTAGGAATCTCTATTGTTAATATAATAAAAGAAAATGTCATTTTTGATGTTTGTAGTCATTTGAAATGTGAGTTGTAATTAAGATTAATTTCCTATGACATGGTATCAATCATCCTTTTGATTTCATTTTTCAATAAATTCAGATCAAATGTTTCATGCATTAACAGAGATATTGAGGGCATATTAGCCAACATTCAATTATGTAGAAGGAAAGAACATTTTATTAGGAATAACGCTTCTTCATTCATCAATTTGTGTGTAGATTTGTATTTCATAACTTGAAATATCAAAAAAATTGTAAAACAGACAGTTCTGAATGATTTTGATAAGACTTGTGTTTTACATCCTTCCGTTATTATATGCAGATTGATATTTCGTCCGTGTGCTAGTTCATATTAAACTTATAAAGTTATTTGTCTGTATTATTTCATTGTAAAAACACTAATATTGCCAGATTACCGTAAATTACAAGCTCAAAAAGTATTCAGATAATTAAGTTCAAAAATACAGATGTAAATCTTCGCATGTGAACCCATTCCCCTGATAACTAAACGTACACAAACATGTATCTGTATTGCTACATTCTGCATTGGGACTGAATGACTGGGGATGTTAGATACACGTACACTACGTGTCGTGTTACATGACAACAATACAACTTGTATTCAATTAAATTCAACCAAACTTGATCTCGACCTTCTTGATGATTTTACCGACCATACTTATGGTGAACACATTATGATATACTGATGTATTCAAAATGAACATTTTAATCACTATAAAGCTTGTAAATAATGTTAGTAATTTATTTTAGACACAAAAGTAGGTGAGACTTGTCAAACGCAAAACAACTAATAAAGACTGAAAGATCAAACGAATGAAAAGACTGAAGAAATTGTGTGCAGCACGGTTGTGACATCGCGGATGATGAAAGAACGGCTAACAATATAGCAATGATTTTATAAAAATGTACAGCGTATAAGGGTCGATGGGGTAAGAAATGCAATTAAAATTGGACACAAGTAGGAAGAAAAATTCAATTACGTTGCAAAATACATGAAACAAATGTGAAAGAACCTCACCTTTGCATGTTATACCGTTTCCATAATATCCCAGCAAGCATTGGCAAGAAAACGACACTTTGTTGTTGATGCACTCAGCATTTGCACTGCAGTTGTGTTTCTTCTCCAAACACTCGTCAACATCTAAAATAGGAAAAGGTATGCCCCGATGATTTGGTTGGAGAGGACAAATATGCATATAATACTCCCCCCCCCCCCCCACCAACACACACACACCATGCACACATAAACACACATTACATGATGAGAACAACTACATGATGATAAGTAATTTTAAAGAAAAATCAAAATGCAACGTCTGCAATAAATTATATGTAGTTTTATTGCCCAATTGCATTACTATAAACATTTTCTGCAGAACTGATTTTAAACGATGTTTCTTGAACTAAAAGCAAAGCTTATTTTTGTTATCATAACATTTTTATTAATATAAGAAAGGGCTATTCTATAAATGGAATCCCCTAGCTGGATTTATGCTTGTCTTTTCAATAATATGAGGATTTATTTATCTAATTAACTCATTGCTCTTAAAGATGTAAAGGCAGCGCTAGCTAAAGTGCTTTTAATTTTAACAGATTTCAACACCATCATAGTAGATAAACAAAATCATTAAAATCAGTTAAACTGTGACCATTGTACAATTTTTTTATATCTCAGGCATAATTTGCTTCTATTTTCTTTTGTAAATCCTTTTGTCATAATTCTTAAAGTTTGAAGATGTGCAAATTCCGACAAGAATTTGTTTCACTCTTTGTCGTGCCCATAATGAAAGTTTAGCAGGATTATACTTCCCATCGCTTTCAGCACCTACAACTTAAGAACGAAATTCAAAGAACTGCATGAAGATTTTGAGTTGCCTGCCAGTCCGACAGCATGCCTATTAATAGGAACATTTACAACACACGAGAATATTGAAGCCATAATAGATGTTGCGATAAATTGTGAAATTTTCAATTTTTTTTATGTACTTAAAATATTAAAAATCATTGTGTTGAAAAACATTTGATTTTTCAAAATGGCTGCTTTGCGCCAAAAAGCCTAGCTCTATTGTCAATTACTTACAATATTTCGAAAACAGCGTGGTGAAACATATCAAATGGGAGTGGAAAAGTTTCATCCATGACAGTAATGAAGGTATTTTCATGGTTTTTAGGATTCCCTAAGCAAATATATTTTTTCCAGACGTATTTAAAATTTGAAATTACTTTTGAAAAGACTTTAATGTCAGGATAACAAAGGATCATGGGAAGTATCACAAAATGGCGGCTTCCATGTAGCAAAATGTTCCCATTCATATGAACATTTATGTTCCCATTAATAGGCATGCTGACGGACTGTCTACCCAGCCATACATCACAAATGTAGCACAAAATCTGGTCATACTTTGATCAGCCATAACTCAAAAACTAAAAAAGGCTTTTTTCAAAATTCAACAAATGATCTGCTCAGATTCTAACATTCTTTCCACCAATATAGAAATTGCTATGTGGCCATAGATTTTTAACTGCTTAACTTTCTTGCATTCAATGCATACTTGATATATTTACACACAAAGTAATGTAACCGGTGGAAGAGTTTTCGGATCCTATCCCTAAAAATTGTTTTATAAAAATTGAACTAATCTGCTAATGGATGCACTAGAAGATAATTAAACCAAGATTAACTTATAACTTCAGGATAAAGGTTTACATGTTAATTGCTCTTTCTCAGTTGTATACCTACCATACCATCTGTGGCTATTTTCTGTCTAGTTTCCTATACAAATTTTTATGGGGAGCTTTTATTTCCTTTTTGGTAAATGAACGTCAAAGAGATTATAGAATTTAAACTAGAAATTTGAAAATAACATTTATAGTTTTGCATTCATGACTGATTTGTTTGTCACGGATGAATTCGATTTGTACTTTTTAGTAGTTTAATAATTAGTAACTAAAGAGTGGCATATTAAATCATATAGATCACACCTGAATAAACTTAAGGGCGTTTACTTGTTTATGTAAATTTGTATAATTATTTTTTTAAACTGGATATACCACTGACATTCATGTACATGGTGCTCTTAAACGTTGCAGTTTGAATTCATTTCAAATATACTCCGTCTGAAAATGGCCAACATAATTCTTTCGAATAAAGAGATAAACTGACATTTTATACGCCTATTTGAAGAATCCCAAGTGCCTCAAAAATGTGCCTCAAAAAGTTCTAGTCGTTTTACAATGAAAACATCAAGTAAAGAACACAATTAAAATTGGGGTGAATTCAAACATACCAATTGATTCGTATTTAGTGATTCACTAATAATCATGTCAATAAATCCACATGACTTTCAAGCTTCAAATTTTGCAGAACAAATTTGCAAAGCAAATTAGTTTGCTTCTTTCACACCAAAAATTGTTCAATTGCACTTAACACTCCTTTCAAGATCGTCGCCGCCAGCATGGGATGGGAGGGAAATTTCTCCACTGGCTCCCTGTATGTTACAGACCTACTTTCAAAGTACTGCTCTTTGCTTATAAATCTCTAAATGGTCTCGCCCCTGCCTACCTGGCTGATGAACTTACCCTTTATAATCCACCTCGTAATCTTAGATCACGAAATAGATATTCACTTGTTGTTCCCAAAACCAACACTGCCCGTTACTCAGATATAATTTTTAGTCACTCTGCTGCTACTCTCTGGAACAATTTGCCCGTTTTCATAAAATGTGCCCCTGATGTCAAAACTTTCAAGAAATTCCTCAAAACTCACTTGTTTGTGGCTGCTTTTGACTCATAGCTATTTTCAGTACTTTTGATTGTTTTTTTACTTGTAAATTCTTTTTTTTTTTTTTTTTGTCTTTTGTAAAGCGCCAAGAGCCTTTTTTGAATTTGGCGCTGTAGAAGTTGTGAATGATAATAATAATAATAATAATGATAATGTCTGTGTAAAAGTAAATTTATATAATCTAATATTGTGTACTGCGACCCTTATAATTCATTTCTTTCCTGTATCCATTTGTGTTTTGCTTTAATGTTGTGGGCGAGCTGGTCATAAATATGGATAGCGGTGTGGCCACAGGGTGGTATTGTTGCACAGAGCAGAGCATATTTCGCCTTTAACCATCAGGAAATCAGTGTTTCATCACTCCTTTAAAGCAGTATCAAACCAAAGAGATATTTTGAATCTCAAGGTAATTAAAACACTTATGCCTTGTTTTAAAGCCGACGAAAACTAGGTGTTTTTTTTTAACAAAGCAAGCCTTATTCTGCCAATATCACAGACCTTGCAGTTGTGTAATTTCATTTTAAATTAGCTTTCTGATTGGTTTAAGATAATCTCATTAGATACAATGTTAAGGTCACGACGCAAATTCGCCCATTGCTTATTCATTGCGCATGTACTACATTGATTAGTTATTTTCTTTAAGTGGGCGTGTCTTCTACAAACCAAAGAGCGCATTTTTTCGATTAGAGAGCTTGAACTGGGAGGATTAAGAGAGAGTTGAATGCGAGATGTTGATAGTAACGAAAATAAATATTTGTGAATTTTTTAAATTCTGTTAAAAACTGAGGGATTATAGGTGAATCATATTAACTATCAAGAGATTAAAAGAATAAATTTACTGTACGAACTGTTTTTAACAAAAGTTATCTCGAGTATTTATTTCATCTAAAGGAAATGATGTTGACTCGCTAATATACCGTTTGTGCGAAACTTTGTTTTGAAAATTTCTCTGAGTTGACAAACATTAGCTGGATTAAGGATTTTGGACTTTCTCCGATGCATGGAAAGCCACAATTCCACAGGATTAGGGGTATTACTCCCCCTTCCCCTTCCTCAACACACACACACTTATGTTTGTATAAAAAAGATGTCCATCAGATTTAGTCTAAATTATTGCTTAAAGTTTGCTTAAGTAATGCCATGTAAACAGTATACATGGTAATGTTAACCCTTCTCTTTAAATGCATCTCCCGTGATTGTCAGGCTACTGATAGGTATGCGAATTTGATCCTCTTAGCTTTTACCCCCCAATTATTGTACCCTGTCCACGCCACTGAGTATGGGCTGTCGAAAAACAGGATGAAGGTCAGGAAAATACGTGATTGATCAAAATTTCAAATCTATTTTAAAGATTGAGGAAACTCAATGCAGCTTACATAGAAAAGATTTGTTTTTTTCTGGTCGTTTTGGTTATTTGAAGTTTTTTAAACCATATATACTCAGTACAAAATAGATCAGGTTTTTTTTTATTTTCAAGTTTATGGGTGCAGCTAAGTGTGCAGTTTTAATATATTATATGCATATACCTTTTCTATAGGCAATAGTGATTTAAAAGAAATCGGTTGACGGAAATCAGTTACCAAATTAATTTATTCAGTCGGTGAATACAATTTCAAATGCTTCTTTATTTCTTACTTTACTTTTGAGAAATTATTATGGATTTAATAAATTAACTGATTTTATTAAAACTTTGACCGGCAGAAATTCACCTGTGATTCAGCAAAATTCCCAAGGGATAACATACTGTGGCTGTGAAGCAGCTTGGGAAAAGTCATCCGGCTCTAAGTACAGTTGCTCAATCTGGTCCTTGCAGGCCTAATGGGCTAGTATTGCCAAAATTATTATGTTGCATGGTCTTTTGTATGCTGTGGATTTGTAAGTTTTGGACTGGACTCAGACTTATGACAACATGATTCGTAAAAAAGAGACGGCTGGAACACATAACTGATAAAGGCCAGTTGTCGTGTTAACGTAGAGATGAGTATACAAAACGTCTCTGATTGGTCAAATTGTTAACAATAATACCGACAGGTCAATCGATAAGCGCCAAAAAGTGACGTCATTAATTAGTATGTGTCAATTTTATTGGTGAAGTGTCAAGGAATTTTATTGGGACAAGATTGAATTCTCTCTATAATCTGTCGCAAATCATCTTTATGTTCAATTGTGGAAATAGAATGAGAACCCAGGGAGTATTATAGCGCCTCGCTGGTCAGGCTATATAAGCCAAGGCTGTGAATTCTAAAATCAAATCGGGAAAGCTTGCTAGTATAACATAAGCATCTACTTCCACACTGATTGCAAATTGCTTTCTATCATCGGAAATCGTTTGCAGCCTATACTGCTAAAGGACTATAGTTCAGGGGGTCAAGCAAAATCATCTTATATGAAAGAGCTAGGACTTGGAAAAGAAACAAAACGGTGAAGAATTTGGTGTCATTTATATTAAAACGATTGAAAATAGACTAGTTGTGACGTCACAGTATCAGAGATTCCGAAAAGTCTTCAAGTATTCTATTATATTTTGTGTCTTAAAAATCATTCGATATGTCAAGAAAGTGGTTAAACAGGATCTTGTAAGGGTATGGTCACCTAAAGAAAGTTTGAGGGAAAATAATTCAAACACTACAAAACTTAAAGAAATTTTCTTTAAAATACATTACCAATTCTTAAGAATGTGAGGATGAGGGCGTCAACCTTCCATAGTTGACGTATTATACCAGTCATTTCTACGCAGATAAGGCAGAGCAACTCTGTAATGGAATAAGATTTTTGAATGCTTCCTTGACCATTTTGTTTCTTTTTAGAGTCCCCTTTCATGTAAGATAAACTTGTATGATCACTCTACTAACCCTTTAATAGGTACCCAGGTTCATGATTTTGTATTAGCATGAAGTGCGTTGGGCTGTTATTCTTTTCGACGTAAAGGAGTGGTCAATCAATGATGTAGCCAGGGGATTCACCGGGTCTTTTGACGCCCCATTGCCTCCCAAAAAGTAAAAAGGTCCAGAAATTTTGCTTAAAGATCCAGATTTTGAGACAATCACCTTTTGTTTGGTTGCTTTCTAGTAAAAGGTAGCCTCTAAACAGTTCAAGCACCGCCGATTTTGACAATTTTGGATACAAAGTTCACCATCTGTAATTGTCATTTTATACGACCCCCCCCCCCTCCCCCACCCAAAACGCTGGCTGCACTTCTGACACTGTCCGGGGATTGGGAACAAGCTGAACTTTTCCTAATCCACAGAAGGACTATTGTCGTTGTGGTTGTCATAAAAGCAACAAAAAAAATAGCGAAGAAGAACAGGGCTGGTATAGCACGACATATGGGAAAGACAGCGGCATCATGAGTGTAAATGTACTTTACAGACTCTAAAATCTGCAAAGTTTATGATCTCTGTGTGAGATGAATTGTGTACAAACGATCGCCATGATCTGAAAGGGACTTCTGAGAAAAATGATTCTCAAAATGCTGTATGTATTTTACATGAAATATCCTCAAAATGTTTGTGATTGATACCGTGGATATGATAGTATAGTCTTAATTGTAAAGTTACTCTAATTTCATTGTTTAAAATTTAAAGGCATTTTGAAAACATATTTTGAGTGATAAAACCAAATCAATTAATTCTCTATCAACACAGCAACAATAATAGCACAGATTGCGAATGAGTGATGTTACTTCCTGTTAAAGATAACTTTTAAAAAATCTTACTATCTTTTAAAGACTTTCATAAGTATCATAATTATCATATTTGTTTTGATCTTTTGCCGAGAAATGTTTTGAGAAGTCATGAACCACATAAGAGTATAATTTTCAGCTCTAGAAAAACTACATGTTATTTCTTATCAGACCGCTATATAAAGACATCTGCTCGCTATATTGGCACCCTCCCCGCCCCCCCATCCCTCATAATTTTAAGCTACAATTTTTCACAAAATTCGTTGGGCCGGGTCCCCTTCTTGTGTTGGTGAAAACTAGCAGAAATCGTTTACATGCCGCCGAGAAATTACTCTCTTTCTTCAAGAGAGATCATTTTAGCACCCGGGGACAACATTGTTGTTGGGGATTTATGTCAAAAGAATTATCCTTGCAAATACAGTTAAACAATTAAATACATCCGAGACATTACCCCTATCTATAGGGTCGGTGCTTTTTCCGAATAAGAGCACACGCTTCCTCCCTCTGGACGGGACGCCGTAGTCCACCGTATTAAACAACCCAGCATTACCAGAATACTGGTACTCACAAGTTACAGCTGAGTGGATCGGACTGGACCGGGACTGTAACAAGTAGGGTAAAGTGAATTGCTCAAAGATAAAATGCAACGCGCGTCGGCGGGAATCGAACCTTCCGCACACGAGCAAGACACCTTAAACCACAACCACTGTGTCACTACCCTCAATAATACAAAGGAAAAAATGAATAGAAACATGCAAATTAAGTGTCCAAATATGTCTCAGTATTGTAGCACGACGACGACGAGTGAACACACAATTACAATGACGGGATCGTCGCCTGCGTATTCGGTTATGATAGAAACAAAGCTATCACGAAACGCTTAATACGACCCGGACGAGAACACAAGTACGACGTACGGACAGACATAACATCGACAACCAAGTCAATGTCCACGGCCTTTGATAACCAGTTGTGGTGCACTGGCGTGGATTGTAACAGAGGCCCTGCATGCCTTAAATGAACGAAACAATTATTGTCTTACCGCTTAAAAATTGTAACGGTGGGTGTTCCTTGTTATACATAATTAAAAGCACCATGATAATAACGGAAACCGCCACTAGAATAGCAAACAGAACTAGGAACCTTTTTGTTTTGCCTCGGGAATCGGGTAAATTTTCCTTCATTCCAACAAAAACCGGTTTATCCATTTCGTCCATTTCCATGCCTGGCTCATTAATGATGATATCACCCGACATATTGACTCCACACCTTATGTCGCAAATGTATATTTTCTATTTTCGAGCTCACAGTCGTATAAAGTTCATTAACAATGACAGAATGAAACGTCGTAGTGATTTAACAAATGGTTACGAATGCAAAATGTTTCTCTTCATACGCTGTGAATATTCTGGTTTTTCCATTAACAAAAAATACTAAGGGAATTGTTTCAACACTCGTCTCTTGATATCTAAACTAAAGCTGTAACACTCCACTTGCAAACCATTCACGACGAGGTAACGTTAAAGATGATCCATCGACCATGTAAGATGTGGCTATCGAATGTTTTGTTCACAAAATTGTTAAACCTTATATTTCTAGACGGAATGAAGATAATAAAACTTTAAAACAATCTTTAAAGATGATAGATGGTAGAAATAACATGTAAATATTCCATGCCCAGTAAAGTGACACACGCTTGTAATCATGCACAGTCCACAACACGTACTAAATGAAGCAATAGTTTCACGGGCGGTTGGCGAAGATAGGAAATTACCAGCACTTAATAGGACATAATAAGGATTAGATAAATATACAAGACCATAAGAAAAACTGTGTTTTTAGTTTTATATTCTACCACTGGTTCAGAAAACATTATTTCCATTATCCAAACTGATGTAATTAAGCGTGATGACTACAAATTTCCGCCCATCCTAGTGACGGTCGCATTTCGGCATTTCTTGCAATAGCATAGCCAAATAGCCAGGATTATATATTTTTAGGGAACATAACCTCTAATGGGGCATAGCTAGCCATGCTGAATTGAATCGTGATTGTCAGTTTTGAATATATGCAGTTGGGTAACTGGGGGAAGGCTAATCAGAAAATGCCCCATGTCCCGCATATTGGTCTTTTGGTTTCTCAAGTGAACAGTCCGGGAGATTCCTCAATTTTGAAGAAGAAAGTGAGGAAAAACTATTTTACGAGCAGACCTTTGACTTTGCTTTCCCGTACTTTGTGGATGAGAATCCTCTCTCTGTTCTCAATCATTATTTATGAGCATTTCGATCTTCGAACTTTCACCCCCTTCCCCCCCCCCCCTTCCCCCCCACACACCTCCAGAAGTATGAATTGGGCAATTGTTCTTGGCCTATGGATACTTGAGGAGGGTAAGAGTTCATTTTTCGAAATATCTTTCTTTAATTTTCACACATCCATATGTTCGGCTTGAAAAGATAATTTATTCTATGGTCGAAGACATTTTAAGGATAGCATCAGCATGGACGTCCCTTCATACACAGTAATTTTTAACCCCCGCCCCCTTTTTTCCCCTGGCTAACTGGCTGATTCCTGGGATTACCGTCCGTGCTAGTTTCATACTCTAAACGCAATACCATATATTAAATTTGTATTCCACCTGCATGCCAAATAAGTTATCACAAGTTATTCTTTTTTATAGGACATGACGCATTAACTACATCTGGTTTTCCCTGGAAATATTGCTTCCTTAAATCAACGATACCCTTGTTTCCAATATTCACATTATTTCCTTTTATGCAATGAGGAAAAACTGACACAACGCAACATTTATCAAGTAACTTTATGTAAAGGGCAGTTTTCATCATGTTCATGGACAGAATGACAGATGGAGCGATTCGTCCCACGCCTGCACACCTGCTGACCCAAAAAAGAGTCCTACAAACAATTGATCTAATCGGGTGTTATTAAATTAATTAATTAAAAAATTGATTGATTGATTACTTGATCGAATAATTAATTAATTAATTAATTACTTAATTAATTAATTGAATAATTAATTAATTAAATAAATAATGAATGAAAATGAATAAATGAATGAATAAATGAATGAATTGATTAATGAATGAATGAAATGATTGATTAATTAATTAATTACTCAATTATTTAACTAAATAATTAATTAAATAATATGAAAGGATTAGTAAGGAATCATCAATGATCCAGCTTGAGCAGCTGAAACATTTAAAGGGGATACATTTAATGTAGTCTATTGTTTATGCACTGTAATTACATAATGAATTTTGAGTTTTAGTTGCAATATCACTCAGGCCAAAATGTCTTTTCTTCTTTTAGAAATTATAATTGTTTTCTTTATCTGTAGTTTACATAGGCGTATGGGACGGAGGGCGAGGGTAATGCATCCCCCATTCGGGAAGCTTTTTTTTTTTTGGGCCAAATTTTTGACATTCTTTTTTATAGATAGATAAACGTATAAAAGAAATAAAATTAATTAGATAACGGGAGAATTAAAAATTCAGCTTTAAACTTTGCGTTTTTAATTCACCTTTAAGAATAGTAAAACAAAACTCATGTTGGACAGATGTGTCCGTTTTTATCGACAAGCTTTACTTCACGATATATGATTATGGCGGGAATACTAAATTATTTCAAAAATTCGATGCTGATATCATCAGCAATATTATTATCTGGTAAGGAAGTAACGCACCGGAACCACGAAATTTAACATGTGCAAACACGGCGAGCTGGCAGGTAGTACGTACCATAGAAATTCAGAAAGCATCGAGCACTCGATCAGTGGCGTAGCTAAAGGCGATGTGGGGGTGGGAGGGGGGGGGGGGAGTGGCAGAGGGAGGCGATGTGGGGTTTGAGGCAGAGGGGCGACTTCCCAAGCCGGAAATTTCCAAATAGTCGGAAAATTTGCTCAGCAGAAAATTAAGAATGTTGGATAGTTTTGATAATCCTGAATCGGTCTTTTGCATACCACCAATCTATAAAAAATATCCAAATTGTTCCTCAAAATATCTGCATTTTTCGGCTCAAAATATCCAAATTTTCCCTCACAATATCCGAATTTTTCCTCAAAATATCGAGATTTTTCCACGAAATATCCCCGTGTTTCCTGAAATATGACTTTCCTCAAAATATCCTAACTTTGTTTGTTTGTTTTTTTGCAAAATATCCATTATTTTTTTCTTCTATCGGGGAGGGGAAGGATAGCAAAAATATATAGCTACATCACAGCAGTCGAGTAACCGTTTATGGGAAATTTCAAGCATAAGTGCTCAGCCCCCTTCCAATTGAAAATAGTCCCGTACGCCTATCATACTTTATACAAGGATTCAGCTAGAGAGAAACCCACACGTGCGGCTCACCCAACAGTGTCTGTAGAATAGCATATAGGCTACTTTAGGTTATTTTTTGTATTTTTTAGGTAACTATTTTTTTATTATTTGTTTTTGTTTTCGCTTATCTTTCATACTTTCGGGAATGCTTCATTAAATGAATATACCATTTTAAATTTTCTATACAGTGAACCGATGGAAATAAATATAATATATATACAAATATATATGAGCCACAAAATAAAATCACCAACTATGAAGGTAAACAAATTTGTGATATGTAAACTAATTTCAAGTTATTCTTAATTAATGACAATACATTTTATAAATATACAATCCCGGACAAAATGAATTTCACAACTTGAAACACTTGAGATTCACGTCTTATTAAATTCGCATCTCATTCACATAACTTTGTTAAGCACGTGCCACCCCTCCCCACCCCCATGTATATATATATATATATATATATATATATATATATATATATATATATATATATATATATATATATATATATATATATATATATATATATATATATATATATATATATATATATATATATATATATATATATATATATATATATATATATATATATATATATATATATATATATATATATATATATATACATATATATATATATATATATATATATATATATATATATATATATATATATATATATATATATATATATATATATATATATATATATATCTATCTATCTATCTATATATATATATATATATATATATATATATATATATATATATATATATATATATATATATATATATATATATATATATATATATATATATATATATATATATATATATATAGGTATATATATATGTATATATATATATATATATATATATATATATATATATATATATATATAAATATATATATATATATATATATATATATATATATATATATATATATATATGTATATATATATATATATATATATATATATATATATATATATATATATTATATATATATATATATATATATATATATATATATATATATATATATATATATATATATATATATATATATATATATATATATATATATATATATATATATATATATATATATATATATATATATATATATATATATATATATATATATATATATATATATATATATATACACATATATATACATATGGTTGGGTGGTCTCATTTTACAATGGCGGCAAGAGGATACTATTTCTGATCTTTGTTGAGAAGGTTTTCTTTGGTTGCGTTGACAATGGCTAGTTTTTCCTCGATGCATAGATTGCATTGTCCAGATGAATTCATTAAGGTGTTTGATTGTTTGACGATCGACCAGGAGATCTTGAAGTTTTCGTTCTTTTCTTTTAGAGCCCAGATGAATTTAGAAAGCTCTGTTTCGCTGGAATGCATTCTGTGTTTGAAGGACTTGTTGTGGTTGTTAAACCGCTGTTTGAAGTCCCCACCTGTCATGCCAATGTATGTAAAGACAGCATCGTTTTTGTGTACTTGAGCTTTGTACACAATGGCTTTAGCCAAACAATCTCCATTCAGGGGGCAGTCACTTTTTATGCGGCAGTTGCATTGTTTTTTTTGGTGGGGGGGGGGGGGAGGGGGGTGGTTGAGCTTGTTTGTGATAGGGTTTTCGAGTTGTGGTTTGGATAATTGATTTATCAGTGGCCCCCAGTGGCCAACATGATGAATTCGCATATTTTGAAGATTTCCTATAGTGCCTTAAAAATTAAACTCCATTCTTTTATAAAGACAAAATAAAGTTAATTTGCTTTTGACAGTAAGCAAACCTTAAATCTGGAATGACAATACCTTTCAGAAAAATAAATTGATTGTAATTTGGTCATTTATCAATAATAAGTTACGTCAATCAGTCATTGAGAATCCTGAACTTTTGGTGTAATAATAAATATACCAAAACTTAGAGCTTCGTATTCATTACACGATCCATAGAGGCCCCCATTTAAACTAGTGATAACGTTAAGTCAATGGGGATATTTAATGGGAACGCGGCGGGAGGAGGGGAGGGGGGGGGAGGGGCGGTATTTTTGAACGATAAAACCGATATCAAATAAATATTCATTCGATTTGACCGGATTTTTCAATTTCATCGTGGACTTCGCTATAAAATAACAAAGGATTTCCGTTGACAGGTCGTTGACCCTTTGAACAGCCCTCTCGACACAGTGATTCTGTGTTGGCATAGTCATCGCTGATACCGTGTACATGTATCATACGTTGCCTTACACAAATACTTTCGTTCTCTTAGTAAAATCCCATTGATATAACGTTATCACAAGTTAAAATGGCGGCCTCCATAGATCTTAATGAATACGAAGCGCCCAGTTTTGGTGTATTTCCTTATTACACCAAAAGTCTAGGATTCTCCCTGACTGTCAATGAATGTCGCAGAGGTTGAAAAAACAGCTGTTATAAGTCTAACATGGCTTTCATAGTAGTCCAAATCTGCAGAAGAAATTGGTTTTGTTCCACAAAAAGTTAGTCAATTGCAGATGACACTGCTTGAAAAATAAAATATCACCGCCGAATGGAATGGGACGGAAATATCTACACAAATAATGTGTATGTTAAAAAACAATCAAACATTATATAGCTGCTTTTATCTCAATTGTTTCCGCTATCTATTGATGTAATTAGATCTGATTTCAGGTCATAACTGGGGTTTTCTTTTATCGGTTTGAGAGTTGCCAAGGTTAATAGGCTGTGATTCTCTTTCAAGAAAGTAAGTAAGGCGAGTGATTGGGATGAAGCTGGACGTGGAGCAAGTCCTCCAGCATTCGCTGCAACTGTTGCTGTGGTCATAAAAATAAAAATGCAAAGAAACACGACAAACAACACGAAGGCTGCCTAGGCCTTCATTGGCACGATGCTGTGACGCAGGCAGTAGCTGTGATGCAGCCACTCGATGTGACGCAGGCAGTCGTTGCCCGAGTCGTTGTAACACAGGCAGTCGATGTGACGCAGGTAGTCGCTGTCTCGCAGGCAGTCGCTGTGACGTAGACAGGTGATGTGATGTAGTGAAGCTGTGTGTTTAGTTTCATATTCTATCACAGTTGTTGAGCAAAGCAGATTTATTATCCAAAATTATGTACGCACGGTAGATATAACTTTTTCTTCCATTCTAGTGGCGGTGGCTATTCGGCGTTTAATGCAGTAGTGTAGTTTAGATACTATTTTAGAAGGAATAGTACCACATGGGCAGTGGCGAAACAATAGGGTTGGTAAACCTTACGGGCCCAACAACTAGGGTTGGTAAACCATACGTGCGCAGCAATAGGGTTGGGTAAACCTTACTGGCGAAACAATAGGGTTGGTAAACCCTACGGACGTAACAATAGGGTTGGTAAACCCTACGGAGGCAACAATAGGACTGGTAAATCCTATACGGGCGCAACAATAAGGTTGGTAAACCCTACGGGCGCAACAATAGGGTTGCTAAACCCTACGGACGTAACAATAGGTTGGTAAACCCTACTGGCGAAACAATAGGGTTGCTAAACCCTACGGACGTAACAATAGGGTTGGTAAACCCTACGGAGGCAACAATAGGGCTGGTAAAGCCTATACGGGCGCAACAATAGGGTTGGTAAACCCTACGGAGGCAACAATAGGGTTGGTAAATCCTATACGGGCGCAACAATATGGTTGGTAGACCCTACGGGCGCAACAATAGGGTTGGTAAACCCAACGTGCACGATCAAGATTTGGGGGATCCGAGCAATGACATTGCGATCCCAGGAGAACAAAAAAACAGTTGAATCCATTGGGAATTTCTAAATGGTGTCATATTGTTTTGAATGGTGGTCCCAATTGGAACTATTTTGGACTTTTCAAATAGGTCGAACTTACGTATGGAGAGTTTTCCATTTAGGACCATTTGAAATTTCCCAATTGTTTTTTTTTCTTGGGATGTTTGTTATGGGGCCCAGAGCGCTAAATTCCCCCCACGTCTCTAGTTGCGCCACTACACATGGGTCAAAGCTATGACGGAGTCCCCCTCAGCTAGCTAGCTGGACGCACCACTCTTTTGTATCTTGGTTTCTCGAGTTAACAGTCAGGGGTAATCCTCATTTTTAAGGAAAACAACATTTTCCCGAAATAGAAACGCGGATAACTTATTATCCATGGGTAGAATGTAGATCTAGCCGCCCCTCCAATTCCTCCTTATTTTGTTCCATTCGTGGGTAAAATGCTGGCCTTTTTCTCCGCCTCACTCCATGAAATTTGGGGAAGGGAGTTGATTTTTTAAAAAGTCTTTCTTGACTGAACAAAATCGAGCAGCCTAGTTCTGACCTTCCACTTGTCACACACCCAGATTGCGGCCATTTCGATGAAATTGTAAGCCTCGGATAACAGCGTTAAACGCCAGTTGTCCGCATCTCTAACGTACGAGGTAAACTGGTAAATGAAATTCAAATTCTGTGTTTTGATTGGTCGAAACACAATGGTACAGTGTGCACTTACATTGATAGGCCAATCAGTATCATTTTGGAATAAATTGTACGCCGCCACATTTTAATCACGATAGATGGCCTTTAAAGTAAGTCAGAATCAACAATTTGGGTAAAAAGTTCAGAAGTTTTTTTTTGGGCAAAGAGAGTTTAGACCCTCCCCATCGCGAAGTAGAGATTAGTCTGTCACTGTGAACATAATCTCATTGGGTCTGGTGCAAAATATTTTTTTCATTTCATGAGCCTCGGCCTCCTGCTCCGCGGCCCATGGGGGTGTAAGCCGGTCCTCTATTACATAATACTTGCGGTAAATGACTCCCTCCTCCATCCCACCATTTCTCATAGAATTACCGCCTGTTCTATTTTCGGAAATTGACGAACTACCTTTATAGATTGTCATGTTACCCACGATTCACAAACTACCTTTATAATGTTATCATGTTATATGCTATTATGTTACTATCACCTGCTTTGTATAATATTTAACATGAAGTTTGTTCTATATTAGGATTTTCCATGGCTGAAAGTATTCTATTTCCTTATGTATAGCTACCAATAGCTAGATATAGGTATCCTTCTTCCCTATGTATAGCTATCAAGGACAGCGGATGCATCTTTGAAAGTGTGTTTGTGTGTGTGTGTGTGTGTCTTGGGGTCCCGGGGCAAGAACATGCAGATCATGAACAAAATTGTACGGTAATAGAAACAATGCAAAGATTTTACTCAAAAATACCCCTCAACTTGTTCTCTTTGGATCCTAACATATTGGAAAATCGATCATAGAGTTAAGTGGGGAATACCCCCCCCCCCTTCCGTCATTCCTGAAAGGCATGATATAACCGGATATTCAATAAACATTAATGCAATAACAAACAAGCAGTTTCCAAGTGTCCAACCCAGTAATGACTTGTCCACGCAAGCTATGAGAAAACAAATAGATAACGTAGGTACTATAACTGTAGCGCAGGAAGGATCCCTTTTCATGGAAGTGGGAGAAGAGAGCAGGGAAGGGGGGGGGGGGTCAAAAAGTCAGTTATACCAGGGAACTATATCAAATAACACCTTCCTGATTAAGTGCAATGTTATACATGCAAAGCGAAATTATGAGAATATTTCAACGTCGTTACTATATACTTTATGATTCAACTTTATTGAGATAAACTGTTGAAAATATTTTAGTGAACATGTATCTGTCGCTTTGTCCATCCACTTATCCGTATGTGTTCTTCTAACTGTCAATCTATCTATTTATACATATACATACTTCTTGCAAACAATGAATTACATACAAATACAAACCATAGCTTGATAGGTTCGATTTAACATTTTCAATAAGCAATTTGAAACAACCAAAGAAAAGAAAGAAATTCAAAACGTTGGTGGGTAGGAGGGATGTTCGTTTGATGAGGGCTTAACGGCACCACGACAACGAGGATCAAATTGTGCCCAAGGGTTAGATCATTCTAGAGGTAGGAAGGAAAAAAAACAGGAGGAGAATGAGAGAAATACAAGAACAAAAAGTCAGAAAGCTGGGATCGAGAGAGGATGTGCATGGGTGAAAAAAAGGTACAGAGATAAGGAAGGGGGAGGGGGGGGGGTGGAAGAGGAGAAATAAATATGGTTGAGAGGGAAGCAAGATGAAGGAAGGAGATAATTTTATCCGGAGGGTTTTCCTGTAAGAACTCGGCAATTGAGTTGTGGGGAGCGAGGGAAGCTCTGGGAAGGTTGTACAGGGGGCAAGCAAGGAGAACGTGATGGACTGTGAGGGTGCAATGGCAATTGTTGCAGAGGGGGCAATAAGAAGGTGTGAGTGAGTGAGGTGGGTGTGACCTATTCTAAGACGGGTAATACGAACGTTGTCGACACGAGAGAGGTTGTTGATGGTGTGTTTGATCGGAATGGTGGGCTGGATGACGTGGAGTTTGTTATCAATTTGGGAGTCCCATGAGGTTTGCCAGCGGTCACGAAAAAGGGAAGCAATAAGCGTTTTGATGTCAGAAAGGGTTTTGGGAAATGGGGTGAGGGGAGGTTGAGGGCAAGCATAGCGGCTGCATCAGCCCTGTCATTGCCAGGGATGGCAACATGGCTGGGTATCCAGAAGAAAATAATACTTTTCCTGCAGGTGGGCGAAAGGAGTTTCTGGAGGAGGAGTTGGGATGTTAAGTTATCCCATTTAGATTGAGTAAAGAAGTAAGAACAACCTTGGAGTTGGAGAAGATGGCAAAGTGGCTGAGCGGAGAGTTTTGAGGCGAAGAGGATGGCGTTTGCCTCGGCTGAAAAGATGGACAAGTAGTCGGAAAGTCTGCTACGGAGGGTGATGTCTTAGATGACGGCAGCAGCAGCTGTCTTGTTGCCTGCCTTCCTTGGAGCCATCAGTATAGATGGAGGTGTAGTTTGAGAGTTGGTCTTTGATTTTGATTTGAGATGTTCGTGGCAAATTATAACTTCTTTGGTGTAAGCTTTTAGTGTGTCACATACAGACCTCAACCATGTGTTAAAAGGCCACAATCACACATAATCGCACATATTCAATCAATGTTTTATTGCCTATTTTTCCTCTTTGTTTCAAAGTTCAGTAGTGTACCTCTTATTCTTTTTGTTAAATACAATACCATGCTTTTATAAGTTGTATTTACAATCCTTTGTTTTCAAACTTTCTAGTGTTTACATAGTCATTAATATAACTCTTAGTTTTATATCCTTTTAATGATCTATATTTTAGGTGACACACATTTTTCACCTTATCAAAAATACAATTTCTGGTGAATAATGAAAACATGCACTGCTGTAAATCTCCAATGGAAATTAAAATGCTGAATACTCGGGAGAAGGAAACATCTATTGATTACATTCACTTTTCAATGTATCCTTTCCTTTTGTCACTTTTGGTATGTCCCTTCCTGCCTGTATGTGCAATTTTAAGAATTTTAAAACTACCATCTCACACACCAGGCTTCCAACTGTCATTACATCTTTAAGTTTTACAGTTTGACTTTGAGTTTTTTCCCTCCATGAAAACTGTTTGGAGAAAATCACCCAAAAAGTTAATGTTCCTCCATTTTATTATCAAATTCAGGGAATTCTAAAAACACAAAACATATGAGTGGTATAAAAACCATGGGTAAAATATTTTTAGAAAATATTCTTAAGTTTCCATTGTCTCTCTCCTCTTTTATAACTTTGTTGAAACAACTACATAACAACTTGTAACAACTTCTAGTCTTTTGGTTTGGGTTCATATGAATTTTAAGCTAAAGATCATTTCACTTTTCAAAGAAAGAGTCAATGTCTTTCCCTTGTACCGGTGAAATGACTAAAGTATTTGTGGAGTGATTTGGATAACTCCCCTCCTCCCAACCCATCACCCTCCTCCCCACCCCTCACCCCCTCTATAAAACTGTATATTTATGCAAACTTTATATAATATAAATCCATTTTTCTTTCATGTTGTTTTTTACATCAGATTGTAGGAATGAAAAGCTTGAATACTACCTTTCTTATTTACTTTTAATCTTACCACTCCATCTTTCGACAGACTTCCTTCAAAGAAGTTATCAAATTTCTTCCAATTCAGCAGATCTTTGATACCCTCTAAGTACATACTCTATCACATCTATTGCTTTAGTCCATTTTCTACCGCAAAAATGCACATTATAAAGTTCTCGGTGGTTGAAAAGTCTCTTTGCTAGGTCAAGGGAGTTATGAATAATGCACATCTAAGTTTTGATAATCGTGTAGAAGTTGAAAATGATTTAAGTGCTCATAAGAAATAATTACAATCAATTTGAACATATCGTATCAAAAGTTTTCAGGACCATCACGTACACGAAAAATGGATTAGAATATTCTTGATACTCCAGAAAAAGAGTTTTCTTTCGGCCGTCAGCTCCATTAAAATAGACAAGACACCAAGGTCAAAAAATTGGTCATAAATGTACATGTTAAACATCATTCTCTTATGACATTACAATTTCCATTGTTTTCATTCATTACCTGGCGCACCAACACATACACAAGCATCGCAACAATATATGTCTGAGATCAGTCCTGTATAGATGCATGACATTTGACTTAACATGGTTACAAAAATGGGTGTTTTTCTAATTCATATGGTTTGGATTGATCCAATTGTTCTTCGATTGGTTTGCTGAATGAAGAATTCTTTTTAAATGGAGTATCTAGTGTCTTCTGCTGTGTCACTCCCTGCAATACAAAAGAAAAACACAAAAATTAGATACAAATTTTCTCATCTGTTTTGCCATTGAGAAGAGAACAAAAGTTACATTTAATTGATAGTCGGCATGCAATTTAGATGGATTAAAAAAGTATAATCAATCCAAATGAAAAGTCGAAAATTAAAGAATTTAAGATCTTAGAGAAAAATTTCAGATTAAAGAATTTAATTTACCATCTCATAAACTAGATTCTGGGATGACTCTCTCCTTGAAGGAAACTTAAACCATAAAGATCAACAACTACTGTAGCATCACACTGTCACATTTGTAACACAGCAGACACCATATTTACAAAAAAAGACTTGTGGAAACTTGATAAGCTTATGACTATTCTAACGAATGTATAGATTTTCTCTTATTTGAAAATGGTTGAACCAATTTCAAAATCATCTTGCATGGTGCAATGTTGCTACAGCAGGTTTGACAAATCAACCTCAATGAAACTTGTCCACTGGGCAATGAGCTCTGCATGTGTTTGTTGTTCAGAAAGAAAATCAGGTTGCTCTGAGAATTTCATATGCATGACTTTAAAGCATTAATTCAAGAGTCAAGTATCTTATATGAAAATGAAATTCCAATGAAACATAATGGTGGAAAAAGCATTCAAAAATCTTCTTCTGTTAAGAAGATATTTATCTATCATATTTTGTTTTGCAATTTTGTGGCATAAAAACCATTGGATATGTCCGGAAAGTTTTAAAACAGATTCTAATTATAATTTACCACCGGCAGAAAGTTCAAGGAAAAATAATTCAAATACTGTAGTATAAACATCAAATAAATTTTCTTTAAAATACTTTCACAATTGTTAAGTATGTATGTAAAGGCACCACCTTACATATTAGACTTACAACACCAGTCATTTCTACACAGTTAAAACAGGGCTTTAAACTTGATTATCTCCTTAACAAAATAAGATATTAAAGTAGTTTATTGACCATATTATTTCATTTGAATTCCTCATCCATATAAGATAAACTTGCTTGACCACTGAACTAATTCTTTAATACAAACTGTGCCAAGAATTTGGTTGTCGAACGGGTACATCCAGCAAAAATTATGATTACCCGGATATGATTTCTGGTTGCCGCAAGAAGCGAATGAGTGATTTGTCAACCCCTGGGTTACAGGTAATCAACTGAACATCAAACTCATATTTGGTCAGAGCTATGACCAAATTACAAAACATCTTTATAAGTCAGCTGCTTTGTTATTAACTGTAATGACAATAGATTTACATCACACAATATTTTCTTCATTAACAAAAATTAAAAACTTCAAAAAGCTGTAAAATGGTATACCTTTGTTTTAAAATATTTATGAGATTTATTTGCTGTCTTTATGATTTTTGATAGAAATATAAATAATCTTGGTGAAGTACCTCCACATGTTACTCATCCATAACATAACATGCAGTACAAGTAATATAGAACTAGACCCACACTTAGATAATCAATGTCCATCATTTGTTACTTACATGTATCTTATCCTTATGTGCACTCCAAAATGTGACAGGTTGTTCTGTTTCTACATTATGTTCCATTTCCGGTGGAGGCAATTCAGAAACAAAACCTTCCACGTTGAAATCATTGTGTGTGACACTGATATATTCTGGTTCAGGGGGTGGGGGGTTGAACTCTTCATAAACTTCCTGGCTCACCTTGGCGTACAGTGCTCTCTCCAGTAATTCTCTTTTGGTACCTACAAAAATTAAACATTAATGAAAATACCTCTCATTTCATTTCAGTTATGAATATATCTTGTTTTGACTCATTTGATATTAAAAGAATTTTAATAATGAAAACAAATTGAGGGAGAACTTGTTCATACAAATCATTCCTGCAAGACAAACAAAGCATTTAACAGCTTTAGACTTACCCACTGTTCGTACTCCTGGCTTTTCTGGAGACCTATATGAGTAATTGCACGTTGAAATTTTTTCGGGCTGAGCAGCAACGTCTACTGTGAGGATACCTGGGTGACCATCTTTGAAGGGCAATGCACTTGTTATTGAATGTTGTTCGCCTTCTGACTCTTCAAGTTTCAAGTCTTGTATTTGTCTCTAAGTAAAAAAAAACAAAAAAAACTGATAACCTTCATCAGCAAATGGAAACACAGTCAAGAAATGTGTCAAACTTGAAATACGATGACTGTTTTCTGTTTGTAAATCTTGGATATTTATATATATATATATATATATATATATATATATATATATATATATATATATATATATATATATATATATATATATATATATATATATATATATATCTATATCTATAATATATATATATATATATATATATATATGTAATATATATATATATATATATGTAAATATATATATATATATATATATATATATATATATATATATATATATATATATATATATATATATATATATATATATATATATATATATATATATATATATATATATATATATATATATATATATATATATATATATATATATATATATATATAATATATATATATATATATTAATATGTATATATATATTTAAATATAAAAACAAACTAGGAAAAAATGACAATGTCTCTAGCCAACAGATTTTTTTAAACCAAATATTTCAAAAACTCCTGCTTCCTTCTTCAGTGGTATGAAGTGTTATATATATATATATACATATAATATATATATATATATATATATATATATATATATATATATATATATATATATATATATATATATATATATATATATATATATACATACATATATATATATATATATATATATTTATTCATATTTATTCATATATATATATATATATATATATATATATATATATATATATATATATATATATATATACATTTTTTCGGGAAGGGGGTTGGTTGGGCACTTTCTTTTCTTACTCATGCACTGATTACTGTTCTGTCCACAGACATGTGTATGTGAAGCTACATGTATGTTAGATTTTGTTTTCCCCCTTTATGACTAGTTTCCTAAACTATCTGTGCATGACATTCATTCCCTTTTCATCAAATGCTCAGGTTTGAAACCTTGAGAAAACATAACATAGACTAAACTTTAACTTCAATGCAAATATCGGACATCACTGTACCATTTTTCCATCGTGTGTGGTTAAAGGTGTGGTCTGTAACAATAACAATCAAATAATTTAATAAACTAACCCATGTACAGTTTGACAGTTATAAACAAACTTGTAACCTACAGTAGGCCTAATGTAGTTATGAAACCATTTACCATAGTTTGGCCACAATTTTTTTCACTTTAAACAGTTTATGTATGCTGACGTTGTGTGATTGCTGTTGTTTACTGATCTGTGGCCTCACGAAGGTTATGTTTTTATATTTTGTATGGTTTTGCATGCCTTTAGAGATCAACGCTAAAAATTTTGCTGGGACACAACTGTATACAGCTTACATGAGAATATTATTCACTAAAATATTAAAAAACTTTATCACCAGGTTCACAACAGATTGATTGTTTATCCACAAATCTCCTCCCATTTGAAACTTACGTAATATCTAGCCATTACTTTTAGAGCAGATCTAAAATTTGTTAATTATTCATGAGGTTAAGGTTTGATAAAAATGCTTACTTGTTATTTAAATCTATTTAAATGTACATGAGTTGTAAGCCAATCAGCTGTTCAAAATCATAGAAGTGATATGATGTCAACATAAACAATACGAGTCACAAGAGCTTTGGAGGTCCGACTGGGAATTTTTTTATTAGCCAAAACAAGCTTAAAAGGGTCTTATAATTTTGTCTTTTTGAGGAGTAAAACAACTTCAAAGAACTACGTATGAGAATTAAAGCTAAAAAGGTACATAATATGGTAAGATAGGAAGTTTGGAGCGAATTTCGCCCAATCAACCATGGGCCTAAGTTTGGTAGCCTGAGTAATTTTAAACACACCTTCAACTTCATGTATGGAAAGTGTAATAACCCACTGTACACGCCACCAGTATGACGAAAAGTGTATTGTGTGTATAGGGCTCACCCCAAACTCATTTTTTGTATGATTGCTGTTGTTTATGGATCTGCGGCCTCACGAAGGTCATGGTTTATCCTATGCACGCCATTAATGGTAGAGATCAATGACAAATTTTGTTGTCCTAATTTTATTCATCTCAGCTCCCATTAGAATATTCTTCACTAAAATATTAAAAATCTTTTAGGCCTACCACTAGGTTCACAACAGATGTACTGTTTGTCCACAAAATCCTGCCATTTAAAACTTACATATTATGATTATTGTAAGATAGCAAGTTTGGAGCGAATTTCGCCCCCATCAACCATGGGCCTAAGTTTGGTAGCCGTTAGGCCCTAGGTGTTTAAAACACCTTCACTTTTATGTATGGAAACACGCCACCAGTAATGTCAAAAAGTGTATTGTGGGATATGACGATTAGTACTAGCTAGGCCCTAACTTAGCACAGAAAAAATTAGCGGAACCAGGCCTATTGACATATAGTAGCCTACCTCCTCAACCCAGTTCTCAAGAAGACATCTACCGTTCGAATTGTTGAATGTTCGTGCAGGATTTAAAGTCGTCATGTTTGCAACCGTTTGGATATGAATACGGATTCTAGAGTTTTCAATAGACAGTCTTACTTTAAAGCTGGAGTAAGAATTTTCTTCGGCCTATGACAGAATAAAAACATTGAATGAAAACCGAAGCTACCTAGCGGAGTCTATATGTTGTCATGGTAACAGCTGCCACCAAGATGTACTAAACTACAGTACTTACAAAAAAGTGCAAATAATATTGTTTTTAATATTATTTTGAATACAAAATATAAATTTAACTTAAACCAATTTGGGCCTATGTGCATAATTCTATTGTTAAATTGTTCAATGTTTTCAATTTCTTTACACTTATATTATAAAGAAGATATTTTGAGCGAGCCCGTACAGCTTTCAAAATGGCGCCGCCCTGTGTATTGTAAAACAATTATGCCAATTGATCGTAGTTCAACTAAAAAAGACCCTTGAAACCTGAAGTTACTGACCTAAATTCCATAGAGAAAAACTTTCTGCGCAAATGGTATTTTCTTTGATAATTTTGTGCAAATTTTAACAAACATTGAAACAGTGAAACACATTAACGTTACACTTAGGCTACCCTAACGTTAGAACTAGCGTTAGGCTAACTAGAACACGATCGCTAATGCAATAACTACTAGGGCCCAGGCCTAGTAATATTAACCTTAGTTTTACAGTAACATTAGGCCTACAGTGGTCAAAAAAGAGGATCAAAATTAACACCGACGCCTATAACTTTTGCTTAATGTAGCCATAGGCCTAGGCTACAGACAGGCCGTAAAGCTGTATTTTTTTTCAACTTCCGTTTATATTTATCGAATTCCTTGTGAAAAAGGGTAAAAATGGTTAATTTTCTGGAAAAAATTCAGTGTCTTGTGCACAGGACATTTCAACTAATGTTGCAAACACGCACATATATTGAAAAAGGAGCTGGCCAAAACGGGCGCAGATACAACAAAAAATCACACTGCCCATTCGTAACAACTTACAACTTTACAAGACACAAAAATTGTATTTGTTGCGTAGGCTTACTACTATAATAATTCAAATTTAAATACCTCAACACCCTTGTTCTTTTGTTAATACAAATTGTATGCCTCATACCTAAGTATTGAAGTAACATGCATGTCGGTGCGTTCATACGCACAAGGTTACACAGGTGATGCAGATACGCACTCAAAATATGTCAATCATTTCTTTATGCAAGCATCCTATCTTTTATTGGTTGGGAAAAATGCTAACATGCGTGTTTAATACATTTTTTCAAGGCGCTTGCAGAAAATATGTCAAATCTTTATTTTTGAACAAAAAATGTGTATCCTTTTAAGGAAAGCAATTAAGTAAGTATGATATTTACAAGATGTAAAACAAATTCAAATTTCCGTGTGCTGATTTTCAGGTTGAAATATGGAAGTCTTCATATCGAAAATCAGTTTGCCCAAAACCTTTGGGCAGCTTTTTTTAAAAACATGTTGAAGCCCATTGACTTTGTTGATGTGTGTAAATTTTTTATGTATGTAATCGTTAAATCAGAGATTCAGAGTGATTGATTTTGAGTATGAAGATTTGTACTAACGCTAGGTCTATGTTAAATGATAATAACTTAGGCTAATACTTCACATTAATAATCCAACAATTAATCTGTGGCTCTAGTCTTCATCTCGTTACGCCTAGACCTGCCCAAATCGCACAGCTATCAAAGTCTTTTGATTTTACTTTTTAGTATGAATAGCCAGGTACCGGTGCTTTCTGCCCTTAGTGCTTTCCATCCCAAAAAATTGACTTTTCCGCCCCCACAATGCTGGTGGCGGAAAAGACCATTTAAAAACTGACCTCTTTCTCTTATTTGAGAAACAAAAAATTTAAAATCATGGAATGAATTGTTAAATAAAGTTGGTGTAGCCTAATATAAAAAGAGATAATGGCTAAACGGATTGTTGGATTAGTCGGCTAAATCTGTAATCTGTTCTACAGTAATACTGTAATCCTATTTAAAACATTTTATATGAAAGGTTTATGATATAAACGTTTAGGTAAAAAACTTTCTCATTGAAACTTTGTTATTGTTTCCCCTTGTTATTTATAACATTGATAATAATCAAAGAGTAACGTTCTTCTTCTTTTTCTAAATTTATAGAGTAGACTCTTCAAAGAGTGTTATACTCTGCAGCATGAGGCTGCAGCCAGGCCAAAAACCAACTATGTAAATTTAAAAAAATAAGACAAAAAGTTGAAAAGTCCAAATAAGCGAAGCGTTGAGTTTTATATTCTCCTAGAAATGCATTTGAGGGCATTGTCTGATAACATTGCATTATAGGAGATTATAATGCGATGCCTTCACATTAATCTTTTTTATAAGTGATTAGAATGTTTTTAAAGAAAAGAATTAAATATGAGAAAAGTTTTAATATTTTTTTGTTTGATTAAAGACTGTTCCAAAAATTAAATAAACTCAAGGTAGCTTAAGTGCACAAACAGGATCTAATGTACTGGCCATGACAATGAATATACTCACAAAAGAAGCATTTACATAACTATTTACTATTTAGAATAAAGCTAAACTTGACTCATTTATTCCAATTTCACTGAACTCATGATAACCTGATTATTCCTAAATATCACCACTACTTTAGTTAGAAAATCATTGCTTTCCACCCCTAAAAACAGTGCTTTCCACCCGTGGTTTATCGGGGCTGAAAGCACAGTTTTTAGGGGAATGCAACGGAATGCAATAATTTTCAGCAGCAGAAAGCACCAGGGATGGAAAGCTATGGTATTCTGAATAGCCTATGACAACTTTGGAAACTTAAAACTTAATTTGAATATTCGGTCTGACATCACAATGTATGCGCAATTGAGTTGTCAGTGAAAACAAACCCTACTCTCCATTGGCAATAGCATTAAAATGGCCAACAAACAAAGTTTGACCTACTGTATATTATAAAGAATATCATGCCAACATATGCCAAAGCTTTCAAAATATTTTATTTGCCTGATTAAGAGGAAATAACTGCAGAAATTATGACAAAATCAGAAACCCTTATTGGTTACATGTACAGTAGTTACCGTGCGTAAATATAACTGATAAAATGTTCCAATGACCGAATACTCAAATTATAGGTCATGGCTATTGGCATGAATATCTGAGCGAATAACCAATACAGTTTGCTTGTTCACATGGATGTGCGTGTATACCTTGAGAATACCGTTTCTGCCAGTTAGTTTCTACTGTGTCTGGTTAGCTATGCACAGAATCAACTCAGCACAAGCCACCTCGGCACGGTGCCGAGTTGACCATGATCAGCTAGGCATCTGGATCTGGATAAATACGTTACAGAATTAGTTGTACTGTTTTTAAATTTCAATAGGTTAAAGTCTAAGCTGAGAAAAATGACACATTAGTAACAACATTAAGTTTCGATTTACTAGGTCTATCTTTGTTGTGGTTCGTGCACTGGGTGGTATAAACTGATTTATTTTTGGGTGGTATGAACTAAATTTCCCGTCTAGTACTTTTGGGTGGTATAAACTAATTTTCCATTAATTTTTTTGGGGGAGATATCAACTAATTTTCCTGTTAACTATTTTTGGGTGGTATAAACTTAAGTTTGCATTTTTGGGTGGTGTACAGCTGTAGATTAAGTTTGGGCAGTATAAATTATTTTTGGGTGGTTTCCCATTAACAACATTAAGTTTCGATTTACTAGGTCTATCTTTGTTGTGGTTCGTGCACTGGGTGGTATAAACTGATTTATTTTTGGGTGGTATGAACTAAATTTCCCGTCTAGTACTTTTGGGTGGTATAAACTAATTTTCCATTAATTTTTTGGGGAGATATCAACTAATTTTCCTGTTAACTATTTTTGGGTGGTATAAACTTAAGTTTGCATTTTTGGGTGGTGTACAGCTGTAGATTAAGTTTGGGCAGTATAAATTATTTTTGGGTGGTTTCCCATTCTTGTTGTTTTTGCCCCATTGGCCGACCAAAGACAATGGCGTATGCCAGCCTATGTTGTTTTAGGACAACACTGAAAGAACATGAAATATTTTATTCCAGATCTGTAATAATGACATTAGATTTTACTTAACAAGCCCATAGCTAAAGATAGAAATTAATTGATTTTGAAGATTGCAATAAAATGTTACCGTTGACCCTAAATTAGCTGGCAGTTGGTCAGCAACCGAATCTTTGCTATGCTTTAATTTGGCTCAGCATACATGGTTATTGAAACATCGGTTGAGTTATCTTTTAACTAAACTAATGGGAATTAAATTAATAATGATGGTAAATTTTTTAGTAAAACTGATAACATCTAATTGGTGAAAATACATTTTCCCAGATTTCATTGAGAAAACCAAAATGCACAAAGTTGCCAATGTTGGGAATTGCACACACTTCGATAATTTGTTGAACAAAGTTCTTATAACTTTCAGGAGTAGGTAGCTCAGTTCATAGAGCGCATGGCTGAGATGCTGGAGGTACCAGGTTGAAGCTTCGGTCAGGTGTAACCCATTTTTCCACAGCTGTGCAAACTGATACGCCAAACATCAAAGTAGAATGATGTCATTTGCAGCTCTTGCTCCCCATTCTGTGCGCTGTTGAGAGAAGTGGCAATGGTTGAATGGCATTCCCTGTCTTTTGGAGGGGACGTTAAGCCGTCGGTCCCGATGGTAGGACAGTCACACCCTGCCTGGTTATCTGCACACGCAGTGTTCATTCACTTCCTGTCCTGGGCCCAGTTAAGCTGGAGTTCATGTGCGCTTACTCGTGCAGCAGCCAGAACTTATTCACACACTCCCACCACCTTACCGGCTCCTCCCACCCCTATGCAATAATTGTTATTGTCCCCTCACTGTCCACCATGTCCTCCTTGCCTGCCTTCTGTACAACCTCCCCAGAGCTTCCTTCACCCCTCATAACTTCATTGCCAAACTCTTCCAGAAAAATTCTCCGGATAAAATTATCTCCTTCCTTCATCATACCTCCCTCTACAACTACAGTATATTTAGTCTTCCTCTCCCATCCCCCTACCTCCATTTTTATTTCATTTTTATTTTTACACCTTTGCACTTCCTCTGTTTAATCCCAGCTTCCTGGCTAGTGACCCTCAAACTTTTCTCAAATTCTTCCTATTATCATTTTTCCTACCTCTGAAATGAACTAACCTTTCGGGCACAAGTTGACCTTTGCTGTTGTGGTGCCATTAAGCCTCATCAAACAAACAAAAACAAACAACAACATCCAATCTACCATTCTGGCCAAACCCACTATTTACAATCTCTCTTGTAAAGATAATGCCCATATTACCCACCTTAGGATTTGTCACACTTACCCAACACACCCCACTTTAGCGGCTCACCCACCTCTCTGCAATAACTGTTACTGCCCCCTCACTGTCTATCATATTTTCATTGACTGCCCCCTGTACAACTTCCACAGAGCTTCTTTCACTGCTTACAATTCCATTGCTGGGCTCTTCTGGAAAAATTCCCCGGATAATATTATCTACTTTCCTCATCATACCAGCCCCATCCCTCCCCCCCCCTTCTTTTTCCATATTTTTTTTACCCCATTGCACTTCCTCTTATGATCCTAGCTTTATATCGTTTGACTTTCAACCTTTTCTCAGATAACGTCATCCAGCCCACCATTTCTTTCCAGGGAACAAAAAAGCATAGAGGGGCCAACGTATTTACAATGTGTTTATAAAAAAAGTCGTGGTAATATAAAGGTTTCTACATAGTGTGCTTCAGCATCTGCCAGGGTAAACAGGATTCTTAGTTTGAAATTTTGATGAGAAGAATTTAGGCCTACATTTGATCGATTACGAGGTTTGAAAAAATGAGGAGTAGGCTTGAATTCTTTCTTAATACTAATGCTAAAATCAAGTGAATCTGTGTTTTCTTCATCAGAAATGGCTTCCAATCGAGGTAAAGGGAGTGTCAAGGAAAATGGAAGTGGTGATGCTACAGTAAAGAAAGCAAAAGTTGCCTCCAAAAATCCAGAACAACTGAAAAAGATAGAATTACTGAGAGAGATTGATACCCTCGAAAAAAGGTAACTTGTTTGAAGTTGCTAGGTAGTGTTCAGTATTGAGATCAGAAAGTTTAAAATAGTATGGACAGCTGCAAAAATTTTCTCTTTAATTTCATGTGAGACGTGGTAATAGTTTGACCAAAGAGTTCTCACAGATAGATATTTGGCGTTTTAGCTTTTTGCAAAGAGTTATTAATGAGTGCAATGGTTTATCTGAGTGGGTGGTAAGGTCCATTTTTGTTCACAATTTTAAAGTCAACTTTGATAAGTTCTTTATCAATTCTGGGCGTCTTTAATTACCTCCGCCAACGAAGTTGGACGGAGGTTATGTTTTCGCCCCTGTGTAAATTTGTTTGTTTGTTTGTCTGTTTGTTTGTTTGCTTGTTTGTCATCAAGATATCTCAAGAACTGATGATTGGATTTGAATAAAATTTGGTGTGAGGTTTTATTACTGCTTAAGGATAAAGTAATAACAATTTGAGACACATTGGAACAGGGAAAGGGTGAAAATGTAGGGCGGGGACATGTTTTTGCCTCTTGTTTGTTTGTCTGTCATCAAGATATTTCCAGAACTGATGATTGGATTTAGATTTAATTTGGTGTGTGGTTTAGTTACTGCTTAAGGAAGAAATGTTTAAAATTTGAGACATATTGGAACAGGGGAAGTTTGCAAATGGGGGTGGGGACATTTTAAGGTGAATATGTCTGTTATCAAGATATCTCCAAAACTAATGATTGTATTTTGATTAAATGTGGTGTGTGGTTTTGTTACTGTTTTGTGAAGAAGTGATTAAAATTTGGGACTAATTGGAACAGGGGAAGGGCAGAAATTGATGAGTGGGGATGTTTTAGGATGAGATCTGTCAAGACTTAAGTTGTCAAGACTTAAGTTGAAACTTTCCAATGGAATGTGTGCTGAACAATGACTTTGTGCTCTGAATGAAGATCCAAACAAATCAATTTTCTGGACTCAAAGAGACTTACATCAAGTGTTCTCTGGAATCAATGAAAATGATACAATTGGTTTCTGCCATGAATGGAAAATGATGGAATGTGAATCCTGACTGAATGGAGTTCAAACAATGATGCTTCTCTTGAATAAAACTGAAAACAATGGAATGGCTTTGGAAGAAATCCAGTCAGAAGATAATCTTTCAAGTGTTCAGATTGCAAATGTTCATTACAGATCAAAATTTGGGTATGAATCTTGGTGGGCCTTAACCCTTACTCCACCAGCACTATTTTGAAAATGCGCTTGGGAGGCGGGGCCAAAGACGGGGCACCCAAAACGGCGATAATATCGCCGCGTGGTACAGTAAGGGTTAATTAAGGCGTGATTATTGAAGGGTCCTCTGTCTTTCAGGCAGAAAAGTCGGGCCCCTTCCGCTTTCGGGACCCGCTGGGCCGCCCACCGGGATCATGCTGCCTATATTTTCGGGTTGGCGCGATAAATCGTCGGGGTTGATTAACCCTTACTCTACCAGCACTATTTTGAAAATGCGCTCGGGGCGGGGCCAAAGACGGGCACCAAAACGCGATAATATCGCCGCGTGGTAGAGTAAGGGTTAATCAAGGCATGATTATTGAAGGGTCCTCTGTCTTTCAGGCAGAAAAGTCGGGCCCCTTCCGCTTTCGGGACCAGCTGGGCCGCCCACCGGGATCATGCTGCCTATATTTTCGGGTTGGCGCATATGTCGCGGGTTGATTAACCCTTACTCTACCAGCACTATTTTGAAAATGCGCTCGGGAGACAGGGCCAAAGACGGGGCACCCAAAACGGCGATAATATCGCCGCGTGGTAGAGTAAGGGTTAAATGAAGTCTTATTTTATTTTAGGCATGTTGGCATTGCAACGGGGGCAGAAATTTGCACTCTAGAGAGTGCTAATGTTCTTGTTTTTTCTGCATTTTTCTTTGTTGGTGGTGGTGTTAGTTGTGAGCTTTTTATGGGGTGACTAACCCTTCTTAGCCCATCATCTTGTTATGTTATGCTATGTTATATTGGAGCATACAATTCTGGGTAGAACTGTCATTAAATTTTAAAAACAGCATACAGACCTCCGTGGTGTACTGTTAGTGCTTTATCCTCTCACCTGCACGTCCCGGGTTCGTATCCCGGTGGGTCTGCATCCAGTGAGTTCACAACTGGTTATCAAAGGCTGTGGCCATCTTGATATTATGTCCAGCACTGGATGCGTTCAGGATGTTAAACCTTGCTATGCTATGCTATGCTATTTATTTTTCAAATTTATAGTAACTGATCAAAGTTTGAGGATTTTTCTGCATATACAAATTTGTGATATACAGTGTAAATGGGAAGACAGCATAATTTTTGCATTATTTATTTTTCAATAATTGAATTGGGGTATGGTGAAGACTCAATTTAATCTTTTCGTCAGATTTTGCTCTGCAACTTCTAAAAATTAAGATGTGTTTAAAAAATAAAAGAATTGCAAAACAAATGTTGCCTCTTTTTGTCCAATATATCTTTAAGAATGCAGACTAAAGAATGTATTATTATAGCACTAACAAACAAAATGAAATTGAAATATTATTTGTCCGAGAAAATTTACAAATAAGAAAAGGTTAATATTGGATCAGTGCTCTCTGACACTTAACATATTCATACATACATATTGATCGGTTTAAAGAGGATATTAACATTTAAGTTACACTGCTGTCTGTCTTTTGTGGAAATTGTGGTTTACATTGCCATTTTGCTTTTCTCCTATTAGGGTTAACGCTTTGGAAAGGGAGAAAGGAACTCACCTTTACAACAAAAGGAGTGACTTCAGAAAAGACTTCAGTACTTTGCAGGAACTAGAGAACAAATGGCTTGGGGAAAGGAAATCTGAAAGTATGCATGCTGCTAATATTTATGACGAATTAGTGGTTAAAGGATTAGTTCAGTGGTCAAACATGTCCATCTTATATGAAAGAAGACTTCAAAAGAAACAAAACGGTGAAGAAAGCATTGCAAAATTTTATTCCGTTAAGGAGATATTCAAGTTTAAAGTTTGGTATCATTTCTGTAGAAACGACTAAAATCAGACTAGTTATGATGTCACAGCCTCAGATTCCTCAAAGTCTTTATGTATTTTATAGAAAGTTTATTTAATGTTTTCACTATTTAAATTATTTTCCCTCAAACTTTCTTCAGGTGGTATATTATAAATACCCTTCCTAGATTCAGTTTTACTACTTATTTTTACATATCCCATGGTTTTTAAGCCACAAAATCGCAGGACAAAATATGATAGAAATAAACAACAACAAAAATCATACAGCATAAGGCAATAAGCAGTATCTATCCACACATCCTCCTTTCTTAGCAACCCACCATTCCCATCCGACACACTTTCCACTATCTACCTGACCCCACTCTTACCCATCCCTCAATAATTAAACAACAAATGTTTTCAATAAATCAGGAAGATGCAGTTTTTGGTTCTAAATTATATCAAAATTCACTGGAAGATATTTTGAAGCTGTGATAGGTTTACATTTGAATTATTATCATAGTACATCATACATTCATACTTTCCAGCTTTTAATTCTAGAATATTTAGAGTTTCTTATTCCCACAGGGAATATGAATCACTTACATGATGATCTGGTCGCTGCATTGAAAACTTGTCCAAACTGGTTCTAGCATTGAAAACTTGTCCAAACTGGATCTAGCATTGAAAACTTGTCCAAACTGGATCTATCCGCTGCATTGAAAACTTGTCCAATCTGGATCTAGCCGCTGCGTTGAAAACTTGTCCAAACTGGATCTAGCCGCCGCATTGAAAACTTGTTCAAACTGGATCTAGCCGCCGCATTGAGAACTTGTCCAAACTGGATCTAGCCGCCGCATTGGAAACTTGTCCAAACTGTATCTAGCCGCCGCATTGAAAACTTGTCCAAACTGGATCTAGCTGCCGCATTGAAAACTTGTCCAAACTGGGGGTATACCTGTCTAATGATGCATGCAGCATCCCACCTCCACTAATTGGAAAAAAAAAAAAAAGTAATATCGCCTTTCAAGCATACCCGGATAATTTCCAGACACGATTGCATACATAAAAACTTATATATATATATATATTAACTCAAATTAAGTTGAATTACTCATGCGTGAAACTGTATCCAATGATTTAATAGGCGAGTAAGCAAGCAATGCAAATCGGAAGCGGGGGTACGTAATTTGATCACCTGACCAGTTTTATCTTAATGATCGGATGTTTAGGACACAATTTTAATGCACCTTCTTGATTGTAATGTATATATTATTTTGAATACTACATTTTTTAAAGTCTGTTTGACCCCTCTCATATTACAGAAAATAAAGTAAAGCAGAATCTTGAGAAGATGCGGCATCAAGTGGATCGTTTCCAGTATGAGCTGCAGAACATGAAACCCACTCCTGAATGTAAGTTGTCATGGAAATATTCTATTAATTACTTACACCACCTAAGTTCGATGGATTTTATGCTTTTGCCTCTGTTTGTTTGCCATCAAGATATCTCAAGAACTTATGATTGGATATGGATTAAATTGTGTGTGTGTTGTGTTTGCTATTTAAGGAAGAGGTGATTAAAATTTGCGACATATTGGAACAAGCTAGGGAAGGGCACAAATGGAGGGGTGAGGATGTTTTGGGATGAGATCTGTCAATACTTTTAGTTCAAACTTTCCAATGCAATGTGCTGAACATTTAGTTTATGCCCAGAAAGTATTTACACACAATCCATTTTCTAGACTCTAATAGAGAAATCAGATCTAGTGGTTTCTGGTATCAAAGAGAATCAAAACATTTGGCTTCTTGCATGAAAGGAAAATGATGGAGTGTGAAGCTTGGCTCGATAGAACTCAAACAATGAATGTTTAGCAAGAATAAAACTGAAAACAATGATCAGAGGGTAGATCATAAAATGTTTAGAATGCAAATGGCAATGCAGATTGACAATGAAAAAGAGATTGCTTGGGGATATAGCTTGGTGGGTCTAGGATGGGGAATGAACAGGGGGTGGAGGTATGTACTCTACAGAGTGATAACATTCTACTTCATCTTGTGTGTATTACTTCCACCAACAAAGTTTGACAGTGATCATTGAACTAATCTCTACGAATTTGCTGTGTTGCTTGGATAGTGTCCAAGGATAAAGTTGTCATGTAGATTTAGGGATGGAAAATTTATCAGACCATGGCACCAATGGTCCCAGCAAATTTTCGAGGGAGGGAAGAAAAAAAATAAGGTACAATACATTTAGAAAAATTGTTTGACCATAGATATATTCACAAACTAAAAATTCTTCAAATGTCACTTAATTGATATATCTTGTTGGAATGAAGCATTTGATTTTGTTATTGTTGTTGCAGAAAACTCACATAATATTTCCAAGCCTGTGGTGATTGTTTAATTGTTGTTTGTTTGTGAAAGGAGAGGGGAGATAGAGACAGGCTGAAATGTGGCTGTTTACATTGTCGTCATTTAGTAAAATGCTGGCAAAGATTGAAAAGACCTTCACCAGGCTCAGCTTCATTGTATAAACCTATTGTTGCAGAGGATTTTAAACAAAATACATTTAAGTTTGAAAGTACATGATTATTTTTAATAGAGTTTGAAATAATTTAAATCATTTTTAAGTGTCCTCTCTATGTGTCACTAGATTTCCATACTAAAAAGAAAGCATTGAAGCTGTACATTTTATGATGCTCTATAAGTGTAAATGCAACATTTCAGAAGAGGCTTTGCACAGCAGATGTAAACTGCAATACATTATTCACATTACGGATGTGCTTGGAAAGAAAATTCAGAGCTTTGCATTTCATCAACGAAAGCAGGAAGATTCCCCACTGGCACTCAATACTCCAATTTTAGCATATGCTTCAGTGAACTAAGTTGTACGGATGAATGAGGGATTACTGTAAAAAATAAAATATTTTGGTTCCACTTTTTCATTTGTTCCTTTTCTTCGTAATAGTTGTTGAAAAACTGAAGGAAAATATGGAAACAATTGAAGCAGCTTTAAATGAATTCAAGGAACACCAAAGAAAAATGTAAGTTATGAGGTGTGGGTTGGTTTTCTGATTTGTTGCCTTTAAAGATGTAATTAGTAAAACTGTTAAATACATCCAAGCCATTAGGCTCTTATGCACTTGTTAGTTGTATGACTCACCCTTACTATCCCCGGCAATGTCAGTCAAATGTGAGTCATTGACATATAGAACATGGACTCACATGTGCGTTATGTACCAAATTGTCAGTCACCAGAGTGACTGTGGGGTGAGTCAATTACTTCAGACCTTTTCACTTTGTACAGAGGTGAGCGATTTGGGGTAAGTCATTTCAAAAGAAATGTCAGTCACCTAAGTGACCGAGGGTTGTGTCAATGTACGTGCTTTGGTTATTCACCCAGGTGCAATGACTCACCTTGTTCGGGGTGTGGGGGTGAGTCACTCAATTGACAAGTGCATTAGGGCCTGTGTTTATCCTCGGTTTCCTTGGCTTAAGCAGATGAGAATACATGACACTTCGTGGACAGGATGCCAGTCAATCCCAGGTTAACTCCCCAGCATTGATGGTACTCATTTGACAATTGAGTGGACTGGAGCAAGTAGAGTAAAGTAAAGTGTCTTGCTCAAGGACACAATGCAGCACTCACAGTGGGGATTGAATGAAGTACGTTTCGCATACGAGCAAGACATCTTAATACATTGGCTACCGTTAATTGCTGTGGGGCCCATTTGTTTTAACAGTGTGTTGAACCCAGTGATCATTGATTTCTATTATTTTTTCCTATTTAAGGTATCTGAAATTGGAGAACAATAACAATGTACAATAACAATAACCTTTCCAATGTATCATAAGTATGGTTTTTATTCAACTATAAACTTTTCTGATTTTTTTTCTCAAATTTTTAAGTTGCTACAAAATACCACATTGCATAAGTAAAACATAAGAATATCTCAATTTGTAATAATTAGGCTGTTTTCATTTTTGTTTCAAATGCAAACTAAAGGCCCATCAAAACCCATTAGTAAGCAAAGAGTCAAAAACTCACCATTTCCAAATTTGAAACAGGTGTCCATTTTGAACTATAACTACTGGGCTTGATAATTCCATCATGAATTTTCTTTTCAATACACTGTTCAGCATATGTATTAGTTTTGTGAGTTATTGTTTCAATCATATCTTCCGTAACAAAACAGTCCTTTGGGGTTATATCATTAGCACTAGGCATATTCACATGCACGTTGATCCCGTGCAATGCAGTGAACGAGTGTAAGACAGGTTGACCTATCATTGCTTTCCAATCTGATGCTGTGTCCACCAGAACATTGGCCAAGAAATCATTTTCTTCTACGTTGCCAACCAATATTTCTTCATCTGAATCATCAACATTTTCTTCAGAATTAGACAGTTCACCTATAAAATCAGGATTGGATGCCGATACATCTGAATTGTCCAAATAAAACAAACAGTTGTGTCCAACGAGTATGGCATTTCACTTTGTGGAAGTCACCACTTTTAAATGTCCATAATTGTAAACAAATTTTGTCATTTGTTTATCTTTTCTAGTTTTGGACCTCATTACTTGCCAGTAGGGGTACAAATGTACTCTAAGTGTAGTTGTATTTGTCTTCAACAAGAACATTACAATTTCTCCCCCCATCATGATAATACATCACAGTTATGCGGTATCTGATGTTGCTTGGTAACAGTGCACATATATCCGTTCTTGGTCATAACGCAGCAAATAATTGTGCATATATATTCACGCTTGGTCATGGATAAACAAAATAAATCCGTATATATACGTCCATGGTAGCCAATGTGTTAATCACTGAGCCACTGCACCTCTAAAGACGTAATACCACTGAACAAATTATATTATTATGTTGAAAGAATATTCAATTGGAGAGATTTCCTTTAAAATGGAGCCTTTCACGTTATGACATCATGTTTAAGCTCAAAAAATTAAATAGCATTTTTAATGAACATTTTCAACTGATTTTGTTAGGATTTTGGCTTGTTCATATCAGCAATTGAAAGAGTGTTTGAAACTTTGAACCTAATTTTACACAGTTGAAATTAATTATAAAATAAATCTATGGGTGTTCAAAATGTAGTATACATCTTGATAGAATCACACTTGACCACCCATGTTCCTCTTTTGCAATTTGATGTACTATTCATCACACATTTACATGGGAGGATGTTCTTTAACCAATGAACCCAAGATATTGTGGCCGAAACTTTAACTTTTTACCATATATACTGTTGTAGTGTTGTGCACTTAAGAAATCTCCCCACCCCACCCCACCCCCTACTCCCTCCCTCCCAAAAAAAAAGAGATTTTTTTTATAACCTTTAGAACCATATATTTGTTCCAGGTCTAATTTTGCATTTATATGTAAGTTGTCAAATAGTTTATTAGAATACAAATACATGTAAAGGAGGATCTGCAGATAACATTCACAGGGAGAGGGGAGGGGTTGTGCCCCATGCATAAGATGTCCATATGGGAGGGATAGATGATCTGCATCAGTGTGTACTGTACGCTCAATCTTTGTATATCAAAGTGTGACTTAACCTTTTAAATACAACATTATTCTAATTCTTTTACACTATTATTGATAGGATTGTGTTAAATAATAAGTCGCAATACGAGTCCTTCAAATAAACTTTTAACACAAAAAACAACATATGCAGAAAGCAAACAAAAGTGGGTCATTTTTTATGAAATTTAAAAGTTGGAAACATTTGGGCAATCTGGGCATTTTGTAAGTGAATACTCCTTTTCTAGGACAATTTTGCCACTCCACCCTCCTTATATAAATGAAAATATACACCCTCAGAACAAAAAGCATAAACTACCCTCAACAAATCAGTTCACTTTATTAACAAAAAAACAGCAATGGTAGTACTTCAGGGGAGGGGGAGGGGGGGGGGGGGTGTCAGAACTAATGAGTCTGTTTTACATAAAAATGGTGGCGGTAATCTATTCACTATTTTGTCCATAATTTGTACTATAGATGCTCTGTTAGTGTATTTACTCAACAGAGCAACATTTCTTTTATCAGTTTTGCTGGTGATAACCATATGTACTGTGTATAGTGGCACCTGGTATTTAATCAAATTATTTCCTTAAAACATTCTTTATTACTTTGCAATTTCCTGTATTTGTGAGTTGAATCATCATTCAAGGTGAAACACCTTTACTATCCCCGGCAATGTCAGTCAAAGGTGAGTCATTGACATATGAAATAGTAACTCACATGTGCATCATTGTACCAAATTGTCAGTCACCAGAGTGACTCTGGGGTGGGTCAATTTACTTCAGACTCATTGACTTTATACAGAGGTGATTGATTTGGGGTAAGTCATTTCACAAAAAATGTTAGTCAACTAAGTGACTGAGGGGTGCGTCAATATACATGTTTTGTCCACCCACTTTGGTGCAATGACTTAACTTGTCTGGGGATGTAGGTAGGGGTGAGTCACACAATTGACAAGTGCATTACACCCTGTGATGTCATACTTACATATCCAAGACATTGTATGTGTGTAAGCTACATGGGCAGATGAACAAAGTGTGTTCTTGTATGTATGTTATACCTCATCCAATGAGTAAACAAAACGTTTTTATATAATGTAGAAAGAGCTAAGTTTAAAAAATACACAAGTTATCTCTTGGCTCTGCATGTATGACATCACACTGTACACAGCATGGTCACTTTGTAATACACTGGTGAAACCTTAGAGATGTGATAACTCCAAAATGAAATATTATATTAGCATGGCTTTTAGGCCAATTTATTTTTTAGATATTATTCACTCATGTCATGAATGTGGCACCCTGATCCTTTATATTTCAAAATCCATTGTCCTTAGGAGGGGACGTAAAGCCGTTGGTCCCGTTGGTAGGAAATTCACCCCCCGCCTGATTCTCTGAACACTTCTCAAGAAGAGCAGGGTGCTAACCCAGTGTTCATATACTTCTTATCCTGGCAATTTCCTTGGGTCCACGTTGAAAACAAGTCACTTGTGACTTACGTGCAAAGAAGTGCAAAACAAAAAAACAAATAAAAGTTCAGAGGCATATTCCATTTCAAGAAACTCAGCAAATGTGCATGCAGGGGGAGGATGGGGGTGGAGACAGAGCCAATACATATATTTTTGTGGGGAAGAGGGTATTTCTTTTTACCAATTTTTGTGCAAATAATTTATAGATGTTCCCTTTGTATTGGCTGTGTTGATCAGTGTTTATGCATTTCCTCTCACTGATGAAACACTCAATTCCACAAACTGTGACTAACAACAATTTAGCTTACCTCATTTCAAAATGGATTTTCTGACTTCATTCAGGATTAGTTTAAAATATATTCACCTGAATGTGACACTCTAACAATAAGTGATGCATTTATAAAATAGAACAATAAGCCCTATTCCAGGAATGATTTTTAAACGTTGCTTCTAAATGTAACTAGTCCTTGCAGCAGGGAAATAACAATTCCCTCTATTAAGCAAAATAGTCTTACTGTACTGTTGCCATTGTGCACCTGTTTAATTTGGCATGTTGAGAAAATAGGTAATCACAATTTGTTATTGCAATTATTTCCGCTTGAGTCATTCCCTGCAATTTACCATGTTGTTTCTTATTTCCATCTTCCTGTTAGGAACGTGTTTGTGTTCATAGTTCATGACATTGGTAGTAACACAGGTGAATCGTAAACAAACTTGGACTTTTTAATGTTTGTTAATCCTTATTTTGATATTGTCATGTGACTAACTTTGTATTGTTTAGATTTACGGATGATAAGAAAAATGGTTTAAAGATTTTGCTGTATTCCCAATCATTGTTATTAATTGAAAGTTAAAATCTAGATTGGCCAAACGTAAAATATTTGTATGCTTTGGTCAGGCATGATGCAGAAACTGAAAACATTATTCTTGGAGTTCAGAGAAAGAAGCTGGTATAACTTGCCTTTAAGCAAAATAGTGTTACTGCACTATTGCCCACATGCACCAGTTTAATATGGCATATTGAAAGTGATATCATTGTAATAACTATGTTATTACAATTTGTTATTACAATGATTTTTCATCAATTTGACCAGGCATCCCTTATTTCCATGTTCCTATCAGGAAGTGGACTACCTTCCTTTGTGTTTTTAGGTCATTACATCGGTATTATTCCAGGCGAAATGAAAACAAACTTGAACTTTGTAAATTTTGTCAATTATTATATCGGTAAAGTCATGGACTAATGTTGTATCCTTTGAATTGACTAAGTTATGAAAAAAATATTAAAGCTTAATGTGAGAAATTTGAGTGGTATATAGGTACATCATAGATATTGTCAAACATTGCAAATTCTTTACACTTTAGTCAGGCATGATGCAGAAACTGAAATAATTATTTTTTAAATTCAGAGAATGTAATATGTAAGAATATTTTCATCTGAAATACATTTTAAACAGCATTTTTCACACATTCAGGAATTTGTTCAGTTGTCAAGCTCATATTAGGTTCAGCGGTTAATGAGTCATGTTGTAATGCATTATTACCTTCAGCATGATACTTTACTTACTCTAACTCACTCAGCTGTGAGTACCAGCACTGCTGGGGATCAAGTTAACTTGCGATGGACTGGTGTCCTATTCTTGGGGAGTCATGTGCTCTCATCTGCTTATGTCAAGGAAACCGGGATAAGCACTAGCCAGATGACCCATCATGGCCCAAGTAAGGATTTAACCAACTTTAGCAAGCAAGTCCATCTTATATGAAAAAGGACATTACAAGAAACAAAATGATGAAGAAAGCATTATAAAATACAAGAAATTGAGGAAACAGTTTCTTTAAGAGTTCTGTTTGTTGTTATATCCCCTATCAGGCCTAGAAAATAAAATCATTTGTTTGTCCTTCTGGAAACAGTAAGGAGCAGGCAGGAAAAAGTTTTGTTACTCCACAGATCACCAAAAATGGAATATTTTCTGACGACACTTTCTACCAACACTAGCTCACTCAGGACATATTATCAAGAACACCTATAAAACAGAGTTAAACACTTCACTTTATTTTCAGATTGTTGGTTCCTTTTATTTTGCTCAGTTGTTATATCTCACTGATGCTTTTTGCATGATTTGGGATTTTCTTTTCCTTTCCTGACACACTCGTTTCAAACAGGCAGGACAACAATGTATTCTATCAGTCAATCGCAAGCTCTTGTGGGCGGTGGGCTTCATTTCCTCCACAGTAACAGTCAACAGGCAAAAGTGGTTGCCACACCATGTTGTGGGGATTTTTACGAAGTGTAGGGATTTTTGAAGAAGAAAATGAAACTATTTTGGCAAGTTTGGGCAAGCAAACAACTTTTATTTTGGCCTCTTATACTAGATAGACATATCTGACCACTGAACTAAGCTTTCAGAATTTAAGAAAAACAATTTCAAAGATGACAAAAAAAACTGTAGCAATTAACGTTTTTCTCATCAAAGGTTGAACACAATTTAAATGCTTCATGTTTAAAATGAAGCGGATAAAGTGGTTTTTGTAAAATTGTGTAACATGCCGGCCAGGGTATGAGGATGAGACTTTAGTGATAAAAACAAGCTCAAGTTACTTGGGAAAGGGCATGATTAAGTCTGCCTAATTTATTCATCGACTTCAGTATATACAAATGTGCAGCAAAAGAACATACTGATGCAAGAACACAAACTAAGGATGACTTAAGGAACTAAAAGAATGTGTTTTCTAAGCAAAGAGTTAAAAGCCTATAAACCTTTATATTTTTGCTTGAAGTTTACTCTGTTACATAACCTCACATGCCACCTCCTCCAGAGGAAACTCCTTTCTCCCACACTTTGTGAGAAAAGTGTTCTTTCTTCTGGATACCCAGCCATGTTGGCATCCCTGGCAATGACAGGGCTGATGCAGCTGCTAAGCTTGCCCTTAACCTCCTCCCTACCCCTTTTCCTAAAACCCTCTCTGACATCAAACCGCTTATCGCTTCCCTTGTTCGTGACCACTGGCAAACCTCATGGAACTCCCAAATTGATAACAAACTCCATGTCATCCAGCCCACAATTCCGATCAAATCCACTATCAACAGCCTCTCTCGTTTCGACAACGCTCATATTACCCGTCTTAGAATTGGTCACACCCACCTCACTCACTCCCACCTCCTTATTGGCTTCCCCCAGCCCCTCTGCAACAATTGCCATTGCACCCTCACAATCCATCACGTTCTCCTTGCTTGCCCCCTGTACAACCTTCCCACAGCTTCCCTCGCTCCCCACAAGTCAATTGCTGAGTTCTTCCAGAAAAATCCGCCGGATAAAATTATCTCCTTCCTTCATCATGCTTTCCTCTACAACCATATTTAGTCCTCCTCTTCCGCCCCCTCCCCCTCCCCCTCCCTCTCTACTTTTTTTTTCACCCATGCACCTCCACTCTCCATCCCAGCTTTCTGACTATTTGTTCATGTATTTCTCTCATTCTCCCCCTCTTTTCTCTCCTTCCTACCTCTAGAATGATCTGACCTCTCAGGCACAATTTGACTCTTGTTGTCGTGGTGCCGTTAAGCCCTCATCAAACAAACAAACATGACAGACTAGTTCTGTTGTAATTTTAAATGACAATAAAGCAGAATGACACACTACATTAAATACAGCTATTATCTATATTTAACCTCACATGACCTAAAAGATTATTGTAAGAATTAGGAATTGATATTGTTATTTGGGGAAGCACTTGAACCTTTACTTCCCCTAAACCCAACTCAAAAGAAAGTTTCTTGACCTCATGATTGATTCTATGATCACTTCAAATTTAAGTTCAACATTTAAAAATCTATGGACAGGTAACAACAAATTGAGCATAAGTGGAAGAAAATATTCTATAATTGAGGGAAATAGCAAGTAAAATGTAAAATTGACCATTTGACAGCATTTTGAATTTGAAGGCCTTACCATAAAAAGTTTGGCAACTTTTTATGTAAATTTGTGACATCACAAAGAGACAACTAGGGCATTCACGATATGGGTAAATCATATATCAATTATCTATTGTGATTTTCATCATGTTTCTGATAGTGTAATGATACTACTGAAGGAGCACTGCTAGCCTTCAGAGTACCAGTTTTTTTTTTTTTGTTCTTTGTTAAACGCGGAAAATGCAAAATGAAAAATAAAATAAATATATATATATATATATATATATATATATATATATATATATATGTATATATATCAACTATCATGGACAAAAAGATCGCAATATCTATGTTATGAGTATTAATTTTGGAAAAGTGCTTAGGTTTTCAGCGAGCAGATCTCTATTATCTCATAAAACCTAAGAGCTGAGGAAAGGAAACAGTAAAGAATTAGATATGCTGCAAATATTCAGTTAAATCTTATTTATTTGAATATTTCTGAAATTCTTTTCCCCAAATTTTTGCTTTAATATGCAGTTCACATGTGAAAATGGCATATCACAATATGTTGATCAGGGTATTTTTTATATCATGGAAAAAAGCAATATCACGATTTTGCGATTATCAACATATCCTAACAGCCCTAGAGAAAACACAATCATTTTTTTATTTTAACTCATTGTTTTTTAATTCTTCATCAAAGCTCTTTGAATGTGAGTGCATGACCAAGAGGTTTTGAATCTTCTTTATTCCCTGAATCATAATATAGCAGGGAAAACCAGTCTGGCAATTTCCAGCAACTGAAATAAAGGTAGTGACTCTATGAAGTGTCACTTCCCTGCTGCATTAAGTCTAAACCTCTCAATACATTTTGTGTCTTAAGCCCCGTCAAAATTTTAAATCTGTCCGGGTCTATATTGCTAACAACAGAAACCACAATCCAGCACAAGCAATTAGCAATTATACAAGGAGTTTCCACACACTTCATCTCACGTGACATGGTCATGGTCATTGATAGTAAACAAATTTCACTGCTGCTGCACTGACTTTCACACTCAGCACAAGGACAAAAGTATTCCCCTCTGGTCAATGTGTCTGGCTTGAAGAAATAATTTACAAATAGGATGGTATTTAACAGTGAAGGTTTTGTTTGTTTATTGATGAGGGCGTTTAAGGGATGTTTTTGTTCAACCTTGTAGGCTTTGAGGATTTTGGACTAAAAAGCTATTGCAACAGATATTCATCATGTGAAATTCAGGACAGATATTTAAAGAATTACATAAAATGTTTTGTGCTTTCTGCTCTTTCGAACATCACAGCTTTTGTATACATTAAAATTCTTTAAACCTAGCTATAACTCAGAAATTACACTTGCTTTTGTTGTAATTTAAAGACTATTCTGTTTAGAAGTTAAAGGTCTTTATGGTAAGTATAAAATCTTACCTTTCCATATACCTTTAAGTCAGATTTATTGTGATGTAAATTATGCAAAATCTTCATGCATCCTTTCTACTCCACTACTATAGGAAAGGTAAGAAAATTAAGTTGTATGTGACACTTTGTGTACAGCATTTAAGAGAAAAAGGTAAGTGCATCCTTTAAAGCTCAAGTAATTTGAAATCATCTACCCCTTCTAGCTCCATCACTGCATACATCTCTCAATAAGCCCATTCTCTATGTTAGCTTTAAATAGTCGAGTATACCGTTGTTAAGTTGTTAAGCTATTCCTACCCCAGAAATTTCAGCGATCATCTGGGTTTTTTTTCTTTCAGATATGAAGAACTAATGAAGGAGGAAAGAAGACTTTTTCAAGAAATATCGGAACTTGAGAAAAGGTTTGAACAATGGGCCCAAGCACCACCCATCGTCATACCAGACACAAAACCAGCGAAGCCAACAAAGGCAGGAAACTCAAAACGCAGCATCATTGCAGACCTTCCGCCTGAGGTGGCCGCATTTGAGGTGAGTGGTATGAAATAACAATTAAAGGAGCATTCAAGTGAATTTGTATTTTCATGTATATGGTAGAGGCAATGGCGTAGCCACGGGGTAGGGGGGAATGAGGGGTCCAGACCCCACACATTTTCAAAAAGTAAGATAATCTTGTCTTTTTTTTCTTAAAAAAAAAAATTAAAAAAAATTGAACACTTCATCTTGGGAGAGGTCTAGGATCTTCTCGGACCCCTTACTTTTTTAATGTTGGCTACGCTACCGGGTAGAGGAATATTAAAGAAACAAATTGGTGAAGAAAGTATGTTTATATCATATTTTGGAGTTTTGACATTTCAAAGTTTTCACCAGTGTGTTGAAAAGTGTCCTTGCAGTGTACAGTGTTATGTCATACTCAAAGATCCAAGACAATTCTTAGATATTTTTTGTTTAATTATTAAAATGGAGTATACCATGCACTTTGCAAGAACAAGCTCTGCTCGTTGACCTTAAATTCTGACTAAGAGTGAATTCAATTTTCATTGTATAGATATACATAAAGAATTGTCATTGGTCTGCAAGTATGACATCACACTGTACACAATGAGGTCACCTTTCAACACACTGGTGAAATCTTTGAAATGCAATAACTCCTAAAAGATATCAACATGGTTTTTATCCAATTTTTTTTTTTTTAAATCCTCTACCACAGCAGAGGTTGATTTTTTTTTTGCCTCTGTTCCACGGAATGGTACTTTCTTAAATAATAATGTTTGAGATCAGATTTCACTGTTCTAACTTTTTTACAATGAACAGGACAAATTCTTTTCTTCAAAATGGGCTTAATTTACAACTACTTTTTTAGTTAATTAGTATGTGCAAAAATGTGTCACTTATAAGTATTTACATGTACATGATATAGCATTCAGTTGCATACCATTGTACATGTGCAACAAGCCTTGCATATGTGTATTCATGATTACTTGTGCTGACAATTGCAGGCAAGGAGGAAAAAGCATTTTCTTTCTGGAAGAAATTCTTTTTATGATAATCTTGTTTGACAATATGCACTTTTTTTTTCTTAGCAGAAAAAAAGCTATTGATCTTTGGTGCCACATACATGTACAGTACTTGTGAAAGATTCACTGTTCCTGCATATAAGTTTTTGAAAATTCACTGTTCCTACATAAAAAAAAAACACTGTTCTTGGAACAGCAGAACAGTAGAAAATTTGACCCCAGCAGAGGAACATTCCTTTTAAGGTCTGTGGACAGCTTTCTTAGTGTTTTCTTTCCCATGAAAAGAAAAGTATAACAAACATTCTCTTGGTCGGAGTCGACATAACGTGTACGAGTTCAGTACAGTTTTGCCAAGTAGGAAGGGAAACTTTATCATTACAGTCAATGGGATATTTTTTTATGCATACTTGTATTGCTTCAGCCAGTCAACGAAAATTAATGGTTTTCATATATGTTGAAAACTATTATCTAATTTACAACATATTTGAAGAAATACAAAATCTGTCCAGTATTTGTTGAAAAATGACAAAAAATAGGTTTTTTCCCCATTGACTGCAATAATAAGTGACTGTTTCTTTTCCCCTTTGACTGAAGTTTGAGATCGTCAAAAAAGCATCGTTACGTTGCTGTGCACCACAACATTCCCGGATGTCCGACCTCGACAATTGCGAGAAGAGCAATCTTTGAATTTGGAAAATTGCTTATCTAACATTCAATTTTTCTCCCAAATTCAGCCTATTTTCCACCCCTTTTCTCCCTCTCAATCCTCCAGCTTCTCTCTGCCGTAACTCTTACACCTTAATTTTTCAACACCCGCTTGGCACATTTGACTCTTGACTGTCGAGCTAGGTGCCGTTAAACATCAACAAATCATTATTCATGGTCAAAATATCCAGAATATTTATTGTTGGAATGTATGGACAGGACAATAGCTCGAAATATTTGTATGATTTGTATTGATATCTTTCTTTCATGTCAGTCTTTGTAAAATAAAAAGAATGTTTCACATTAAAAAAATGTACTTTTGGTTGATGCGGTAAGTAAGATTTAAATATATAACATTTGATGTAAATAAGAAAAGTGTGTCCTATCATGCAGACAACATGCATTTAAATCCTAAAAATTAAAATGGGTGTGTAATGGGCCATTTGAAACTGATTTTGACAGATGGAAATTTACCAATATACCTTCAAAATAAAATGTGATGACTCATTAGGTTGGTGCTTATCCCGGTTTCTTTGGCATAAGTGGATGAGAGCACATGGCTCCCCCTGGACAGGTCACCAGCCCCCCCCTCCTTTCTCATGGACAGGACACCAGGCCATTGCATTTACAGCGGAGTGGACTGGAGCAAATACAGTATCTTGCTCTAGGACACAACGCAGCAATCATGACTAGAATCAAACCTGGCACATCTTTAATCTTATGAGCATAACTCCTGAGTCATTGCATTCTCCTCTTATATAAACCCTCAAAGCATGTTAATTTCAACTCTCATTTCATTGTTCATCACACTGGTTGATGAATAACAGTTAGTGAGGGTTCACATGATAAACAGGGTTAGTGAGGGTTCACATGATAACTTCTTACCCATTCTTTCTCTTTTTATCCGTAACCAAGGTGGTTGTTGGGGCACCACTGATGACTTCCTGACAAGTTCTCGCCACTTCTAACAGTTCTCTGATGTCTCTGTGATAAGTTCAATCCGGTCCACTCTTTGGTGTTATCTTCCCATCATTTTCTTTGTCTTCCTCTCTTTCTGCTTGCTGTCAAGGTACCTTGCAAGCTTGTCTTTGTCAGGCCAGTTGATCTAGAGGCAAGACCATACTATCTTAATTTCCATTTTTGTTTTTAAAGTTGACAGAAGGTTTTAAAGGACCCAATGGTTTGCTGAACTCTGCTGCATACTTTATTGTTAGTGACATGGTTCTTGTATTAGCTTTTAGGATTTTTTGAAAGCTCCTCCATGGCCTGGATTTTTTTTGCAAGTCTGCATTATAGTGTCATATCTCACATGCATACAAAGTTGAAAAATTAAGGGATGGGGTAAGTGTATCAAATTAGTTGATAATATCTGAGGTTCTGATTTAATATGGAATGCCAACAAACGTTGATGTTTTGAGAATTTATTGATTAATGTTTCTGTTCTTGTTTATTTTCAGAGATTTCTTCAGCAGACTGGTGGGCATCAAGGCGGCTGGGACCAATATGACCATGGCACATTTATAAGGATAAGAAACAAACACAAGGTAAATCACAAACAATAAAATGTCACAAAATTTGACCATCTGCTTGATTGTTTTACTTAAAAGGTGTATGGACAGTTCCATAATTGATTTAATTGATTTTTAATTGAAACAAACACTGAATCTAATAACCATGAATTTTGCAGGTCCTTTTTTTGTTTGATCCCATTTGTAGGACTTCTCATTATATGCATTTGTGATGTATGAATGTGCAGATCTGTGTGGTCTAGTGGCATTAGCATGTGCTTGGCATGCCCTCTGGTTCAATCCCCCTGGGTCTTCATTTACCAGTGCTTCATGACTGGTTTATCAAACATCCCTGGATATCTCTATATAACCTAATAGCTGTTGAGAAAGGGATGTGAAATACCCAATCTACCTGAGAATGTAAAGATGTCTCAAAATCATTTGAAGAATTCTTTCAATTTCTCTCCTTGCAAATGAAGAAAATGTGTATTACAGTTAGATGTTGATTGGTGGATGGGTAAAAATCAAATACAAATTTTCTCGTAAGAATCATTCTGCCTTCCTCCAAAGAGTATTGAAAGGGTTAAAAAGAACAATGGGTTTATATAAGAAGGTACTAAGGCCTACCAATTTGTTGATCATAAATTTGCATACAAATTTACATTTTAATTTGTATAAAACTTTTACATTATTAATACCTGAAAAATTTTCAAGGTATTTTCTGTGCCTGTACATACAGCCTTTAGACCATTTGTGTGCATTACTTTATGTATTTTACGAAAAGGTAATGATCCTGGGCTTGCCTTATGCAACTTAATATGTCATAAATGTTACATATATTAAGAATTCTAAGAACTTTGATCATAGAGATTTTACTCAGTAATAAGTAATCTTTATCCAAAACTTTAAATAAAATTGATGATCTTTCACATAAAGAAGAATTTATCTAGATTTCACAAATATATTAAGTAAGGACAATTTTCTTCACATTCTTTCCTTTTACAGGCTAAAGCCAGCTTTATGGATGAGGCTGCGAATTCCCTGCCAGGTCGCTCCATCACCCACGTCACGAATCATGAAGCCTGGTATCAGGAGTATATCACACTGCTAGAGAAGAAGAAAGAAGCAATTCAGAAATGGAGACTGGTCAAAGAGGTTTGCATACATGTGTTCTTTATAGACAGGGTTTCGACTGGAATATGACTCTTTCAGTTTCCAGGCCTGGAATGTCATGGAATGTCATGGAATATGACTCTTTCAGTTCCCAGGCCTGTAATGACATGGAATATGACTCTTTCAGTTTCCAGGCCTGGATTGTCATGGAATATGCTGGAATGTCATGGAATATGCTGGAATGTCATGGAATATGGCCGCTTTAGTCTTCAGGCCTGGAATGTCATGGAATATGACTCTTTTAGTTTCCAGGCCTGGAATGTCATGAAATATATTGCATATGTCAGTAATTTATTATATTATTTGTCATTGAATAGCATTATTGTTGTAAATATTTCTTTTTAAGAACTTTTGATATAATTTATTATATTATGTACATACTGTTGATTTGATTTGTCTTTACTTTTCTGCAAATTCTTTATTATTCATTATTTTGTAATTTTCCTGTTATTTTCTCTTATTCAATGTCAAGTTGTGGATGAATGAAAAATGATATGCATATGACTCTTTCAGTTCCAGGCCTGGAATGCTGTGGTATATGACTTTTTTAGTCTTCAGGCCTGGAATGTCATGGAATATTGACTCTTTCAGTTTCCAGTCCTGGAATGTTATGGAATATTGACTTTTTTCAGTTTTCAGGACTAGAATGTCATGGAAATATAAGAAATATTGGTTACTTTTAAAGACCATTTTGTGGTTGCTAGGATGCATCTGTTCTTGGTGTGTTTTCAACTCCTGGGAGGGTAAATGTGATGTGAAGAGTCATGAAAATTATAATTGAGGGTAATGGTATAGCACATAATTTTGTTTGTTGGTTAGTGTTGGAACCCTTGTATAGGTTTGAAAGCAGAGGTTGCATTATAATTTTTTGTCTGGCGTATTTAGTTACGACAAACCCTTGATTTTCAACGTATTTTGTCAATTTGACATCGTATGTACAGGGCACTGCGTATTGTACAGGACACTGCGCTCTATTGAATCTTGCAAAATTTTCCGCGCTTTAGGCTTGCATTTACACATACAACAAAATTCAGGAGGAAAGTAGAATCCTAGTTAATGATATCGTTGACAATTGACTGCCTGCATTCAAAACAACATCAAAATTTGCATGCACAGTGTACATGTATATACTGACTATATATATATACTAGCCTATAATATATGTGTTTATGTACAGTACTTGTACAGACATGTTGAATCATTCAGCTGTTAGTCTCGTAGTTGTGTCATTTTTCTTTTATTTCTGAGTAATATTAAATAATTTTTGTGTGAAATAAAATTTTCAATCGCGTCAGAGAGGTAAGATTTTCATGATTTTCATTTAAGTTAATGAGAACTCTGGCGTAAATTTCACATGTTATATCTAAATTTTACAACGCAGGTACAACATGTGTCGTGAGAAATTTCAGCCATAGTGTAATATAGGACAAATTTGTCATTAACGTGAATGCTGGTTTGAAGTAAGGTATGTTTAAACATACCAAATTTATGCATCATGATATAGTTAAACATGGTAAATTGGATATTGCTGTAAAATTATAAACCAAATATGGTCTATTGTTTATGATTGATCATGTTTTTATTAGTCCTGTTGTCAAACCCAATTTTAGGGCTGAACCTGGAAAAATGTGCTGCATAACTGTTTTTAGTGAATTTTGAATTCTTAAGGTGTGTGGATTAAAGATAGGGTGGGTGTGAATTTAACACCCTTGAACAATTTGAGAAATCCAAGATGGCGGACAAAATGGTCGCCACCATATGGTAAATACTAAAAATATGATCTTGTAGGCTCCTTTTAAAGTTTTCTATTCCAGATGGGCCCTGATTTTATATTTTGGGCTAGAATATCAATTAGGATGATTCCATGATGCTGGGGGCTGCTTACACTATCAAGATGGCAGCCCAAAATTGCTGTCGCTGTGTTGAACGCATAGGAAAAAGTGATACTGAGTGGCTACATAGGAATGATCCTTATAAATGTGGTGTAAAATTGTTTTCAGTGGAGGCTACATAGGAATGATCCTTAAAAATGTGGTGTAAATTTTACAACGCAGGTACAACATGTGTCGTGAGAAATTTTAGCCATAGCGTAATATAGGACAAATTTGTCATTAACGTGAATGCTGGTTTGAAGTAAGGTATGTTTAAACATACCAAATTTATGCGTCATGATATAGTTAAACATGGTAAATTGGATATTGCTGTAAAATTATAAACCAAATATGGTCTATTGTTTATGATTGATCATGTTTTTATTAGTCCTGTTGTCAAACCCAATATTAGGGCTGAACCTGGGAAAATGTGCTGCATAACTGTTTTTAGTGAATTTTGAATTCTTAAGGTGTGTAGGTTAAAGATATGGTGGGTATGAATCTTACACCCTTGAGGAATTTGAGAAATCCAGGATGGCAGTCAAAATGGCCACCGCCATACTGTAATTACTTAATTGCAATCTTGTAGGCTCCTAAATATGAAGTATTCTATCCAAGATATGTCACTAATTTTATGTTTTGGGGGACTAGAATGTTAGTTAGGATGATTCCATGATGCTTGCTAGGGCTTGCTAACACTATCCATGATGGCAGCCAAAATGACCACCACTGTGTTGAACACATAGAAAAATGTAATACTGAGACCAGATTATCCTGTTGAGGTACAAAATGGAACACACTGGCAAGGAAATGACTTGATGACCTTGCATGAAGAAGCAGATGTGGTCATTCATTCCTCAGCAGGGTATCTCATTGGCAGACTTTGGATGTGACAACATTAAAGTGATGACACAGATGTTTTTTGCATTATAGATACATTTTTATGAGGCTAACAAGCTCAGTCCAGAACACAAAACAGTAAATATCTATAGCCACATGTTATGGAGAAACATACAAGGATGGTAACACTATGTCAGATGTGTGGTACAAAGTGTCAAAACGAGACATAAAGGAGCCTGTTTGTGGCCAAAACTAAGATCATTACAACCAACAGCATATGCTTTCAATGTAAATGTCAAGCAAGCGCATCTACAGGCATCCATATAAAAAGCACTTTAAATGAGTGACCTCCAAATTGTGGGCCAGTGAACTTTGGGTGGGAAAAGAATGAAAATGCAAATTATCAGAAGTGCAGTCACTACTAAGAAGAGTGTTTCATATGCCCAGCAGAGGTATTCAAAATGGTACAGTGTTCTTGCAGTGGTGACCAACCATGTTCAATACTTAGATGCGGATGTGCAGGGTCTCTTCTCACTTGTTCCATTTTTAATAAATTTGGAGGAGCTGAAAATTGCTCAAGCCAGAGGACACTTCTATTGCAAGATTTGGTCAGTGATACACTCGAGGATGCAGATGTTTAGATCGATGAAGAAAACGATGCAGACTACGAAGATGAAGAGGAAATAACTAATAAGTCATGTTTTTCACATTTTCATTTTCTTCAAGTACACAACAAAACATGACCAAAAATAACAGGACAAACATTGGGGTTGATTTTGATCATTTATCTGAAAGTTTTCTATAACCTAAATTATGGAAATACTAAAGAACAAGTTGATAAAGTGATTAAAATCATTGATTAATTCCACCTTGGCATTGACTTTTCAGGTTCAACTTTGGTCGAGCATGAAAATATAATATTTTAATTTCCCTATTTAAGAATATATGGGGAACTCCTTCAAATTAAAATATTTCATGCATTTTTCTCCCAATCTTTCTCTTCTCTCTTTTGCTGCCCATATCAACAGTGAGTGATATGTAGTATCTGTTATATTCTTCTTCTTTTCGAGTCCACATCACAACAGCTATATTTGGCTCAAGCATAGCTGAACACCTTGCTGTGCATTGTCATTATAAATTTGCAAGGTCAGCAGCAGTGCATGGACCAACAGGGGACATTTCAATAGGTGCTCCATTGTGCGTGACTCCGTCGCTGTCTGTACCACAGTCACAGTTAACTGGGTTAGATGTATATATCCCCACTTATTCAGGGTGAACTTGGCTCGTCCCAACTCCCGTCTTTAGGTGGTGGTTCTGGCAATTCCACTTTTCCCAGGTTAAAGTCTGCACCAACTGGAAGCGTTTTTGCCATCAACCACATTAAGACTGGTGGAGGGAGGTCAGCGAGTTTTTCTTCCCACATGGTGACGCAAGTTTCAAGGCGAGTTACACATTTTAGGAAGCTTCTCCTTGATTTAAGGTGACTCCGAGCAGGCATACATAGGATGTCTTTCAGCATATGTTTCATTCTGCTGACAATCTTTCTTGCTGGTTGCTGATCTTATGGTGTCAAGTGGAGGTTTACCAGCCAGGATGTACAAATTGTCTGTGTTTGGAGTTTAAGGCAAGCTGTTAATATTCGGCGGCTCATGTTGAGAGCAGGGTCTATCTTTTGGCAATGATGAGTGGATCTTTCCCATACTGGGGCTGGCATACTCGGAAGCTGAGTAGCATAGAGCTAGAGCAATGGAATACATGGTTAGCTGACTTGCACCCTATCTTGTGTTTGTGAGCTTGCTGAGAATGTTGTCACATGTGTTCACATTTGCTTAAATGGTCTTCTTGATATTGGTCTTGAAGGCGAGACGATGATCAAGGGTGACTCCAAGGTAAAGTGGATACTCCTAGTAATCCAAAGTTGTTCCAGACCAGGTTACTTGTAGTTGGCCCTTAGCTTCACAGTTTCATTGGTGGAAGAAGGCACACACCTGTGCCTTTGATGGATTAGCACGAAGGTGGCTCTCTTCATATAATATGGTGTTAGTTCATCTTCTACAACAATAAAGTCAGTATCTTTGCAGTGGCACCCAGTTCATCAGTGTTTTCAAAGCGGCAGGTATGTATCATCACTTCTTGGTTGGTCGTTAGTGTAGATGTTGAAGGGGACGGTGCAAGAACACTCCCTTGCACAGCCTACACCATCTGCTTTTCCCCTCCTAACTCAACAAATAGCCTATTCTTTAGCATGCTTTTTATCAGCTCTGTAAGCAGAATGTCCTGTGTCATCTCTAAGATCTTAATGTGAAGACATCTGTGATTCACAGTCATAGTTAATTGTAGAGTGCAGCAGTTTCATTGGAAATGTCAGGGATGTACTCCACTCTATATCCTTGGGGAATGTGCCTTCGTGCAGTCTTCTTAACTAGTTTTGCGAACAGGTCGTAGTTCTCTGGTGTTGGTTTAATATGCCTTATATTCTGTTCAAGCTCAAGTGTGAATCATGCCAGTCAGCATTCTTGTAGTTAAAGCGCCTTTTAAAGGGCACATTGGTTGGACCTACTACTGCATTGACTTTAATACCAATTGAAAGGTATTGTGTCAGTGGTATAGGATCCATCAAAATCATTTTACACAGACCTGTAATAACTTTTGTGGCAGCAACAAGATCTGGAATAATCTGCGGTATGTTGTGCAGGTGTGGAGCTGGATTGGTTAAGCTGAAGTCTACTTCTGGTGGTTTGTAGACAGGAGTTACGACAACACTGCTCAACTCAACTGTTAGGACTTTGTTATGAATTAAAAGTAAATGTACATACATGTTCTATGCATCTTATTGTTGAACTAACGACAGGTTTTTACCAAGAAAGTGCACTAGAGATGTTTTCAATGTAACTTCGGATGCCTATGTTTAATGTATACGAATTAGGCCAACCTACAAAATAAAAAATAAAAAATTCGATGTCGCCTCCCCCTCCCAGAAAATCTATGACCTATAGACTTTCCTTTTCAGTTTTCATGGTGGCACCAATTGAGGCGACAGCAATTTTGACCGACCGACATCTTGGATAGTTAGTGTAAGCAGCCTAAGCAAATTTAAATCCTTGTCAATTGCATTCATAACCCTTTAAAATAGAATTGAGTTATTTGAGATCAAAAACTTCAAAAGGGGCATTTCACATCACACTTTTAGAGTTTAAAATATGGTGACAGAAATTGTAACCGCCATCTTGGATTTCTCTAAATCTTCAAGAGTGTCAGGGTGACAACTACCAGATCTATAAACTACACCCTAAACAGATTTAAAATCTATTGAACACAATTTGACACCACATTTTTTAAGGATCATCCCTATATCCATCCACTTAGTATCACTTTCCTATACGTTCAACACAGCGGCGGCCATTTTGTCCACCATCTTTGATAGTGTAAGCAGTCCTAGCATCATGGAATCATCTTAATTGACATTCTAGACCCCCTCTCCTTCCTTCCCTCCAAATAAAAACAACAACAAAAACGTAAAATCATGGCCGATCTGGAATAGAATACTTTAAAATGAGCCTACAAGATCATATTTTTTGTTAATGACAGTACAGCGACGACCATTTTGTCCGCCATCTCAGATTTCTCAAATTGCTCAAGGGTATAAGACACCATATCTTTAATCTACACCCACTAAGGATTCAAAATCCACTCACATTTTCCCAGGTTCTGCCCTATTTTCTCCAGACTATAATCGATGAGCTTTATTGATAATTCATAAATACTTTGGAAAATATTTGCTTGTGATTGGTTAACTAAAAAAATATGCCCATGTTTGAATGCAGTTGATAGACATGCACAAGGAAATTTTGCGCGTTATTTCCACAATTTTTGAAATTTCTGATATGATCAACATTTGCGCACTTTCGACTGGAAAATGGACTTTTACCAGTGATGCAAACAGTCAACATTTTACCAGTAGACTTTCTAATCGTAAGAATTATGTGGCAAGGTTGAGAATAATCCATAATTCAGATTTTTTTTAAAGAAAATGAGTATTTTCTTGACTTTCCTTACCGTGAATAGAATGTGTGTTGCTTGTAACAACTAGGACACAAACGCACATTGAAATATTGTATACACACAGTATATCATTGTATGTGTGCGTATTTGTGTGCATGTGGATATATAGCATGTATAAATAAAAACAAAATTCTGCTGGTGTACGCTTCCAACTAAGCAGAATATCGAATTGAAGCACAAAAATCATACCTGTCATTTGACTTAAACTTTAGAATGTGAGGAGAATAAGTATTGAAATCAATATGCTTTTTTAAATTTACAACCATCTCTTAAGTTTCGTACAGGTGTTTTAGAGCACTTTCCATACCTGTCTCGATCCCAGCTTCTGGCTTTTAGTTCTCGTGTTTCTCTCAATTTCCCCCTGTTTACTCTCCTTCCTACCTCTGAAATGATCTAACTTTTCAGGCACAATTTGACATTTGCTGTTGTGGTGCTCTTAAACTCTTATCAAACAAACAAACACTTTCCACAAAGCAACTTTTTTTTTCTTGATCCACAGGCACAAAAAGAAGAAGTTTTAAGCAAAGTGGATGAAAATGACAAGGAGGATACTGAGAAGGCAGAAAAGAGGGCAGCAGAGAAGGCAAGAAAAATAGAGGAGGAGAGGAGAGAGAGACAAGCTAGACTGAGTGCCTGGAAGGTTCGTTAAGAAGCAGTTGTGTTTTGCTTTTGTAAAGCACAGTTGTGTTTTGCTTACGTAAAGTACAAGTAATGCTAAAATATAGGACTAGCAACATTGAGGAGAAATATTTGCCAGGTTGTTAGAAAAACTATGGAATATCTTAAATTGACAAACAAAAACTATAAAGATTGGTTGAAAGTTGATCATTTTATAGCTTTGAATTTTAATGCCAAGGAAAAAGGCAAATTTACTTCACATTATACCTTACTTCCATATGCAATCTGGTCCAATGACCTGATTCTAATGGACTTCTAACCGACCTTAAAAACATAGTTACCAGCCCAGCCCTGACTCCAAAAACCTCTAATATCTCTCACTTATTTTTAGTGCATTAATTGCTTTCACAACATCGCTGGAACTGGCCAAAAGTTTCTTAAAAATGTTCACCTTTTTCTAACAATTTTCTTCCCCAGCTCCAAGGAGGTACAATTATTACAAGAGAGCCTATATATTCTCGACTTGGTCTAAATTTCCAGGCTCCGGAAAACTGCACCACAATCCAAAAGCACTCCATTTGACTGTGTGGCCTTTATCGATGAATCCCTTGTGTCGCAAGGCTTTTGGAGGAAGGCTGCCCAAGTGTCAGCCCAAAGTCGGAGACCTTCCACTTTGGGGATGTAATTTTCCAGACTTGAATGTTCCGAGACTGGTGCCAGAATAGATTGGTTTCTCTGCTGCATACGGCTCCTCTGGGTGACATAGCTTATTTCTTGTTGTTGGTTCAGTTTAATCTGAATAAATCCATCAATAAAGTCAAGGGGTTTCGGACAGCCATAGCAGCTTTCCACTAGGGCTTTGCAGATTGGGCAACAGTCACCGATGCACAGCCTCTGGAAAGTTTATTTAAAGGAATGTTCTTACAAAGACCTTCAGTTCGGAACCTTGCCCCTCCTTGGAACATGCAAGTGGTTCTCAAGACACTAGCACGGGCTCTGTTTGAGCCACTGTCTGAGTGTCCTCTTAAAGAACTGACGATAAAAATGTTTTTTCTACTTTGTGCGTTCTCTGCCAGACACATAGGTGCCATTCACACACTTTCGCCTAAAGAAGGCCATATTCTCTTTGACTCTGGGGGCATACGGCTTGTGCTCGACCCAGCTTTCTTGACCAAGAATCAAACTTTAGACTTTCTACTGAACCAATATTCCTTCTGTCGTTCTCTATGTTTTGTGACACATCAGAGGGCAGGGCCTGGTGCCCGGTTCGATGTCTCAAACACTATAATAAACGTACACAATCCTTACGGAATGACGTAAACGCCTTATTGGTGTCTTTGCAAAATCCAGATCACGCCGTTTCATGTGATACGATTTCATGATGGATTGTTCAGGCAGTCACGTACAATAAATCCGCGTTGTTTGCGGAACAATCAATTAAGGTACATCAGGTGCGAGGCATAGCTACATCAATTATTTGGTGGGGTTCCCCTCAGTGAGATTCTTTGTGCTGCAGTATGGAAAACACCAGCCACGTTCGTCTTTGCATATCTGAAGGATATACCAGATTACCAAGGCGGAGTCGCAAGGGCCGTTCATTCGAGAAGAGGACCTTCCCTTTCTTGAGGAATATTCTTGTATTTCTTATTCACATTCTCTCTTTTCAGTTACAATTCTTCCATTATTTCTTAGTCGTTTACTAACGAATTTCGGCCGCTGTTTTCGTACGTTTGATTTGTTTATTTTGCTAACGAAAATGTTTTGCTGTTCAGGCACTTTTTATTTTGTTTACTTTTACTAACGAAGCTTTGCCATTGTTTAGTCAATTGTTAGTTCGTTATTTTACTAACGAAATTTTGCCGGGCTTAGGCACTTTCTATTTTGTTTATTTTTTACTAACAAAATTCTGCCGTTGTTTTGGCAGCTTCTGTTTAGTTTAACTTTACGGATGGTTTTGTTCCCCTCATGTTTAATTAAACCGCCTCAGTCCTCTGGTGAACCTTGTAAGTTTTTGCCATGATGTATTGATTGGGGTTGTTTACAGAATCTGTTAGTGAACAGTCAAACTGTAGTTTGACTCTGTTCACTAACAGATTCTGTAAACATGCATTTTCAGTGATTAACCTATGTTCTGTTAACATCTTGCCTCGGTTATTACTAACAGGTAGTTTTCTGTTCCTTTGTTTTGACTAGGAGTGTACTTGCACTAGTTTTATAGTACTTCTATTCTGAGGACTGTTTTATCCTCTAAGAGGATAAAATCAGTCCTTTAATAGGATAAAAAATAGTAAACCTTAGGACCAGCCTTTAGAAAATTGGGCTTCGACCTGAAACCCCTTTCTTCCGATCCTCGGTTGTAATCTGATTGCATATTTATAGCATGGAAGGTAAGATATAAATTGAAGTTAATTTACCCAGCTAAGCATAGCGAGGATATTTACGAGAATTATACTTACCTTCCATGCGTCTCGACCCGCCTCCTCTCTCGTTCAGGCCTCAGTGGAATGTTAAATAAGGGATATTAGAGGTATTATGGAGGTCAGGGCTTGGCTGGTAACTGTTTTTTAAGGTCAGTTAGAAGTGGTTAGAATCAGGTCAATTTGACCAGATTGCATATTTATAGCATGGAAGGTAAGTATAACTCGTAAACATCCCCCCTACCTTAGCGGGGTAAATTTATGATGATCATCAGTATTGTTGTAGACTAGTCCATGGTACCCTAGTCCGAGTCTGGCAAACAACATTGAGCCCGAAACCTTGTACTCCTTGTAGTCATGTCCACCCCATGCAAGTACAAGTTAATGGTGCATTTAAATCCATTGTTTTGAGTTCTATGCCACAACAGTTTGAAATCGCAAATTTGATTCCTAAGTCATATCTTGTTGAAATGTCTATGGATGTATAGAGACAATGCTAGCTTAATAATAATTGATTTAATATCTATTGAAAAATCATGACAGTAGCAAAAACGTTTTATCAAAATCAGTTAGACTTTGACCATTTCACAGTGTTTTTCATTTTTAGGCAACAATATGCAAATTTGTATGTTGATATGTGATGTATTACATGGACCTGGGTATTTTTGGTTCCGATGCGATAGCATCAGGGTACCTACAGTATGCGGTTATGATGGCATGTGTGTGTATGTCTTTGTGTATGTATGCGCATTTGTACGTCTTACATCTCCAAGGACCTGAACCTGTTTAACCTCGAACAACCGAGGACTAAATTTCCGTCCGTGGACTAACATACAGGTCCTCGGAAGAATTTGCATGCAAATGCATTAAAAACATCAAAGGGGGTCTAACGTAATTTTTAAAAGGTCCTCATTCAACATGATGTATGAATCTGTGTGATGTTGGTAACACAAGTATCTGGTCAAGTCCTCACAAGCATCTTGAATTTCTGAATGTGTGTGTTTGTGTTGGTATTACTAAGCTACCGAGGACCTCAACCTGTTAAACCATCTATTGACTTGAGGACAGACTGAGTGCTTGAAAATTGACTGAGGACTTTCAATATGCAAATGTATCAGAAACTTCAGAGGGGGAGTCTGATGTAATTTAAACTAGGGTCTTCATTGGAACTTTTATTTTTCAAAATTTTTGTCAAAAGTCCTTGGTCATATATGGCATACAGGTGTGGGTGTGTGTGTGTGTGTGTGATGCTAGCTTGTAAACACGATATCTCAAGAACGATATACTGGACTCAATGTCATATTTGATACACAGATAGCCCATGGTCCTTAGATGTGCCCTATTGTTTTTGGTAGTAATGTCATGCATATTAATGAGTAGGCGTGCCTTACTGTTAAAATCTTGAATGCTCATCTTTTAAAAACCGCATATCTGTTTTGTTTCTTATTTGGTATGATTATATTGTTAGCTACTATGTACATATTCATGGTAACAAAATGATAAATTACATTAATATGCATAGTTGGCAGGGCTTAATATGATTTTGCTAAAAAGGGCTTGTAAACACAGAATCTCAAGAACAATACATGGAATTCATTGACATGTGGTACACAGATAGCCCATGGTCCGCAGATGTGGCCTATTGTTTTTGGTGTTGATATCATGCATATTAATGGGTAGGCGGGTCTTAATGTTAAAATCTCTAAATGCTCATGATTTAACAACTGCATGTCTGTTTTGTTTCATATGTGGTATGATTATATTGTTAGCTAGTGTGTACATGTTCATGGTACCAAAATGTTGAATTTTATTAGTGTGCATAGTGGGTGGGGCTTAACATGATTTTGTTGAAAAGAGCTTGTAAACACAATATCTGAAGAACGATACATAGGATTCAGGTCATATGTGGTACACAGATGCCCATGGACCACAGATGTGCCCTGTTGTTTTTGGTGGCGATGTAATGCATATTAATAAGTAGAAAGGGCTTAAAGTTAAAATATTTGAAACAATAATGTTGTTAGCAAGTGTATAGATGTTAATGGGATAAAAATGTTTATTTTATTTTATTGTGAAATTCCATTATTATTTGCTTGTCATTGTTATTTTGAGCCCATTGTGTAATAACATTTACTATACAATAGTTCATAACTTAACATCCATAATGCACGTCAGAGCCTCAAAATCTTTGGTTTTCTGGTCTTATGTAAATCCTTTATTTTTTAATCATTAGAAATGGCTTTGCTTAAAACCAGGAAAATCTCAACCTGCCCTCGAATGAAGCAGGGCCATTCGAAGAAAAAGTTATATATTTCCTTGTTTTCCAAACCACAAACCTGTATGCAGTTTCACCTCTCCAAGACTCCTTCAAAATAACAACTACTCCCACTGGTGTTACATGGTATTTTTAGTGACACACATCTGAATATATTGACAATCCTTTGTAATATAAGTAGTAATGGTAATCAATGCTGGCATTGTTTGTCTTTGCTGCTGGGTAAAGGTGAAATTAATTATTAGCATAGAACTATTTATGCTTCAATGTTATGATGCAAAGTTAATCTTGTGAAATGATGCGGTTAATTTGTTGCTTCAAAATTGCAGGCCAAATTTTTAAGCAGTGCCTTTACTAATGTTGTCTATCAAAATTCTATGAAAGGGTGCAGCAAATTGTTTCCAAAACTTCTTTTCTCATACCCCCAATCAAATTCTAGCAGAAATAAACTTTGTCATAATTTTTGATGACTGAGATTTGGAAAAGAAATTTAAAGAGTTACATAAAGATTTTGAGCTTTCCGACCCTTCAGACATCACATGATGAACAACTCTGGCTATAAATTTTCAGTCCAATGCATCCAAACTCACCAATGTATATAACTCACTGATGAAAACATCCTTTTAAAAGTCAAAATGAATCTTCAGCCCCACATTACACGCATGACTTGGCCCTGCAGTAACTAAATCCACAATACCTGGCTCTTCACAATTAGTTCCATTGTGTGCATATTAATGATTGGGAGTGTAATTACTGATGCATACAATCACTGAACTATTTTTGGCGGGTTTCTCAATTGCTTCTAGCAGAGTTTAAATGTTATACCCGCCGAATTTGAGGTTCTTGCGGGTGAAAAGACTGAAAATTTGTAGCGATGAATTGGGCGTAATGACAAGTTACAAAATTTAAATCCCATCAAGCCTCGAGGGCTTATAGAGCAAGTGCTTATCTCCTGGTTTCTATGGTGTTAAGAAGATAAAAGTACTTGACTCCACCTGGATGGGACACTAGACCATCACAGGTTAACTCCCCATCCAAATTTGGTACTCATTTCACTGCTGAGTGAACTGGAGCAAATGGGATAAATCATCTTGCTCAGGACTCAGTACAGGGCCCTGGCTGAAATTCGACTTCAATATCTTTTGAGTGCGAGACCAACTCCTTAACCACTGGGCTACTGCACTCCTTTGCAGACATCACAAAATTAGGATGAATTGAAAACTATCAGATGTTGATCAAACGTTGATCAGCTGTAACTCAAAAATTACAAGTACAGTTTTTTTTTTTTAAATTCAAAAACTGACCTCGTGAGATTTTAAAACTCTTTTGATCAATGTAGAAATTGTATACATTTCTGTAGCCTTTAACTATGTCATACCCCATCTAAAATTTTAATGGGAAAAATGTTCTTGAAGCCGTTTGGGCTTAAATTTGATGAAAAAATGTAACAAGATGTTAGGCTTGCCTTCAACTTAACATTTAGCATGTTACATAAGAAATTTTGTGAAAGTTTGATAAGCCATAAGTCAGAAATTTTTTAAAATAAATAAACAACTTAAGCCTGTATACTAAGAACTTTTTCACATTAGCATGTTAGCAGTCATTAAACCTTGTAAGGTTTATGGAAGTGTAGAGGCAACATTTAACAAAAAAACATGATGAAATAATCATCCTTACGAGGAATGGTCCATCAATCATTCATGGGTCTTGCACAATGTCCTCCCAAGCATTTAATGTACATTTATATTTAGGTTCAGCCAAGGACTAATCTGATTCACATCACTAAACAGCAGTTGTGTTGCTTGAGCCCCAGATGAATGACCTATTGTGTACAGTGTAACAGTAGCTGGTTGCTAACAAGTAAACTGTGAATAGACTGAAGATGCTGTCAGTTAAAAGGTATAGATTACCTCTGTGTTGTGTATGGTGTAACAATAGCTGGCTGCTAGTCAATGATTTGTAAAGTGTCTCTTGGGTTGAATGGTGTGGATTACCCTTGATTTTGAGAAAATTGAGGGTGTCGGGTTGGAGGGGTCTATGGGCCAACAATTCTTAATGACAATTTTTCTTTTTTTAACCATGAAAATAGCAGAACAATTTATCAAATTTAACAATTAACCATTTTACAGAATTTTGAATTTTCTGGCAACAATATGCAAAATTTGTGATGTAATACAGGGCCCCATTAGTTATTTTATTTTGTAAGTCCTTTGTTGTTTTAAATGTCTATCATAAATCTTGCAAGTGGTGATGCACATTCTGACAAACTTTTATGAGTCTTTGCCAAGCCTCCAGTCCAGCAGTAGTAGACTTTCCCATCATTTTGCATGACTGAAATTTTGGAAGTAATATCAAGAATTACACATCAAAATTTTGAATTGTCTGCCAAGTCATACATCACAAATTTTGCATAAATTAACAATTGATCAAGCTTTGATCAACTATAACTAAAAAACTAAAAGTGTTATTTTCAAAATTTGAAAACTAATTTGCTCAGAAATCAACTCTTTTAACCAATGTAGAGACCACTAGCCATCCCTAAACTTTTCACTTGAAGACCATAAGGACATTTTGATTGACATCAAAGTTAAGACACTGCATCTTGTGCAATGCTCATTCAGATATATCAGTTACTGTACATAAGTTTAATGTGTTTCCTCTCAGGTGCAGAAAGAATTAGAAAAAGCACAGGAAGAAGAGAGAAAGATGTTAGAGGAGCAGCGGAGGATCATGGCATTTGAGAAAGAGAAACGGAGACAGGTAAAGACAGTAGTGTTCATGTTATTGGGAGGTGGTAGAGAGATTTTCCGTTTTTTATATAAGAATTCACTTTGTACAAATACAAAGGAGGGTTAGGGGGATTTGCTATTGCTTTAGCACATGACATGCAATCCTCATCATAGATCAAACCAATAATTCCCCACCCTCATCATAGATCAAACCAATAATTCCCCACCGCAAATTTCATTTCTTCACATGAACAGTGAAAAACAGCATCCAAATTCTCACTATTCTTTCCTGGAACTTCAGATTCTGCAAGGTGATTTTTTTTAAACTCACATGATTCCACGAGCAGGTGATGGGGTTTTGAAAACTGGGGCAGACAGTTTGCATCTCATGTAGAGCAGTAAATTAGCTTGATATTTAAAAAAAAAATTTAAGCCGTTTTTTAGACTTCAGAAGTACTTAAATGACTGTACCTGACCACACCAGCTGGTACTGTTGATAGGGTTTTGAAAATTAGGGCAGGCACCTGATATGGTCTTGTGTGGAGCCCCCTTATTTTACAGAGGAGTGACTCGATTTTGTTTTTGAACACATTTGTAGACATCTTACCATACCGCTCCTGTCTCTTGGGTATGGAGATTAAAGGCCGTTACACACCGAACGCGATGCGGCGAGCGATTTTTTAAACAAAATCGAATAAAACAAAGGAAAAGAAACATTTTGACCATGTTTTTAGAGAGCATCGTCATCGCATTGCTATTCAGATGATAACTGAAAATTGATTTAAAGGGCGTTTCTATGCCCATTAAAGCAAAATTTGCGTCGCGGCAGAAAATTGCTCCCCACTAAAGCGAATTTCTCCACAGTTTGAACAAAAATGCATTTTTGACAAATTTTCCAGTATCGTCAGAAAGCCTCAATTTTAAACTTCATCGTGTGTAAGCAAAAAGTAAAAGCATCTTATAATATTTCTTTCCTGTATGATTATCTAAAAAATCGCTCGCCGCGTCGCGTTCGGTGTGTTAGGGCCTTAAGGTTTCTCTTAGAAAATTCTTCCATCTCTTTTTGTCTTTTGCTACTGCTGCAGCTTCTCTCTAGTTGTTCTATCCAAAACTGTTTCTCTCCTTTTTTGCCACTCTTCTCCATGTAGTTTTGAGTCTTCCCTTCTCTCTTCTACCTTCTGGTGTCCAGGTGATGGATATTCCGACATATTTTTCTTTATCTTTTCTTAATAAGTGACCCAACCATCTCCATCTTCTCTTAAATATCTCCTTGCTTATCTCCATTGTACCTGTTGTATCATATACTTCTTCATTGCTGACTTCCACTCGCCATCTTATTTTCAAAATATTTCTAAGCCATCTCCTATGGAACACATCTAGTCTCTTCTCATCCGTTTTTGTCAGCTTCCAGGTTTCACATCCATAGAGGAATACTAAGACTACATTTGAATGAAATATTTAGTTTTTATGCAGTAGATGTTAGATTTCCAAATCTTGTCAAGTTGTCTGAACGTTGCCTGTGCCAGCCCAATTCTGTGTTTTATGTCTTCATCAAAGCATCCTTATTTGGACAGTGTTGCACCGAAATAGACAAAGCTAACTTCTTCAAGCTATGTATTTGCAACTTTAATTGTTCCATCAGTTTTGTTGTTAATGCGCATGATCTTTGTTGTTTTTTTTCATTTATTTTCAGACCGATCGTTTTACCTGTTTTATCTAGATTGCTTGTTTTGTCTTGGGAGTTGTTCGTTGGTGCTAGAAATAAGTGCAATTTCATCAGCATAGTCAAGATCGTCTAGGGGTCAAATTAAAAAAAAAAAATCACCATTGTTCCATGGAACAGTGCTTTCTTAAAAAAGACTGTTCCGGATCAAATTTCACTGTTCCAACATTTTCCTCATTAAAAAAAAGAAGAAGCATATTCCTTGCTTTAAATTGGACTTAATATACACCTTTTTGTCATAATATACCTGTACGAGAAACAAAAAATAGATTTTAGTCATAAGCAGGCCATCAGTTTTGTTGTTAATGCCAGATTTCAAATCTGAAGAAGGGTCTTGGAGGAGGGGGCAATTTCATCAGCATAGTCAAGATCGTCTAGGGTCAAATTAAAAAAAAAAATTCACCACTGGGAACAAGCAGGTGGACCTTTGTTCAACAATTTCTTTAATAAAAAAAGAGCATGTACAGTATTTGTTATTTTTACCATATTAGCCAAAACGCTTCAAATTATTATCATTGATTTATTTACTATTTTGGGGGGCAAGTTCCCCCAGGCGCTTTACTGCGGCCTTGGTCATAAGGCTGTTACGCATGTGTCAAAATTATAAACCAAGTGGGCCCAAGGCTTTAACACGTATCGTATGTACCGGGTAAATAAGTAACAGAACTCATGATAGTTGTGTTAGTTAACACATGCAAACACAGTAACAGGGATGTGAGTGAGACAACAAATTCTTTTGAAGATTATGATTATGTAGCACAAATTATTATGTCTTCGGCAAACGGCATGGAGGGGATGGGGGTCAATTTGACCACACCACCCGCCGGAAAACTTATTTTTCCAACAAAGAAAACTTAAAAGGCATTAAGGAGAAAAAGGAATTCATGGGGATGTTTGAACGTAAAAATATACTTCTAACAAAAGTTATGAGCTGTTTTGTGTAAATTATAATGTGTGGGTCAATGGGTAATTCTAACCTCTTTCGACCGATTGTGGAAGTTACGAGTGGCATGGTCATTTGACCACACATTGTGGTGGGAACGAATATTTTGTCAAAAACAACAAATGGGTCACACACAAAGTTTATCTTAATGAGATCTTGCATCCCATTACATTAATTTCGGAATTATCACGCATGCATTTCATTGTTTCTAGTTATTTTTTCTCCATATAGAGCACCTTTTTAAGCAAGTAATAATATAACTGATAGATATATCCTGTTAGTAAATAAATCTTAGCCCATTGTCCTGGGAGCTGTTATTTTGACAGCTCCATGGTAATCCTGAGAAGAAAATTTTTCAGGGAAACCATTCTCCAGGTAGTTACTACGTACGGAAATGCTTTTCACATGAAACGTGTACTGACATACTTTTAAAGCTGTGAATGTTTAGGGATTTTAGAAAATGAGTAAACGTCAAGAAAGCGAGCGTGTATCGTTTACACGCATTGAGTATTGTGATTTTCGGAAGTACACCAAACAAAATTGCTCCAATTTACGATGTTAAGTAAAAAATCGCGCTACCAGTATGGCAAAGTATTGACCCCATTGCCCAAACAGATGCTGGAATTTTGCTTTCCAAATCGTGAAAAATACATTTCTACATTTATAAATCATCACTTTTATGGAAAATGTGCATGGAAATTTAGTTAGAAAAGAACAGAAAAGTTTCCTTCAATGTCATTTAATCTTAACATTGCATAAAGTTTTTGCCGTACACGCTAGGATTTTCAGTGAAATCTCGGATACTGTGATACCTTGGCACCTCGCTGCAATCATTTTCAAAACTATGCCACCACCGAGAAAATTGTCTGTATTGTACAATTTATCAGTCCTCTTATAAAAATGGCTGCGATGTTTATAAAACATACAAATTTTAGCTCTGCTGAAACCTGTTTTTGTTAGTTTATTTTACAATATTTTTTCTTTCTTGCAAAATTTAGATGACTCATCAGGTGATGTTTACATGTAAATGTACTGATTAAAGAATTTTCACTGTATTTTGTGGTCAATTTTACAGCTTGTAAAATGCATGAAGCAATATCTTTCCTTAGGAGAAATGGTCCGTCAATCATTTACAGATAATGCACATTATTACCTCAGGCATTATGATACACAGCTTATTTTTATCACCAGTTTGAAAACAAACTTCTCCCACTCCGACACCTAACACGGATGAGTGATTTCAGTCGCTAAAGTGCCTTGATTATTCAGCTCTGGCTTTGCGTAATCTTATACACACAAATAGCCTTTGGCTACTTGGCTGTGGCATGCATGGGAATGGCATATAAACAATCTTTGTTTGGAGTGGAAACACAATACACTGAACAGGAAGTTGGGTTGGTAATTGTCATACTTGAGTTTTCAGGATTAATTCAGGTGTCGGGTGTGGGTAGGCTTAAAGAGAAACTTTTCAGCATGCAGGCCTTGACAGAGTGAGATCAAAACCTAACGTTATGTTATTATTAGTTTCAATGGCCCATCTATCATTGCGCCAGTAATTGCAGTAAAAGAAAGGTTTTTCATACTTTAAAAATATTTGTCACGAGGGATTTTACTCTCAGATCACGTTTTTGAGCAGAAAACAATATAATGCAGGATGTTGATGCTTTTATGTTTGAGAAAAAAACACTGTTCCACGGAACAGTGATATTGAAAATTCACTGCTCCTTCTTAAAAAGCACTGTTCTCGGAACAGGGGGAGTTTTGACCCCTGGTTGTAATTATGTTTCACTGGATTCAATTCCTCCTGCCTTGTGTACTAGTTCTCATCACTTGATCAATAGCAAGTATAAAGAGGAAACCAGACATTGCACATCCTTGTTTTACCCCAGTTTTCACAGTAAACCAATCAGATACTTTTTCATCGCTTAACACTGCACATTTGCTGCCATCATACCAGTTCTGTATAATATTTGTGTATTTCATTGGTATGCCATAATGAGCCATAATCTTCCACATCATGTTTCTGTTTGGACTATCGAACGCCTTTTGAAAGCCGATGAAGTTGAGGTATACTGTGGCTTTCCGTTCTAAGCATTATTCTATTGTTTTTAAGTTTGAATATTTGTTCAGTAATTCCTCTACCACTCCTAAAGCCAGCTTGCTCATAACAAAGTTTGGTGTCTATTGTGCTGTGTAACCTGTCAATCAATATTCTTCCAAATATCTTGCTTACTGTTTGTAATAAGGATATACCTCTGTAGTAGTCACAAATTGTCAGGTTACCTTTTTTTGGTATAATGCATAATTTCCATGCCTCTGGCACTTCTTCTGTATCTAAAATTTGGTTGAATAATGTAGTTGAGGTCTCTGTCAAATCAATACTTACCTTTCCACATTTCTATGCTTATTCCATCCACTCCTAGTGCTTTTCCATTTTTATCTTTGACACAGCATTCTTTATTTCTTCGGCTTGGATCTCACCCATCTGAACATTAATGTCATCTTTGTTTGCCTCTATACCTTGGTTGGTTGCCTCTGGTATAGGTTGGTTTAATGTCAATTCAAAGTGTTCTTTCCATTTTTCTCTCATCTTCTCCAGTGATAAGCTTCTCCATTTCCATTCCTGACTCCAACATTCTTCCTTTATAATATATCTTCTTTTTAATTTTGTATAAACCACTTTTAGACATCAGAAGTAGTTAAATGACTGTTCCTTATCCCACCAACAGATATTGCTTATGGGTTCTAGAAAACTGAGGCATGCTGCTTTTTTGTTTTGATGTGATCAGCATCAGGAACCTATGCGGTCATAATGGTGTGTGGGTGTGTGTATGTATGTTTGTATGTATGTGTGTAACACCCAGCTCAAGAACATGATATCTCAAGAACAATACACTGGATTCAGGTCATATGTGTTACAAAGATAGCCCATGGTCTAGCCTAATATAAATTTGCCTAAAAAAAACTTGTAAACACGATATCTCAAGAATAGTAAACTGGATTCATGTCATATTTGGTACACAGATAACCCATGGTCTGTAGATGTGGCCTATTCTTTGTGGTGTTGATGTCATGCATATTAATGAGTAGGCAGAGTTTACTGTAAAAATCTTCAAATGCTCATATTTTGGCAACCTTGTGTCTGTTTTGTTTTATATTTGGTGTAATTATGATGTTAGTTGTGTGTACATGTTCGTGATGTAAAAGCATTGAATTTCATTAACATGCATAGTGGGCAGGGCTTAATATGATTTTTCTGAAAAGAGATTGTAAACACGGTATCTCCAGAATAGTAAACTGGATTCATGTCATATTCGGTACACACATGGTCTTTTCTTGTTTGGTAGTGATATCATGCATATTAATATGTGGGCGGGGCTTACAGGGAAATTTTGAAAAAGTGATAAATGAGCAACTGTATATTCGTTTTGCATCATATTGGGCATGATAATTTTGTTGGGTATTGTGTACATGCTTATGTTATCAGCAGATGACATTAGTATGCATGGTGGGCATGGCTTAATGTCAAAGTGCTAAATGATGTAAACGCCATACTGTATTTCATAAACAATATATCAGTTTTATGCTATATCAGGTACACAGATGTGTCATGGTCTGTACATATATATTCATATATATTATAATGTTGTTGTAGTGGTTTCATAAATATTAACGAGTAGGCGAGGCTTACTGACAAATTCTTGAAATAAAATAAATGAGCAACCATTTTTGCATCATACTTGCTGTGATAATGTTGTTAATTATTGTGCAAATGCTAATGTTGTCAACATTGTTATTGATCTGCATGGTGGGTGTGGCTTATAAATGAATATCATGAAACAAATGTTTTATGATATGCAATAACATGACAATTAATAAAATTTTGCAAATCAATCAGCTTATGAAGAAGAAAAAAAAAGCATTGGAACCACAAAACCTTTTGGTTTTGGTTTTATTTTCTGAGAATTTGTTGCTTATACCCATTGCCTCTGTCAGGCGAGTATCAAACACCAATGAAGACAGTGCGGTTCCTCTTAAGAAATTTGGAAAACATTTTTTGAATTAATAAGAAAGGTAAATCGGTTATGCATAAAAATGTGAGGATATGATTATCACTTGCATATACACTGTTGATATCTCATGAAATTAATGAGATATCAGATAGTTTCTTCATGGCTTTATGTTTCCTTCTTTCCATAAGTATGGACAAATCTTTAAATCACCCTAAAATACAAGAAATCATTATACAAAAGAAATGAATATGGGAAAAAAGGTGAGGGTGGTAAATGCACCTTTGCCTACCCCCTCCCTCTTCAAATCTATTCATGTAAATATTCCTTGCAATCTCCTTTCCTTTCAGGAGGAGATCAGAGCCAAAGTTCAAGAGTACATCAATCAAAGGAAAGAAGAGGAGGAGTTTTTGTCTCACGAAGCAGAGGCGAGGTTTCAAGCAGAAAATGCGGAGAAACGAAATAGTTCAAGACAAGATGTGCAAAGATTCAGAGAGAGGGACCGCAGGAAGCAAGAGGAACTGATGGAGAAGGAGAAATCCAAGCAGGAGGCGGAGAGGGAGAGGATGAGAAAATTGGAGAGATTAAAAGAACAGGTGAATCGCACTTTTGATAAACCAATAACCAAATTCTATTGCAATGGAGTTTTAGGTTTCCGGGATACAGTATGTGTGATAGAAAATTTCTGAAAAAGAAAAATGGATATTCTTTTTTATGCTCCAAGATGAATTAGTTTTTAAATAGAGATTTTGAATGAGTTCAAAAACTATGCATGAAGCGATATCTTCCCTTAGGAGAAATGGTCTGTCAATGATTCACAAATGCACATTATTACCTCAGGCATTATGATACACAGCTATTTTTATCACCAGTTTGAAAACAAACTTCTCCCACTAAGACATCTAAGACAGATGAGTGATTTCAATCACAAAAGTGCCTTGATTATTCAGCTCTGGCTTTGCATAATCTTATACACACAAATAGCCTTTGGCTACTTGGCTGTGGCATGCATGGGAATGGCATATAAACAATCTTTGTTTTGAGTGAAAACACAATACACTGAACAGGAAGTTGGGTAGGTAGTTGTTATACCTGAGTTTTCAGAATTAACTCAGGTGTCAGGTGCGGGTAGACTTAAAAGAAAAAGTTTTCGGTATGTGGGGTTGCAGAGACAATCCTGCTGGTGAGAATAACTTAATTTAAGGTGTCCCAGGGGGCACAACCCTCCCCTTCCAAACATAAGTTACCTTCCCCTATCCTTGCACACATAATACACCCCTATAGCAAAGCTTTAGATGATAATACCATAAGAAATCAACTCTTCGGTGTAAACTGGGTTTTGCAAAAGAAGTGTAAATCACTACCCCATTTTATGTATCATTTGACTCAGGTTGAAGTGAAAGTGAAAAGAGATCCTACCAGATTGTACAAGCTGACTGAGGGATGGAAAGAAAGAAATAAAGCAGACAGACAGGCTTCTAATGCCCCACTAATTTCAATGCCACACAGGTAATAAATGATAATGCAGATTGTGTTCTTTTCACTTCTCTTCTTCAATCATTTCATGCAACAGAATTGTATTTCTCCTGCACAACCTAGTATTCTCAGTTGAATTTTATAGAATATTTGATCACTTCTTTTGTTTCCATGGACTGTTAGCAAGTATTGTAATTTCTTGGTACAGCAGGGATTATAAAAAATCTCTTATTATGTTCAAGGGCTGTGCCGTTTACATGAATGAAAGTTTGTGTAAACCTTTGCATAAATAACCAATAGTTTAAACATACCTAAAGAACCAAAAAAACTGCCCAACAATACTCCCAAAACTGACACATACTTTGCACTCTATATCATAACATTTAAGCAACACACACAAATTTCAATCAATGACTACTACAATTCAAACGGCTCTTATCATTTTTAATGCAGTTGAAATTTAAAGAATGATATTAAAGATTTTGAACTGTCTTCTCTTCCATACATTAAAAATGCTCCAAACTTTGATCAGCCGTAACTTGGAAACTACAGGTGGTTGTGGCATAATTTAAAGGAATAGTTCCATGTTTTTAAAGGAATATCACCATATTTTTAAAAGAACATTCCCATGTTTTCAAAGGAACGTTCCCATGTTTTCAAAGAAACGTTCCCATATTTTCAAGGGAACATTCCCATATTTTTCAAAGAACATTCCCATGGTTTTAAAGGAATATTCCCATGTTTTCAAAGGAATATTCCCATGTTTTTAAAGGAACATTCTCATGTTTTTTAAGGTACATTCCCATGGTTTTAAAGGAACATTCCCATGTTTTTGTAATCTTTCATAAGAAAGGAAAATAGTAGAAACAATTAAGTACAAAAATCATGTTGAAATCTTATTCCTACCAGGAGATATTCAAATTTTAAGGTTCACAAAATTGCCAATAAACGAATAGGAAAAGGCTCAGTACGACATCACAGCAACACATTCTCACACAAAGTTTGTGTATTTCATTCAATTCTATCATCCTTTTATATTAGTAAAACCTGCCAGAAAAATAAATTGATGAAAGTTATGTATTTATATACATTGCCTAATATGCCCTACTTCAATAACTTTTGAAAAATTGTTTATAATCATACAGAAACAACCAATTAACATTCAAAGAAATAAATAAACATTTGCAATGGAATTGGCTTTATGACATCATCAAACACAAATTTATCATACTGTACAAAAGCATTAAAATGTACTTGGAAAATCTATAAAAATCCATATATCCTGAATAGAATATATCAACCTGATTTTTGTACCAAATTGGTTCTAAAAGTATGCTCTTTCAAATGAAATTGTACACAAATCTATGGGAATATTCCTTAAAAGGCTATTTTCTGTTCAGAATTGAAAGCTCGTTTTTGTGAATATAAAATCTCTACTTGTCCATATACCTTTATATTTTTTTTCTTGACCTACAGAGCAGTTCCATCCTGGAGGGCAGGTTTGTCTTGAAGAGGTTCATCTGGGCATCAAGTACAATAATCAAACTCAGGAGGTGGACCACTCCCTCGGTTGTAGTCTTCAAGTTTCATAAATAGATGTAGCTGCCAGTTATCAAGCTCCAGAAGCTAAAAAAGACTTTTAAGTGGAAATTGGCAAATCCAGGTGCCTTGGATTCATTCCTTTGTTCTGTGCAATCTGTTAACCTTTTTTGCATAGTGCTGACTAAACATGCCACTCCAAGGAAAGACTATTCATGGAATAGTTGGAATGATGATACATGGTATTGAGGATTTATAAAAAAAAAAACAGAAAGAAAGTTGCATTATGCATAATCTTTTTAAAGGGAAGGTTACTCAGATCTGCTATATTGCAGGTGCATAAGGAGTTGGCTATGTTTATAGGGACTATACATGTAATGAATTTCTTAAGTTTTATGGAAATGGTTAACTTTAAAGGACTGGTGACATGTAGAAGCAAGTTTGCTTTAAACTCATGTTTGACACTCACTGAATACTTAGTAATCCCTATTTCTCCAAAATAATAATTGGAAAAGTGTGAAAAATCCCATTATTTTGAAGATCTGAAAAAGGACTTTCTGTGGCATCCACAAATTTATTTTAAATGTGTGACATTGAAAGTTGTAGATCCCCCCTCAAGTATTTACAGACCTAAAATACTGACAGCAAAAAGTTTGGAAATTTCATCCTCTTGATTCCTTCTGAGAACTTGACACAGAGACATTAAAGACCCCCATAGTATACCTGAAGATGCAACCATAAATGTTCAAGATATTACCAGGGAAAGTTAGTCACTCTGAGCCGGCTGAACGCGAAGTTCCAGATATACATAGGCCCAATGTATCACAACAAACCCATCTCAAACGCCTTCACAACACTGCAGATTTAAGGTAACTTCAGAATACATTTTGGAAATAATTCATGCCTCTTAAGTCTCATCCGGTACACGCACTGACTGATTCATACAATTCTCTCCTTTTTGTCTAAGCTATACTATCATGCGATCTATTTCCTAGAAATCATTCAAAGAAAGCTAAACGTTAGGCCTACAACTGGAGTCGAGCAGTGTACAATTGACAATGCAGGAATTGTATGTGTATAGGCCTACGTACGTACAAAGATCAGTGAAATCACTGTCCAACTTGAAACGTTTTAGAATTTTAATTTGATAATAGAAATTAGAACAGGAAGTTATGTCTTTTATATGAGCAGCCAAAATGTTTTTTTTTAAGATTGTAAAAGACTTGAGACATTTTTCGAATTACATGTATTAGAAAGTTGTTCCAAATACAAAATTAATCAGTTGATACCAAAATTGCTCAATGTCACCAGTCCTTGTAAGTACGATGTGGTGAGACATACACCACTTGACCAGACAGTCAGGGTGTTATTTATGGACAGGTAGAGGCAAAATTTATTTATTCAAATCCACTTAAAAACAAGCAAAAAAATACATCAAAATCAGTTAACATTGTACAGCTTTTTGTAGATATTTGTGCAAGTACGAGCCATTTTCACACTGAACGCGACGCAGGCGAGCGATTTTTTAGATAATCATACAGGAAACAAATATTAAAAGATGCTTAGACTTTTTGCTTACACACTATTAAGTTTACAATTGAGGCTTTCTGATGGTTCTGGAAAATTTGTTAGAAATGCTTTTTTGTTCAAACTGTGGAGAAATTCGCTTTAGTGGGGCGGGATTTTCTGTTTCCGACACGAATTTTGCTTTAATGGTTGTAGAAAGGCCCTTTCAATCAATTTTCAGTTATAATCTCAATAGTCATTTTGAACATTTTCAAGGTAATTAAGGGGAAAACTATAAAGAAAAAATCATTTTGAGGTGCTTTAGTCTTCGTTTATCACATTTTTTCAATAAAATGTTAATTACTTTATACTTGAAGACTTTACATTCAAAGACGATTAAAAAAAGGAATTTAATGCTTTTTACAGTACGAGGTTGATCATGAAACTTTTGTACCTGTCCTAGTCCTTTAAGTCTTGCCACTATTTTGTGATATCGTCAGTGATAGTTTAAATTTGATATCATTTATCACACCAGTTATCATCTAAAAGAACAATTTCACACGGATTTCACGATTGTTATTTTCCAACCAAAATCTAAGTAGGTGTAGAAATCATCAACAGGTTTCACATGATATTTACTACAAGATGAATTGTTCTCGATATATCACGATAGCATAAATAACTGGTGATATCTATAAGCAAATGGCGATATCGTGGCACCCATATTGTTTTTCACAACTGGTCATACTTGACAATTGAATATCATAAAGACAATGAAAATACATCAAGTACATTTGAATAATGATTTTCCAAAAAAAAAAATCCACAAAGCTGGGATTGAGAGGTGCATGGGTGAAAGAAAAAAAAACAGTACGAGGGGGATGGGAGAGGACTAAATATGGTTGTAGAGAGAAGCACGATGAAGGAAGATTTCATCCGTTTCAACTTTCAATGAAGGGCACTCCTTGCCCTTGTGCAACAGAAGCTGTGTTCATTTGAAATGTTAGTTAAAATGTACTATTGTGTGTGGTAGAATTTGTGCATCCCCTCTACAGTGTTCACAAGTGGGAAATTGAAAATCCATACATTTTTTTCACCTCGCTTTGGAAAGTTATCAGGGTAATTAGTATTGCTGGTAGTGTTGATGCTGTTTACCTTATCAAACGAATGTCAGATGTGTTTAATGATTATAAAATAGTGAATAAAGATAAACCATGTAAAAAAGTTTTGTTTTGTTAGAATTACAATTTGAAAAACAATTGGATAAGCAGATATTATAAGTCTCAAACAGGGGGACACTTTTTCGCAAATCATTAATTAAGGATGACCTGCAATTTGTTAACAATTACTGTTGCAAAAGAGAACAAATCTAGTGAAACTAAAAAAAATCAAATAAAAGTGTGACACATTAGGCTTATATATATTGTTGACTCTTCCCCCACCCCAAAACGATATTTTTTAATAAGAATTTGCGTGGAGGGTCAAAATTAAATTTCTAAAAGCGAAAGCCACGAGAACTGAAAATTGGACATGATCATGTTGGTTTTCCTAGTTTCATAACAAAATCCAACTAGTAATACCACATCCAAACTACTTTTTTTAATGAGGGGGGTAGGGGCTTATGTCTGGGATGCAGCCAGAAATTTGAAAGGGGGAAGCGACCTCTGAAAAAATATTTTGCACCGGACCCAATAGGGTTTTATCTAATCATACGCTCACGGGACTAATCTCCTCTGGGCAAGGGGAGGGTCTGAACTCTTTGCCCGTACAAATTTGTTGGCTCCCAACAAATTAATAAGTTTTCTCTCAACTTGAACAAATTTTGTTCATATACTTGACAATGAAATTAGCTCAGAAAGCCCTTAAAAAAAAATTCTGCCACCGCCCACATTATTTCAACACGTATTGTTTAAATGTTAACAGGCGAGGGTGTTTAAAGGAAGAACTAGTTGCTATATCCTCGTGGAGATTTGGGTATATCTTATGTTCAAATTGCAGGGAAGTTTTAAAATCACGACTCGAACCAAACACTTCACATAAACATTAAAATCTTTATTTCAAAACATGCAACATATATTAATATAAAAAGTAAACAAAACAATACATTTGGAAATACCTTCATGATTACGTTTTACTCCCAGATACTTACGGGCCATTCTCAGTCATTAACGAACATGTGACAACTGGTTATTGAATGGCCTTATCAGATCCTATGGGTCTGCTAGGGCCATTTATCAGTTGGTTAAGTAACAATAGTGGGAATGGCCACAGCAGGTCCCTAGGGGTCTGCTAGGGTCATTCTCTCATTTGTTATATGTGACATGAAGGACCAAAGACTGACAAAAAACAATTCTAAAATGTTGAAAAAGAAAGCTCTAAAATTATGTAAACTACCACATAAATATTACTTCCATTACAATTACTTGCCATGTTATTCTTCCAACTTATGGGGAAAGTCCTTTGGTTCACAATTTCATCAATGTAACAATTTCTCAGCATAATTTCAAACACTTCCTAGCCAGGCTTATAACAACTGCGTTTTTAAAGTTTTGTGTAACACTTCTCCACACTGTATATCAGCGTATATCAATTAGTTTGTTTAACGGCACCACGATAACGAAGGTCAAATTGTGCCTGAGAGGTCAGATCATTCTAGAGGCAGGAAGGAAAAGAAACAGGGGGAGAATGAGAGAAAATCAAGAACAAAAGGTCAGAAAGCTGTGAAGTAGAGAGGGGGTGGGAGAACTAAATATGGTTATAGAGGGAGACATGATGAAGAAAAGAGATAATTTTATCCGGAGGAGTTTTCTGGAAGAACTCGGCAATTGAGTTGTGGGGAGCAAAGGAAGCTCTGGGAAGGTTGTACAGGGGGCAAGCAAGGAGAACGTGATGGATTGTGAGGGTGCAATGGCAATTGTTGCAGAGGGGGTTGGGGGGGAGCCAATAAGGAGGTGGGAGTCGATAAGGAGGTGGGAGTGAGTGAGGTGGGTGTGACCAATTCTAAGACGGGTAATATGAATTTGTCGATAAGAGAGAGGTTGTTGATGGTGGATTTGATCGGAATTGTGGGCTGGACGACATGGGAGTTTGTTTTCAATTTGGGAGTTCCATGAGATTTGCCAGCGGTCATGAACAAGGGAAGCGATAAGCGGTTTCATGTCAGAGAGGGTTTTGGGAAAAGGGGCAGGGAGGAGGTTGAGGGCAAGCTTAGCAGCTGCATCAGCCCTGTCATTACCTGGGATGCCAACATGGCTGGGTATATAGAAGAAAAGAATACTTTTCCTGCAGACGGTGGGAGAAAGGAGTTTCCGGAGGAGGTGGCATGCGAGGTTATCCCATTTAAGATTGAGTAAAGAAGTAAGAACAGCCTTGAGTCGGAGAAAATGGCAAAGTGGCTGGGCGGAGAGTACTCAATAAAGTTGAGGGCAAGGAGAATGGCCTTAGCCTCGGCTGAAAAGATGGATGAGTAGTCGGGAAGTCTGCTACTGCAACTGCAATTAGTGTTTTCCTTTTCAAAAAGCGAGTTGCGATACAGGTGTAGATTGTTTATTTTAAATAATGGCTATCATAGAATGGAACTCTTTTATTTCATCGTGAATCATCCAACGGTGGTGCTACTTTTTCTTTGATTCTTCACACGCGCTGGCACCTAACATCTTGCACCTGTTGAGCTATCAGTACTGTTTTACAGGCATGCCATGCTGCACAGGAGTCTTACTGATCTTTTTTCTAACTGATCTGCAGCAAATGTTCCACATTTGATGGCTTCAGTTTGCTAATTGTGCTGATCTTCAAGAACTTGCTGCTGGCGTATTTATTTCTCACAGCCTGAGGAGAGAAGACAAAAACCATTTTTGAATATCAAAACAAACCCATGTCAATTATTTACAGCAAACAGTTGTGTCATTTCAATCTTAAGTAAACAAAAACGGATGTAACATTAAAACCATTACATTGATGATCAAGTTAGAATTTTTCAGTAAAGATAAATGTTCTGGCATCATGTTTCTCTTCTCCTATTCTGTTAGTTGGTGCTACAAGTAACAACACTTCCGGGTGGTGACATCATTTGCTGGAGTAAAAACAAAGCTTTACATGTTGTCAATACAGGTGACAAGGACCTTCAAGTAACAACACTTCCAGGTGATGACATCATTTGCTGGAGTGAAATAAAGCTTTACATGTTGTCAATATAGGTGACAAGGACCTTATTCCATGAGCTGTGTACTCTTGTTTCGCTGCAGAAATTATTATATATTCCCAGGATGCCATTCTTTGTCATTTATATCAAAAAAACGATCCCAGTAATATTTAGTAATATGTGTCGCCCTATTTGAATGACATAAATGATTATAACTCCACTTTGTGACCTTATCAACCCGTACAATGTTACTTAAAACGTTTTCTTGATAAGAAGGTATTTTCCTCTGAAAGGTACAAATATCAAACTCCATTGCTTAGGAATGGCAGAGATCATCAACCCATAGAAAAATGTAAAATTCTTAGAATTTATATCATAAACATCATTAAAAGATTCAAAATTATAAATATGACCAGCGCCGGAGTATAGATCTGAAATATATTTAACAACCTTTGAGACATAATTATTACTAAAAACTGTAGAATTGCCAATACGAATAGAATGATTGTTCCAAATAATTTCTAAGCTTAAATTACAGGTAGGTTTGACATGACTTAATCTACTCCACGAAATACACACATCTCTCACAAATTGATTAGGAATCTTAACAACATCAAATTCACTGAAATTGCATCTGAATATAAAATCTTTGCCAAATTTACTGAGATATAAGTCAAAAAATAATTTCCATGGCTTAAACATAGTATCAATATACTTCTTCACCCATAATTTAATGGCATGAATAAAATTAGACAGATCATATTCAAACCTCCCTGATTATAAGGGAGGCACATAGTCACACGACGTACTTTGTCTGGTTTTCCCGACCATATAAACTTGAAAAGAAAACTATTACTTCTTTAACAAAACTGATATTTGGGTTAGGTAGAACAGAAATAAGATAAACAAGTTGGGATATCCCAAAAGTTTTAATTAATGTAATCTTCCCCAAAGGGGTGAGGTCTCGTTGAGACCAAAGGTTGAGCTGAGTTTTGAGACGAGACAACTTGGGTAGATAATTGAGACTATAAAGATCATTACCTAGGTATCTTAATGGCCCATGTGTTATCTTAAAACCATAATTTTGAAAATGAAAATGAGGTGGCACATTCTTAACAAACGGTCCCAATGGAAATAAATTAGATTTGAGCCCAGAAACCTGGGCGAAATCATAAAGCATTTCTAAAACAGCTTTTTAAGAAGATATGTTGTCATTTAAAATCAAAGTTGTATCATCCGCATATTGAGTTAACTTAAGTTCAGTATTGTAAACATGTATACCAATAAAATCATCATTATGACGTAATACAATAGACATAATCTCTATACAAAGAATAAACACAAGTATGGACTCAATGGACACCCTTGCCTTACACCACAAGTTATTTTAAAGAAACCTGAGGAATGTCCATTGTTCAAAGCACAAGTAGGGAGTAGAATAAAGGGTTTTGATCCAGCGTTTAATGTCATTACCAAAGTAAAAATAATCCAGAGTTTTAAACATGAATGGCCATTCAAGGGTATCAAAAGCTTTAAGAAAGTCTAAAAAAAGAAGAAAGCCTGGAATATTATTTTCATCGGTAAAATCTATAATGTCAAGAATGATACGAACGTATATATGATAATGATAATTTCCAAAAACAAAAGTGGTGAAAAAAATATGTTAATATCTTATTTCGTTTAGAAGTTACAAAATTTTAAAATATTTTTGAATTTAGACAAAAGTGATCAGATTGGCAACATCTGTGATGTCATAGAGACAATTTCAACATTTTGTATTTCTTTCAAAATTGATTTTGGATTTTTTTTATCATTGTAAATGTGATGTACACCAAAAAAAAAAAAAGGGTTCTTGTAAATTATGTATTATCCACTCAAAATGCTGCTTTATAATGTAAACAAAATGTAAATTTATAAAAAATACATAAATAACTGTGCTTGGAATTGCCTTAGTGACATCACCAAGCTGAAGAACATACTGTAATTTTTAAGAATATTATAACTTTTTGTATATTTGTTATAACTTCTAAACGAAATAAGATAAACAGTTCTTTCACCACTTTGTTCCTACAAATTTTCTCTATCATATATGAAAAAATGAAAACCATAGGAATATTCCTTCAAGTAGTTTTAATTTGAAATGAGTATGAGAATGTAAGGCAAGACGAGACAGCTTGACACCGTGTATTTGGTTTGTCGTATTAGTCTTTATGATCTATATTTAAATTTTGGATGCAAATAGTATCTAATTTGCATATGCCATGTTCCAGAACATACAGCTAAATACGTCATGAACTGTTGACGCATGCTTATTTGCATAACAATTACTGGATAGGTTATTATCTATCCTATTGGTATGATTTCAGGGGTGTCTCGTGATGTAGCAATGAAATATCCAACGATATAGCCAACGAAATATCAAAGCAGTAGCAAACAAAATAGCCAACGAAACAGTTAACGAAAAAGTTAACGAAAAACCAAACAAATATTGTTTAGCTATGCAGTTATAGCAGAGTGGTTAAGTCCACTCATATGAGCGATTAGTTTTAAAAAGCAGAATCAAGCACAGAAGTAATAACGAAGCTAGTAGGTGACAGGTTGTGTATATGTTTCTTTCATTCATTAATATTTTCTGCATTAATATAATACTAAGAAAGAACTAGTCATTGCACGAATAGACTGTTTAAAAGCGCAAGTTATTTGTCTGTCTGTCCTCCTTTTGTCTTTTGAGTCAACAAGTACTAGACCAGGTTACCGCTCCCCCTCCCCCCTGATTTAGTTGATATCCCAACGTTACTACTGACACCTTGTGACAATTAGGGGTTTGTGCCGGAAAGTAACACTTCTGGAATATCAACTTATTCGTTGGGTCCGATTTTTACTCTTGTGCACGTTAGTAGTGATAATTGTTCGAACTGGTAGTTGTGAAAGTCCTTTCAAAGAAAGAAATATGGAGTTTTGAGAAATTTGTAAACATGGGGCTACAGTTTAAACTATGGTAAATAACTTCTTGACTTTGCAAAACAACTAGATAATGAAGCTAGATATGAGGGAGAGGGCTCACCAAAAAGTACAAGCTTAGTATAGCAAAAGAGATGCAAAGCTTAAGAGCACATCCCAGTTACTGTATCACTGTGTCAAAGGGGGTGGCAGAAACTACCCAAATTACCTGCTTTCCAGGACGGAAAGGATGACATGCAACTTTAAAACGATTTGAACATTAAGCAAAATCAATAAAATGGTGGGAGGAACAAAACTGGGCAATTCCATTAGGGGCTGGCAAGGCATTAGATGTATATACCCGCATGCCAGATGATCAAGCAAATGACTCAAAAACTGAGGGATGCATTATTGTATAGGCATCATTTACACAAAGAGTGTTTCCGACTTAAAATATAGGCAGGCAAAACCCAGATAAAACATTTCCTCAGTTTGCAGATCGGTTGAAACGTTATTTAGACTAGATGGGTTGAGATGGAAGCAAAGGCGAAAACTTATTTTAGGAGATAGGTTAATCTAAAAACATTTTCTCAGTTTGCAGATCGGAACTTGAAAGGTTATTTAGACTAGATGGGTTGAGATGGAAGCAAAGGTGAAAAGTTATTTGAGGAGATAGTTGATCTAATGATCCGAGAACAGATTAAAAATGGTTGTAGTCGTGATCTTTCATTATTTTTGAAAGGAAGATGTCCTACAAATAGTAAGATGTCCTATAGAGAGTGTTAAGTGACATGACAAAGCTGGCAGATAGATATAAGGAAGCTCATTCAAGACGAAATGATAGGGGATGGAATGATAGGAATAGATCACACAGAACAATAGTAAAGAGAATAATATGGGTAGACATACAGAAAGTAACACCGACAAAATCCTGAAATTATTTCACGGCTTACGTGCTACAATTGCCAAGGAAAGGGTCACATTTCAAAAAATTGCCCACCCCTAAAACACCAGACTTCAGGGAAAACTGCTGCCAAGGATGAAATTAAAAGAAATTACCCCCTTCCCCTAAAACACCACAGACTTCAGGGAAAACTGCTGCCAAGTATGAAATTAAAAGAAATTACCCCCACCCACATAGGTCGATTTCCCAACGTTACTATTGACACCTTGTGACATTTATAACCCATCATATAAACAGACTGCCAAGGATGAAAAATGAGTACCTGGTATTTGGATGTTTCAGATTTGAGGATAAGTTTTGCCATACTCTGGACAATTGGTGCAAGATGCTCTTCCGAATACCTGCTGTAGTACTCCATCTTTGGACCCTGTGAAAGAAGGCAAAAGTTGATAAATAATAACTAATTACAAACCCATTTCCAAATAATGAGTCTAATCACCATAAAATGAAGTGAGTTTATTAAATGCCTGATTAAGTTATTTATTTTTAGGTTGGCAAGTTATGCAACTTACTTGCCAAAAATTTAGGTCAAGATGTCAGCCATTTAAAGTCAAATGTGACAGATCTATGACATTGATTGTAAGTGAAGAGAGATTGATGTTATTGACAAATAATTTTGGTAATTTTTTTTATATTTCTAATGGCAGTCACTAGCCGAACCAATTTGTCATTCGCCAGTGAGCTGGACATGTCAAAATATATGGAATTCTTTCCTGTCAAATTATTATTATTATCATCCGTCTGAAACAAACACATATTTACCTAGGTTGCTAAATCTGATCTATTTGTAGGGATGCAACCCATTTATTGGTTAACCAAGAAACGATCATTACTCTCGATTAGCACTGCAAAAATGATTTTTCCCTTACACAGATTTCGGCCTCAATTTTTTTAAACTAAAAAACATTCAGAACATTTCAACCACTTAACATTCACTTTTGAGTATCAAAATATACAAAAATATTTGTTCTCCATTGCATCTTCAATGACTTAATTTCTCCACCGTGAAGAACTTTAATACACTAGGCCCTATGTAAACATGAGTGTTGCTAACAATTAGTGCTGTCATGATATGTCGATTATCGCAATATCTCCTTTCCCACAACATGAAATATGCCTCTTAACACATATCGCGATACCACAAACTTATACAGAACTGAATTTTTTTTGACCTTTAAGTTAATCATTAGCTCCAATCAAAACGACCTACCCATACGGAGGAGGAGTCTTCGTCCAACAACCTGATGGACATGTTGAGAGCAGCAGCTGCAACTTCAGAGGGGTCATATTGCACAAATTCATAGTCTGGAAGGGTCAGCTCCATCAGATACTTGGCCAGAGTGTGTTGATTTGAATCAACCTGTGACATGGTGAAGAATAGTGAATAATAACAAAACTTAAGTGCCAAGCAAAAATTTGGGTCAAAATCAAATAACTATTAATCCACAGCGTTTAAAAATGTTTATGCAAGCTTGTGTAGTTTTGAGTTAATGGTCAATCAAGTAATCCTTTAAATGTGGTTCTTCAATTTAAACTAGTTATAAATTTCATTTATTCATACAGTAGCTGATTACCCATTCTTATAGAGGTGTAATAAAATTCCAAAATGGGAGTCAGATATTTTTGAAGAAAAGAATTTACATAAAACTATGGAATATGTATAATTCAAATTATTGTTCAATATGGCCCAAAAATTGAAAAAGCTGTAAAATGCTAAGTTTTTGACCAATTCTGATATTTTTTTTGCTGTATTAACTGTATTTTGTAAGCAACAAAGCCGAGTTGCTTCATGCCACTAGTTCTTTTCTAGCTATCCATAAGAGAAAACATGGCAGATGGAGTAGCTTACTTCAGAAGCTTGAAAGAATTGATCAAATTGTTTCGATTTATTACTTACACCAGCAGCTTTTGAGTTTCTTCTCAGGAAGTGGAGACAAAGGGGCATGCCCAAGTTGTAGTCCAAAGCATTCAACATGGTGCACTCTGTTGCCTTAATTTGAGCTTGTGTGTATGCATTATCTGTGATGTAGACAAAGTCATTGATTTCTGGTGGGTACATCTCTTCGTATTTGGATGCAATGAACATTGATGTGACTCCAACAAGTTGCAATTTGTTCCTTGACACAGAGTTACTCTATAGAAGACAAATATGGCATTTACATTATTATGGTTGCCACATTTTGTTCTTAATAAATAAGGTGGATAAAGTTGCTGACATAATGAACCATGGTTTGAACGCACATTAGACAAGATGCAAAAATAAAATATCAGCAAGTATATTGATCTTGCAAGCAATTTGATTTTTTCCCGTATAAGTTTCAAAATTGTGTCACCAGCGTCCTTCCAACTTTCCTCTGGTGCCCACTCCAATGCTACTCTTGCAAGACTCGTCACCTCACATGCCCGATCCAATTCTCCTCAATTCATCACTAATTATATTAATCCTGTTAACTCAATGATCCTCTCATTGCTCACCAATTCTGTCCAAGGTATTCTTAATATTAGTCTTCAACGCTTCACTTCCATATAGTAATACTGACCGTACTAATAATTTGAACAGTATTATCTTGGTTTGTCTGCCAATTGCACCATTTGTCCATACTCTCCCAAGGTTTCTGAATGCGCATCTTGCCTTTCCAAGTCTATTTTTGATATCTTCTGTTTCCACCTCCTTTGGCTCCTAAATATACAAAATCCTCAACATCTTCCACCTCCTCGTCTCCATTCTTCACTGCTGTCTCTACCCTGGTGTTCATTCTCATGTGCTTACATTTCCTCACATTCATACCAATCCTCCCTGCCATCTCTTTTACTCTTGCCTTCCTTTGGATGTAGTCATGTCTCTCAGCTGAGAGCAATAACATCCATGAAGTCTAGATCTTTAAGTAGCAAAGTGAATATCCAACTAATGCCTGTCCTTTCACTTACTACCGCCTTCTTCATCATCCAGTCTATTGCCAGTGAAAACAGGAAACCACTCATCACACACCCCTGCTTCACACCAGATGTTATTTGGAACCACTGTCAATTCGCACTCCTCTACAACTGCACATTCAAAGTTGTCATACTGTGATCTTACAATTCTGATGATCTTGTCAGCCTGTCGGGTATCCAGTGCTCTCTCCATGATGCTCCATAAACTTTCACGGTGTAGAGAATTAAACGCTTCCTCAAAGTCAATAAAATACATATACAACTGTACAGAGAATGTGTTCCACTCGTTTGACTGCTCCAGTATGTTCCTCAGGATAAAAACATGTTATGGTACTCTTCTATGGGCGAAAGCCTGCTTGCTCCCATCTCACGAACTTGTCCACTCCGTTCTTCAATCTATCAAACAGTACACACATACCGTAGAAAAAAATATTCAAATATTCCAGAGTAATCCCCAACTGTTCTTGAAGCAACCCTTTGGGAAAAATGGCCGTTATGTTTATAAACCATGTTGAAATCTCACCAACTTAACATTTGGTAGTTTAGTGTGCAATCTTTGTTTCTTTTTTGTGCAATTTATTAGACTCCTCAGCAGGGTTCTAGCTAGACAAGTTTGAGTGCTGGGCTCCAGTGATAATCCAAGGTGACTCCCTAGACCCCCTCCCATGAAGGACTGTTCAAATTTAGTCCATTTCTATTGACAAATTGTCAATAAATTTTTGTATTGGAATGGTCAAAGTGCCCTCCCCCCCAAAAAAAAATACGGACATAGCAAGCTGCCAGCAGTGATTCACATGAACCTGAAGTGTGTGCGTGTATGTACGTTTATGCAAAGAGCTTCGTGTATGGGTGATTTTATGATAATACAGTATGCACATTTAATTGCGTTAAATTCCTATAGTTCACTTGTTTTTATCAGAATTTAATGTGCGTAATGTATGTTATGTTATGTGTGTAAATCAACGGATGACATAAATAGAGCGAGATTAAAAAGAGATCCGTTTTAAACACTTAATTATTTAACCGAATTGAACTTTTGAGTGCTGGGTGGAAGAGTGAATCTGAGAGCGGAGTGGTGGGCGGGAATTGAGAGTCCTGGGCGGGCCCGCCCAGCGCCGCCCACCGTAGCTAGAACCCTGCTCCTCAGGTAACCGTTACATTCATTTGTGGTGATAATTACAATCAATGCTTTTTTGTCAATGTACACTTTACTTCTGGGTTTTACAGGTCATTAAACAGGTGTTAACTTAATTCCAATTCAGGTCTAACAATAGGTACATTGTTAATCAGGTCTATGCCTCTACATCAAGTAGCTCTAAATTCGGTAAATCAAAGTGAAAGATAGTGCAAGTCCTGCGTCAAAAAGGATTAAATCCTGTTGATCGTTTGCCAAGTTTGAATTGTAAGATTATTGATTGGAAGTTGTGTGGTGTGAATGTTATTGATTTTGAATGCAAAGTATTGTTGGTAAACTGATAAGGGCACTTTTTGAATGAATTTTCTGTGTAAAAGACGCATTAATATTGTAAACGGTAAATGATGTTTTATAAATACTCTTCCTGTAAATCCAATACTAAAAAAGTTGACTCAAAACTTACCGAGAGATATCTATCAATAAGCTGAATTGTAAGGAAAAGTGTTTCCTGAAGGAGATGAAACCTCAGGTGAACTTGAATCAACCAATCAACAAGAATCGTTCTCATTCTGGGAGTGATCTCTTGTTCCTTCATGTAGTCATTGTTCACTTTGTATCTCCTCTGTGGAAAGAAAGTTGAAACGTTGTTATCACTTATACCCATTTTGAGCAAAGCATGTTGTTTCTAGTTGCATGTCAATGATAAAAGAAGTTTCATGTTGCACATATTTTAACACTTTATACATTAAAGAAGTTACTAGATAACCAAGTGAGGGACTAATATCTAGAAAGCTACATTTGTTCATAAAAATAAACAATTCCACCAACCTTTTGACTAGCAAATTTTCCAAAATAATATTTTCAGCCATGTATTTTTTTTTATTTAAATGTTTAATTTGTCGGCCAGTGATATGAATTGTAGAAGAAATTCAACAAGAGTAAAGATGATCTTGGCCAAAGGTTGCAATTCAAGCTAGAGGTATACAGATTGCTACTGAAAACATTACCTCAAGAATATGCATGTACTCGTAGATTTCCTTCACATATTCACTGCAGAGTTGAGGACTGTCATAGTCATCTTTATCAATGTCTTCAACATTTCCAAGGCAACGTGGCAGGAAGTCTACTATTTCTAATTCCTCTAAATCCATTGCTTCGGCTATTGGTGATGCTGTTGGCTGTAAAAAAAAATTCAAACCCTTTAATTTTAGCAATAAATAATATGACTTTTAGCAGTGACTACAAACAAGCTCTGGGAAATGCCTTCATGCTTTTAAGTTTACACTGCACGTTTTTCACTCCAATCTTACTGAATAATATTGGGAAAATGTTTTACTTCATCATAAAAGTCAATATTGATCATAATTGATATCGATATATCTGAAAAATTGATAGTGGAAAATTAATATTATGCAAATTTTATATTGTTTTATCATAACTGACTGCCTGAAACTTTTGATATTTGTGGGTGAATATGCTCCAATTGATACAGAATTCAATACAATGACATGTGGCTTATTTTGCATATACTGTACTCTGAAAAAAGTATTACTTCCACTGTTGGGATCTTGGTATTAATTTTAATAGATGAATCCCTAAGGAAAAATGTGATCTTTGGGAGTAAAGAATTTATGAAATGTGCTCACCTTCACCTCTCGTTGGGATTCTGTCTTGGAAACATGAGCTGCAGCAGAAGTTGATCTGGTTTTTACAACAACACGTGTAGGTCTGGTGTCTTTCTTTGCTCCCTAAAATGAAATGATCAGATAAAAAGCATCTTTTACCCTGTAGCATACCACTATAAACTAACAACCATTTAAAATCAGTAGAAACTTTTGGTAAGAAATTATTTTGGCACAAAAATGATAATTTCCATACAGTAGAGACTTATGATTTTAATGAAGTATGGACTTCTGTTGAAAAACTAAGGGACAAAAAATACCAAGCCCTTCCTGTTCATGTTGCTACAGTTGATCAAATATTTTTTACAAATTGGGAATGCAAGAACTGATTATATGGTTAATTTAAGGTAAAATGCTCAAAACATGACTGACATGAACCCACAAATGTTCTATTCTGTAACTGACCCTTGCTACAGTATACTTGTCCCAGATTGACACAACTTCTCCTGGGCTCATACTAAGGTGGGGTCTTAATTGACAGGTACATAATTAGTTTATTTAGTTTTACTTCATAATAGGCGTGCATTATATTAAGAAGTGAAATCATGTATTACAAAATTTCTATAGAGTATTGCATTGACCCATGCATTAAAAAAATCACGTCATGCACAACCTTCATCATTTGGTTTAGTCCATTTTTACAACAGGTAATTTCTTAAAAAAGCAAAAAAAGTGTGTGTAAATTTTTCTAGTTTTTTATTCTTTGTTTTTTCTAGCACAGAAAATGTTTTGGCAATGTGTTTACATGCGTATTTAATGCACAGTTCCAAGGACTTTGCACTCTCGGGTCATTTTACTTGGGCCAAAATTCATTGCCCAGTGCATAATATGTATATAAACACTCATTAATCTTTAATCAAAATTTCTAGTACCAAAAACAAAAAAGTAGCATCAATATGCTTAGAGTGTACTTACCTTTTTGGCATTGTGTACCGTTGAGACTCGAACGACATTACTAATGTTTCCAAGTGCTGCCCTCTGTGTTAATTGTGTTTTGTTAGCAAAGCTTTTTGCAACAAGCCTGCTTGCAACAGGATTTTCAGTTTTCATTGTCAATTTCCCTCCTTCTCCTGCATTCTATTAAAGAAACATGCACAAATTATAAAAATACTGTTCGTACATACATTTAGCACCCTGAAGGAGAAAATATAAAAAGAAATATGTCGGCCAATAAGATGTTTAAAGATTTTACTTGGCATCAAATTTATGCAAATTCACTCTCTAGTGATAGGGCCTAGTACAGTTTGGGAAATTACATTTTTGTTGTATAGAATATTTTGTGAAAATAAATCTAATCAGAATACATTTTCCACCCCAACAAAATGTAGGAACTTTGTAAGACATTCTATACTAGTCCCTGCTTGGTCCCCCCCCCCCCCCCCCCCTCTTCCTTTATATGAAAGTCATTAACAACTTGGAGGCTATACAAAGAAGAGCAACACAGAGTGAATCGAAGAGTGAAAACTTGAGTGAATGCATAACAATTTAATGCAGAGTAAAGTCTTTATGCATCTATAGGTCTACATATTTTTTATTAAAGGAGGCGGGTAGCTCAGTTGGTAGAGCGCACAACTGAGATGCTGGAGGTACAGAGTTCAAGCCACAGGTGTTCCTAGTGTTATGGCAACCTATATACTTATTACATATATAGCAAGGTAGGTCACCTACCGCAACTTTCGAACCATATATAAAAATTGAGTATCCGGGAGTATCCGGCAAATGTGAGTTAAGTAAAAAAAAAAATAAGATTCGCCAGTGGCCATTTTTGTATACGGTTCGAAAGTATATAAAACGGTAGGTGTACTGTACCTTGTTATATATACAGTATGTAATAAGTATATAGGTTGCCATAACGCTAGGAACACCTGTGGTTCAAGCCTCGAACAGGTCTAACCAATTTTTCTACAGCTATGCCGACAGATGCAGCAATCAGCAAAGAGGACAAAAAAGTCATTTGCAGCTCCTGCTCATTCAGCTGTCGAGAGAAGTGGCAATGGTTAGATGGAGCCCGCCGTCCTCAGAGGGGACGGGATGTTAAGCCGTCAGTCCCAATTGTAGGACAGTCACACCCACCCTACCTGGTTCTCTGGACTTTGGAGAAATGAAACGGCCTATGGCCAACAACATCTAACTATGATGACAACTTATTATCCTTACAAAATTGTTCGTTTTGAGTAGCCACCAAAATTGCTACCTTTTATTTTTTAATCATATCTGAAATTATTATTATTGCACTTATTTATATAGTGCCTCTCCCGTGGACCGAGGTGCTTTGCAATAAATTGATAATACATAAACAAAAAGTAAAAGAATAGCAGGACAATATACAAGCATACATCACAAAAATTAGTAAAAATCTAAAAACAAGATGGATAAAATAATCATTATAGACAGCATAAAATTTACAGCACTTTAATTATATAAAAAGTATGAAAAAGCTTGAATTTGGCCAACATACCACCAATGCACTTTGCAGAAGATGAATTACTCTCACTATTATACCTCAGTATGGTTGACATTGGGATTTTTTCGTGACATTTTTTTTCTTCATATAATTTTGTTGAAATAGTTCGTCAGTAAACTATGCAAAAACTAATCAATAAAACATTAATGTTTAGACAATAAAATAGTACTTTAAAGTATCATCTTAATTTGTTCTCTCTCAGACATCTAAAACATATTACTGCTGCTAAAATATAATAGCCCAGTTCTCAATTTTTTGAACATTTGACTGCTCTGTAGAGCTGGTCAGTCAAATTTTACACAAAGAAAAATAATTCAAATGCTTCAATAAAATTGAACTAAAATCACTGTAAAAAATAAGTTTTTGAAGAAAGGGATGTACAGTACAGTATCGATTGATGGTGAAAAAAAGAAGGTACGATTTATGTTTTCATAAAGATCTTAAAATCAAGATTTTCTTATGTTTTAACACTGCTTCAAACAGCACACAGGGCTTTACCCTCATATGGCCAGCCATCAGTAAACAGCAGCAATCTAACATACTGCCATCAGTCCTCAGGGGAGTACAAGCAAACAATTTTTTTAAGTGTGAACTCGATGGAGACCTAAAATTTTCCTAAAAGCAATTTTGACTTACTATTTTGTACCTGTGTAGCCAACATGAAATAAAGACGCTGCATGACCTTTTTATTTTTTGACACTTGTTTGTAACTTTATTTCAAATTGTTTCCCCAAAAAATGAAATTGGAAATTATATTGCTATTTTGGTCACAGAGCAACATAATTATCGTAACTTTACATGTAGAAACTATGTGTTATGTCACATCTGTGAAACGAGTACCAACATATTTAGTGGGCCTAATAAATGTTTAACTTTTAAGCAAAAAAGTTAAAGAACGAATGAAAACAAAATATCATTTAGAACAGAATATCATACATGAGGATATGATCCGGGCTGTGGTTTGGTGACGTTTAACAGCAACGAGACAGTCTGAGTCGTATGTGCCAAGAGAGCGTTAATAGATAATGGTGTAAAATTAAGGATAGTGAGGAGATGGAAGTGAGGAGATAAAATTACAAAATAATATGAAATTGAAATTATGGCTTTGAGTAATAAGCCACCCTTATTTGTTGAAAAATGTGCAAACTAAAAAAAAAAAAAAAAAACTAGAGAAACTAAACTATGTAGTCTGGCAGCAGTTCAACAGTTTTGCCAGACTTTTGGTTAAATATCATAATTTGGTGTTTAGAGGGAATTTTTTTTTGAAAATTTGTTTTCACATGGCTGAGTTGATTATTGAATATTGGTCTCAATCATATCAAAAATTAGGCCTAGGCCCATCGAAACAAAAAATCAAATCCCCTTTGCCTGCTATGAGGGATGATAGGCTACAGATTTCACTGAGTACATAAATCATGGTTAAACTTAGAACGCACATACCCAAATAGAGCAGATCTCCTAATCTACCGATTAGGGTATGTTGATGTGCCAATGTTCACAAAAAAAGTCATTGGTATTTTAAGTTTAAAAAAAAAAGTTCCCAGAATTTAGTAGGAGCCTTTATTTTCGAAATAAAAATCAACACCCTTCTCACTGAAAAATTAAACACTTTGAAGCCTACCTCAGTTGCAAAAGAAACAACGATTGCCATGGTCAAAATGTGAAAGAAAAAAAAATAAGACCGAAGATTTTTTTTCAAAATCAAGTTACACTCAAAACAATTGTAACACACTTGTCAATTGTGGGACTCACCCCTACACCCCCGGACAAGGTTAGTCATTGCACCAAAGTGGGTGGAGAAAACATGTACATTGAAGCACCCCTCAGTCACTTAGGCGACTGACATTTTCGTGCAACAATGCTCAGTGTAGAAAAATCAGGTTCTAATCTAAGCAGGAATTACACTGTAGGCTAGGCCAATAGACCTAGGCTACTAAAAGTTCTAGACCACTGAGCTAACACTTGGAAATAATAATTAATATGGAGGACTTTTTCATGTTTACAAATGCCTACATTTCTGCGAAAGTAGGTAGGCTGGCCTAGGCCTAAATTTGGAAATAAGTTGGTAGGCTAGGCCTAGCTAGCCCATGATCGCAGTAAAACTTTTGTTTCGTTTCGGTGATGTTGCAATCCATTGCATAATGGCCCAGCACTGTATTGACATGGTGGCTTACTAGATTGGCCTTGGCCTATCTAGGCAGTAGGTTATATCCCTAAGCCTACTGGACTAACGTTAGCGTTGCCGTTAGGAATATGATTCAGGGATTAGGACTAACGTTAAGGTTAGGATTCATACTCATAGGAGTAACGTTGGGCCTAGGCCGAACCTAACAAGTTAGTGACTTCCAAAGCATACTGCAGATTCTCCTGGGAAAGGTTCTTAAAAACTATGGAAAATATGTTTGTCGACCTAGCCTAGCAAGATTTGGCTTAGGCCTAACGTTATAATTAATTCACGTTAGGCATTGGCTACGATCGAGTAAGTTAGCATTGAGGTCGTGCCTACCTTCAAAGCGGTATGATTTCCACGTACACGTAGAGCCATATTCTATCTTTTTATATATTACTGGATACTTCTTTTGTATACTTCTGCGTCAAAATTGCTTCTAATTCGATGTGTACAACAGGAAATAACACTTATTAAGTCTGAACACTCGCAAAGTAATGATCACAGATTCATACATTTGCGATTACGGCCAGCAAGTTATTTTCTTAATTCTAGATCTTTGAATAAAAGCGCTGCAAGTACCGATTGGTTGAACCCAACGCAATCTAACCTCTGATTGGATAGAATAGCAAAACAACAACAGCTGGCTTATGAATGAACATAATTTTTGCATTAATTAAATGGACATTATGCAAATTTCTCATTTACACTCAGATATTCTATAGGGAGTAATGTAGATATTTTATCAAAGCAGTAAAGCTTCTAAAAGCCCTCAAAAACAAATAAGAATCAATATTCAAGCCGTAATCCGAAGTAAGTGGACAAGTTGCCTGCGGAAAAGTATTTGTTAATGTTAACATTGACTGGAAATAAAGCAAGGGAGCAATTTAAAGCCCCCTTCAGCGTTTCAACTGTATTAAGGATGCAGGCGTTACTGTGGGTCAGGGGCAACATGGAAATATCATTCAAGTTAGACTCGGGGATAGGGGTGACCATCTTTTTGGATTGGGAGCGGTCGTAGAACGGTTTTTTTTTTTTTCTTCAAAATTGTGTCAAAATAGCAGTCTTTAACTTGCTCGGCAGTTAACTTTTAATGTAGAGCAAAACCAAATGGCCTTGCTTCAAAACACAACAGGCCTTTTAGCACAATTTCTGGACTTTTTTGCCGTTTGGGGAGCTGTTGGGTTAAGCGGGGTCGAACGATTCGTTTGCAGTAAATTTCCTTCAATTTCGGGCAGTTTTTGTTGATTTTTCAGAAAATTGGCCAATTGTGAAATTTTCTTACATTTTCAGGAAATTGGCTTCATTTGAACAATTTCCTAATTTACCTCCCAACCGGGCAGGAAGCATGCGATTTGCCCCAATGAGCTAATAAATTTTACCAGCTGCATGGTCAATGCATCGTGATCTCACCTAGGGTTGGGAAGAATCATTAACACCAGGGAGCGGCACGAAACGACCGTTCCCCGTTTGGTGTCCCCGTTTGGTTTCCCAAAAAAAAAAAAAAAAAAAAAAAAAAAAAGAACGGGAGAATGGCGAAAAAAGAGAAATATGTTAGCAGCCAGTGAAAGTAACGAAAGATCCCAAGTTCTTTTTTAATTAAAAGTTTGCTGCTAAGCTGGAAATCTCAATATTCGGGAAATTTCCTTCATTTTTGGGAAATTGTCCTCAATTTTTGGGTAAAGCTTCCAAGATTTACTAAATATTCCAACAATTTTATCCAATTTCCAGCAACATGCGGAAAATTGCACTGGTGGAGATGATGGAAATACATCTTATCGTTTCTGATCAGTGGCGCTTCCAGAGGCTCGATTGATATTAGGTGGGGGGACACCTTGTGAACCTTTCGGCGAAAATGAAACAAAAAACTGGCTAATGGCGTAAAAGAAATTCTCTCCAAAATTTCGGCCTTCAAACTAAAGAGTAAAAACACAAAAAAGGACATTAATTGCCTCTGCAGAATCTGAACCTTTTAGCAAACATTTCGTTAAGATGTGTACTCTTTAAGGTCTATTTTTATATCCAGGATGGGCCCTTCATTTCTGTCCCTTTTGCTATCATGACAGGTCCTTCAATCATGAGTCGAGCCCATCAAAAGATAAAAAAATATTGGGCTTTTCTTTCTGTCTCTTAATATAATAATAATCATAAGTCGGGCCCACTGAAAACTATTGATGGGCTCAAAAGTTGATCGGAAGGGAGACATCGCAGCAATAACAAAAACATCTTGGAAATCTTTGTTTCATTTAATCATTTTTTTCAAAAGAAATGTTAAAGACTATCTTCTGTCATCATAATATATAAGTTATACTTAATATCTTACAGTTATATACTGTATTGTAAATTATGTTGTTGTACTGAAAGTGTAAAGTTGTTAAAGGGTACATCGTTGCAGTGGCGTAGCTAGACTTTTTTGCAGGAAAAAAAAACCCATCACTCCAAATCCAAGCAGCCCCCAGGGTGTCGAAAGGAGCTTGGGGAAAGGGACAGAAGATCAATAGAGGGCACTACTTGAGCAGTAAAGGTGGGGCACTTTTCATTTTCATAGAGAGGCACTTTTGTCAGTTTTCGACAAAGTGGGGAACACGTGCCTCTGCCCCCGGTTCCTATATGATTTGAGTGCAGGCGAGATTTGGGGAAAACAAGGAGAAATTTGCCCCACCACAACTTTTTTTCCAAATGTATACTTTTGTATGGTGATGTGTTGTATGTTAGCTTCATTTTATATACCCTCCCCCCTCCCCATTGCCCTCAACTTTGGAATTTTACTTCACTTTCGGTATAAGCAAATCCGGATATATAGGTTTGGGATTGGGAAGACAGGACCATCTACTGTTGAAAATAACTGCTTAGAAAAGTATTGGGGGCCATGTCTAACCCTCGGCAATTGCGTTTGTTTTGTGGTCGCCAGCTCAAAAAAAAAATGGCGACCTTGTTCCCTCATTTCCAAAATTTGATCGCCAAAATTGTTAAAGTTACTCGCCAGTACAAAAATTGCTTTAAATTATCATTCTGAATGGAAAAAAAAAAGGTTTTCCTGATGAATAATTTTACTTCATAAAAAAACGCACAAAACAATGTATCGAAAGTAAAGACTGATCAACATGATCAACAAAGCAAACAATATATGATCATATTGTATCGGCAAAGTTACGGTCACTGTAAAAATTCAGGATCAGGTTAGTAATGGTAAATTTGGTGCTGTAAACAGGCAAATAATAAAGATATATTTCATGCTACCGAAATATTTACTGTAACTCTTACTCAAAGAATTTTTTATTTTGGTCGCCAAGTGAGACAAGGTGTTATTTCTCTGGCGAATAAAACCATCACTTTTCAATGTTTTGATATTTTGATCGCCAAGATTTAACTTTTCATCGCCATGACGACTATACAGATGGCGACAGGAATTGTCGAGGGCTGGCCATGCCCCAACCCCCACCACAGACGCCTTTTAAATGACATGCTTTTATTGTGTCAAATAAATACTAAATGTATGTTACATTTTCTATGTACTATGTAGTATTTATGAGTTAGTGGATTTCTATTTGTTCAAGCCTTAAGAGAATGACGTAGAATTTTTTTATATACAACATTCAAAAGGGCACCTGCAATTCCGGTCCGCCCTCAACTTGCAAAAGGGTACCTTTTCCCCCCTTCCAGTGGCGTACAAAGCGGGGCGGCAGGGGTAAACTTTTCTGACGGGATTTTGCTTTCCCGATCAAGTTATTTCTTTCCTGGTCGACGGCGCGGCAAATGCTAAGCAATGGATATTTTGTAAGCTGGCTAAAATTTTCCGAAAACTGACCAAAATTTCTTGGAAAATTGCCAAAATTTCCCCAGAACTGGCCAAAATTTTCCGAAATTGAAGAAAAGTTCCTGAAAACTGGCCAAATTTTTTTGAAAATAAAGGAAATATTCCGAAAATCAACAAAATTTCTGAAATTGAAGGAAATCTCCTGGAAATGGAAGAAAATTGAGGGGAATTTCCCGATTAGCAGCAACTTTTGACTTGTTTGATGAAAATTTGTTTATTTACCAGTCTGCCAGTGCAATTTTTCCACTTGTCACCTGGAAAACTTTGTGGTTTTTGTCCCCTGAAAGGTGACCCTTCCTACGTCACTGCCCCTTTGCCCCCTTACTTTAGCGGAAGAGGTATGGCCCAGTGGTTTTGACATTTCTGACCGAGTCCCCCCTTCTTTCTGAAAGAAAAAAATTGAGAAACAAATCGGATATTTTGCGGAAAAACTTTGGATAGTTTGAAAAAAACCTTTCTATATTTTGAGCTGGGAAAAATTCGGAAATTTTGAGAATATTTAGGTATTTTGAGAAAAAATAAGGATAAGTCGAGGGAAAATTGGATATTTTGAGGAAAGGCGGATATTTTGATAAAATATTCGAATATTTTGAGGGGAAACTCGGATATTTTGAGAAAAAATTAGTGATATTTAAAAAAATAAACGGATATTTTGAGGAATTATATGGATATTTTGAGGAAGCATTCGTTATTTTGAGGAAAAACTAATTAATAAGGAAATTTGCTAACTATAAATCTAACGTGTCTATAAAGTGCAGTAAAATAAAGTTGAAAAATAAACCATGTCTGATGATACTTTCTGAATGATGAGAATTAAAGGTAGACACAGGCCCAGAGAATAATCTGGGTTTAATTTTGCGTAAAATGTATCATGAAGATTCCAAAAATCAATACCGTTTCCTGGTTTTCCTCAAAAAAAACCTGATTTTTTCAAAGTTTGAAGCTTTTAATGGGGGTCGTCATATATTTTAAAACTCGGTTTTCCGGACTTTCGTTTTAGAATCAATTTCCGTATTTTTGTTGCCATGAAAAATTTCACAAAAAGACAACACTGAATAACGACCATTAGGATTGAAGTGCCAATAATTTAACGGTTTTCACGTGCATTAAGAACTGTAGTAAGGGCAATTAAATTTTGATTTGAAAGATTCTTTGCTTCATTTTAAGATTAGAGTTTGCCTTCCGTGAGGATGATATAATTGTTTTCTTGACTCTATTACGGAACCTGTTTGTTGAAACTTTTCGTAGTATAGTAGTACAGGCCTACGGTAGGCTAGTTTTTTTTTTTTTTTTTTTATTGTTTTTTTACCGTAGGCTTAGCCTAAGTTTTCAACAGTTTAGGCCTAATGTTACAGACGGGGAATAATAACTACTACATAATATAACATAACAAGATTACGGGCTAAAAAGGGTTATTCACCCCATAAAAACCCAAAATAACACCACCACCACCACAAAAACAAAGAAAAAATTAAAGACGCCCAGAGTTAGTTATCAATGTTGACTTTGAAATATAATTGAATTGAAATATATTTGAACATAATTGAGCTAACTACCTACTCAGGCAAACCATTCCACTCATTAACAACTTCTTTGCAAAAACTAAAACGCCGAATATCTATCCGTGAGAACTCTTTGGTCAACTTGAAACTGTTACCACGTGTCACATGAGGATTAGCTGAAACATGCGAGAAATAACAAGAAGTCACTACCAGATAGGAACTTAAAAACCTGAATCATATCGCCACGTACTCTTCTTAACTCAAGCGTGGTCAAACCAATAATTCGCAAACAAGATTCATAAGAAAGATTCCTTACTTCGGAAATAAATATAGTGGCTCTTTGATAAACCTGTTCCAAAATGAACTTATCCTTCTCATAAAAGGGACTCCAAGCCTGAACAGCATACTCAAGGTGAAGCGTGACTAACTGCTTATACAAATTAAGAACAACATCTCTACCAAGAAAACACAAATTTCTTCTAATTAAAGCAAGCATCCTATTTGCCCTTGCAGCTGCTAAAGCACACTGTTTAAAGGCTTCAGGTTGCTAGTAATGACAACACCTAGATCCCTTTCTTGATTAACACAACCAAGACTTGAACCATTCATGCAGTAATCAAATGACAAATTGCTCTGACCAAAATAAATAACTTTGCATTTATCAACATTGAATGACATCTGCCATGTTTGGGACCAAGACCTAAGTTATCCGAATTAGTTTGCAAAAGTAAAGAATCCCTAGCATCATCAACAATCCTGTACAGCTTATGTCATCAGCAAACTTACAAATCCTGGAGCCAAGGGAAACATTATATGATTAATGAAAATTAAGAAAAGAAGCGGACCCAATACAGAACCCTGAGGAACACCACTTGTAACATTCTTCCATGAAGATACTTCACCATTAATAACAACTCTTTGTGACCTGTCAACTAACCAAAATATACCAACTGGCACATTTTCCCTCCACACCAAGCGCTCTTGTTTTCATCATGAGCCTGCCCAATGGAACCTTATCAAATGCTTTGGGGAAATCTAAATAGATAACATTCACATTATGACCAGAATCAACTAGTTTAGAACTTCAATAAATTAGAAACACAAGACCTCTTTGGTAAGAACCCATGCTGGGACAAATTCAACAAACCATTGACCAGTAAACGATCTAGTACAACATCCTTAACAATGGATTCCATGACCTTGCACACAACACTAGTAAGACTCACTCTCACTAGCCTATAGCTACAAGGCAAACTGTGATCACCCTTTTTAAAATTAGAGTTGTTTAGCAATTCTCCAATCACTAGGAATAACACCAACATTAAAGTACTTTGAAAGGATAATACTACCGACTGAAGAAAAAGTTATAAAAGAACGTTTTGTACAGCCATGTGCTTAATTGACATTCTGACATAATTTCCTAAACTTTCTCGCTACTAATAAAAAAAAATTTTCTTAATTTCACAAATCAACTCCCGCACGAATGTATTGTGGCAGGGTAAAGGTGCATATAGGCCTAGATGTGTTTACACATATCATGGGGGAACGGAACTGATTCGATGACGTCGATTTAAGTCACTTTATTGAGGGCGGGTGAACAAGATGGCCGCCCTATACGATTTGTAATCAAGTAATTAATATTCTAATTAATTAAAATAAAATATCACGGAAGCATCACAAGGTGGATTACTGTTTAGATTATATGTTCGCATCATAATAGATGAGAAAAATCTCTAGGTTTGTGTCTCCTTTAACAAGGATCGGTTGTTATTTTATTTTTTCAAAGATCTTCCTTTTTTTTTTTTTGAGGTCTTCGTTTAGAGATTTGCTTATATTGCAAATCTCTCAAACGAAGTACCAAAATCCAAAAAAAGTCTGAAAATGATGAAATTTTGACTGTTTTTTTTTTTCTCTCAAAAATTACAAGGGGAATAATTTAAACAAGTTGAAAAAAACTATTTACAAAAATGTTGGAAAATGATTTTAAAACTATGTTTTGGCTATTTTATCAGGAGGTGAAAAATGTTGAAAAATAAACCAAGTTTCTTTTACAAATTTCAATCATTATTTTAAAAATACGAAAGATTGAATGAAAAGTAATTAAGTCCTTTTAAATTCTGTTTCTAAATAAGTAATAAAAGTGAAAAATAAAATTTGTTTTGATCTATCATCTTCAGTCTTCGTTTTAAAGGTCTTCATTCGTGTCATTTTAGATATTTTTGAAGTCTTTTAAATTCGGTCTTCGTTTTAAAAGGCCTTGATTTTATACCACCCTTAATTACCGACGACTTTTGCCATTCTACTGGGGAACGTGTTCCCATGGGGAAAGTGCCCCTTTATAAAAATGAAGTGCCATTTTACTTTATTTTATAACCAACAAATAGGGGCGGATATATGTATATGACTTGGAAGTTCCCCTAAAAGGCCTTGACCCCACCCCCTTCCACTTTGCGAAAGCTTCATACACCCCTAATGGGAAGTATAGTAAATTATATTCATTAGAAATGAACAGGTGCAGTCATGAATGTATAGAAATAAGTCGTTCATATAGCCCAAAAAGCTTCACCAACTTTTAAACACTGAAAGATTAAAGACCCGCCACCATGAATACAAGTGCAGTGAATTTCAATATTTTTGTTATAATAACTTGTATATCCATATTCCCTTTACAACTTTTCTTATTCCAAAGTGTGCATTATTAACAGATTAAGTCAGCACAAAAACAAATTTGGAATATTCTGGATGGACCCTGTTAGCAATTTCAACATGTGCTTGATATTATCGAGCTGACTTTAGGCACCCCTTTCTCCTCTCTCAATGGGCCTACGTAAGTCCGGTAGCATGCCTATTAATGGGAACATGTTTCTATAAATGGGAACATTTTGCTACATGGAAGTCGCCATTTTGTGATATTTCTTATTATCCTTTGCTATCCTAACTTTAAAGCCTTATGCAATGATAGAAATTTTCAAATTAAAAATACGTATGGGAAAAGTGTATCTTTGCTTGGAGAAACTTAAAACTCATGAAAATACCTTCATTACTGTCATGGCTAAAACTTTTCCACTCCCATTTGATATGTTCACCTCGCCGTTTTCAAATTATTAGAAATAATAGACAATAGAGCTAGGCTTTTTGCCGCGAAGCAGCCATTTTGAAAATTCAAATGTTTTACAACACAATGATTTTTAATATATCAAGTACATCAATTAAAAACTATGACATTCTATCGCAACATCTAAACAATATGGCTGCATGACATTAATATTCTCCTGTGTTTTGAATGTTCCTATTAATAGGCATGCTCCGGTATTGTACATGGCTTCTGAGTCGATCATTCAAACAAATTCACCTCAATTCACCTCCTATAGTATGAGGGAGATGAGAAATATACAAATAATTTTCGTTTTTCTACACCAAGTCTTGAACTTGACACGTTTCAACTGTCCAATAAACAATGATAGCCAGACAGTTTTGTAATTTTGCTTAGAATTTGCAATGACACTTTCACATTTTACCATCTGCGAACCACTCTGATTTTCAATATTGAATAATTTTGATTTGACCATGACAATGTACAGTGGGACCCCTTGTACAAACGATAAAGAAAACATTTGGCTCTTTTAAGCTAGAAAATTCCTATGTACGTGGTCTTAGGCGCGGCCCTATATATAGGGTGGGCCCAAACACCCCACATTACGGCATGTACGTTTATAGCTGGACTGTAGGGGCAAAGCCCTTACACTGAAAAAAACTGCACATCAGCACTGGTAAATTGAGTTTTCATTCAATGTTGCTGTTAATTGGGAAATCTTTAATTTTCGGGAAATCTTCAATTTTTGGGAACTCTACATAGTACATAGAAGTTATAACATACATTTATCGTCGTATTTGACACAATTAAAGCATGTCATTTACCAGGGCCCGACACCGAGGGCCGAGGTGGGAATGGCATGTCTCCCAATAAATTTTCTAAGTAGTAAAATCAAAAGTAGACCTTTCACCTATTCGCCCGATGGGGTATTATCAACATTGGTCCTGCTCACCAATATTAAACACAACGGTGGGATTTGCCCACTAGTCTGCTAATGGCATCACAAAACCACGCTTATATACAAAACATCACTATACAAAAGTATTTGGAAGAAAGTGGGAGTGAGCAAGTCCCCCTCCCCCCTCCATTTCATCCCGTCTTACTCAAACCATATGTGTAGGAACTGTGGCCAAAGGGAACGTACTCCCAACTTTTTCGAAAACTAACAAAACTTCCCTTTTTTTGAAATTGAAAAGTGCCTCAATTATATACTGTCAAAAAAGTACCTTAACTTGATTTTCTGCCCTTGCCCCAAGTTCCTTCCGACACCCTGCATGTTTAAAACGGGAATAGAGAAAAAGCAGTAGCAGTTTGGTATCCTGAACTTCACAAAAATATGTTGGTCATCCAGTCATGCAGCCAATTTACGACGTTCCAACATTCGACGGAAGCACCCTCACTCCAAGAATCAAAAGTTACACACAGAGGCATTTCCACTGAGACAAGGACCATATGAAAGCTCTCCAAAATTAAAGGAAATTGTCAGGAGAAAAAGAAGGATTCCCTGATTTAAAGGCAAATTTCACGAAAATGAAGATATTTTAAGGAAAACAAACAAATGAAGAAAATTTTCCGAAACTGCAGGAATTTTCCCGAAAATTGAAAGAGATTTCCCGAGTCTGTTGCTCAATGTTGGCTATTGATCCCCCAGTTAATATGTTAATACAGGCTATACCAAAAGGGCGCCAAGACGTCCTGAATGGGAGGAGTCTGAGCCAAATGGGTCGCTCTGGCAGTTTTTCACGATTTGTGAGGCATATTAGACACTATTTTGAAGCAAGGGCGGCACCAGTCCGCTGAGGTCATCAATGACACAGTCTATTGTCTTCGTCCATATTCTAACTTGATGTGCCATAACATCGCGGAATTGGCAACATCTTCCGTTTCTCATACAAGTCCCGTTTTTACAATTCGTCGAAGCATTTTCGAAAATGTAAGATAATTTACGATTTAACAATATCATGCCTCTTTACTCAGCCAGGTCTAAGGTCTGTTTCTCTGTTCCTGACCATATTTTACTGCCTGAAGGCGGATATATTTATTTGCTCAATTTTTGGAAAGTTTAGTGTTCTTCAAGTTACATATATCCATTAGAGATTAATGTTTCAGAAAAAAATAATTTTCAGAAATTTCAATTATTAGATTACTCAATTGTATGTTTGAAAAATTACAAAACATGGGTAATATAATTATATTAAGACCTTCCAACTTTTCTTAATAACTTTAAAGCTCACACTTCATTTTGTTAACATTGTGGTGAAGTTACTTTTCATTATATTAAACTCTTAAAGAGCAGATTTTTGTAGAAAATTGTAAGTCCAATCATATTTCCTTATTAACCTTCATCTTCGGAGAAAAGTTTGACAATGTCATATAATATATTGGTATAAAGAATAATTTATTTACACTTGTGCGATATTATAACGGCATTTAACACAGAAACTAAGAAAGGAAGAGGGGTGGGGGAGGGGGATACAAACAGGCCCATTTCAATACTTGGAATAATTCACTCAGACAAATTTACGGTGAATTATTGAAAACTTATCAAAGAATTTTCTTTATGACTACAAAATATCATCAACAGATCAAAAAGTGAGCATAGCTACATCCACAGAAAAATTAAGAATAAATTGAAACATTTATATTGCGTTTTTATTAGTTTATTCTTTTCTTGTGTATATAGTGGGTTTAATAGATTTGATATCAATTTTGACCCTTTGACATGTTTGAAATACACCTTCCTATGAGTTGGGATGGTTTTTGTTTTTAATCTTAAAATGTCAATTCTGCGAGAGTTAGGGGGGGGGGAGCTTCGCCCCTAGACCACACGAGGGTCCCTTAAGCGGGCCCCTGGATCACGTGCCGCTTGAAGCGCCGTCTCGGCGACACGTAATCGGTCATAATATCATCCCCCGCCCCCACTTTTTTTAAAGGATAGCCTATACGTCACTGATAGCTTGGGCGATGATTTTAAAATTTGGATTGGTTTTTGAGTCGAACTCACTCTTACCATTTTTTAGTGGGAGGTTGATAAATCGAGTAGTACATTGATCGATTCTGCGGTTGTTTCTGTGACAGAAAGGTGCGAACGTAATTTCTTACTGTATAAGGTCAGCTTCGTCATCTCGACGACGACGAGTGAACACACAATTACAATGACGGGGTCGTCGCCTGCGTATTCGGTTATGATAGTAACAATGCTATCACGAAACGCTTAATACGACCCGGACGAGAAGACAGGTACGACGTACGGACAGATATAACATCGACAACCAAGTCAATGTCCACGGCCTTTGATAACCAGTTGTGGTACACTGGGGTGTCTACCCAACCCAGGCGTGAATCCAGGGCCTCGTGGTCTGTAGACAAGTATGATAACCGCTACACCACAATTTCGTCATTTTAGACAGTTGATGGGTTGAAGGGAAAATAACAAATATGGCATACGGCCCTTATCAGGAGTAACGCCATCGGCTATTATATAACAAGTATGGCTAGAAAATGAATAGATACAAAGAAGAAACAAAAACGTGCCTTTCATATTTTTTTTATATAGAATTGTATTAGAGCTGCAATAATGTGAATGCAAGTAATCATCACGTGTATTATATTCTGTACTAAATTCGAATCTTTGGAATTTTGATGAGAGCAAAGTTCGAAATGTTGTTCTTGGAGTAATTTTGAAGCTTTATCATTTGTGCGCAATGAAAAAATAAATAAAATGTACATCGAAATATCACTGCTTCGTTGATTAAGCATCACTATATATTGCCTCTTACGAAGTAGCAAGGTTTGACTAGTCATCTATTATACTGAGACAGGACCAAGATCATGCTCGACACCCTTCGTCGCACGCAGTATTTTTCTCACCGGGCTCTCGCAGGTTGGAAGAATTGACTGATTACATTGTTTGTACCAATTTATACTAGCGTCTTTTTGAACTATCGTTTCCAGATCATCCCCTGTCAACCGACCATTCGTACCGTTTGTTGCGCTAACACCCCTTACGACGAAGATGATGTAATTTGCCCAATACTTTTCCTCAGTTGCTTCCCATCAAAGCCTTCGTCTGGGCGATAATTGCCTGGTTTACCTTATTTGGTTTATTTTGGTTATTTTTTCTTGCCCCGGTAACCTCTACAACTGCTGTTGTTCACATTAAACTGCATGCAATTTCAAACTCAGATGACGTTTGTACTTCCATCTGTGATCGAGTATGTTTTGTTTTATTGGTGGTTTCTTCTTTACCTTCATCCTCCAACCATCTGACCACGTTAATGGCAAGGCAACAAACTGTCATGTTTGGTCTTATTACACTTTATGCTATACATATCCGCCATATTGCTTCCAGTTTAATTCTTGATCAGTTCAGCAAGTCCTGCTGTGATGTACTTGTGTCTACCTTGTTCATCATAACTTTCTTTGTAATATACTTTTCTCATCATTACTGTCTACAACAAAGCAGTCCAACGATTCAGTGAACAGATTCAGTTTGTAGATGCCATCTTTGGAATCATAGCCATTATATGTACGATTTGTTCAGCAGTCACGGTTATCCTTGTTTCTGCCATTGCTCATTATTTCATCTGCAGCTGTGTCCTTGTCGCTTGTCTTACTGCCAGTCGTCTCGTCATCATGCTATGAATTAATTTCGTTCCTTTGTTTTTGTTTTACCCACAGTGCAATTCCTACCATATATACTTATGGTAAATCGTTACCTTTTTGCAAACCAGATCAATTATTGGCTTGTCTACATCAGCGGCATGCAGAAAAACTTCTATCACCAATCTTATACGTTATTTAACTAATCGGTGCTTTATCCCAGGCCGAGCTGTTTCCTAAGGTCACATTTGCTCCATTGGTATTCTTCATCGCTGTCCGTACCCTCTTCAGAATCCACCACCCGATACCTTCGCCGATTGCGAAACCCCTTCTTCTTTTGGAAACGCCGCCTCTTGTTTCTTATATGACCCTGAATCAGTGTTTTCGTCTTTGGCTTCAAAACCATCGTCCATTTCATATTTCTTTCTTCTTTGTCTGGTTTTGCCAAAAACGTAATTCACTAAGGAGCTCAATCTCTTTGTTTTGCTTTTCTTGCGCTCGACATCTGGGGTTTGCAAAGTGTTCTGAGAATTACCTGTCTGGGAAAGAGCTGTATGAATTGTGCAAATACTTGATAGTGTTTCATCTTTCATGCTGATAATATCTGAATAACTTCGATCATTTTTATTTTTGTAAACTGCATTCTGTGATTCAACTCTGCTGCTGCTCATAAAGGTACCCGTCGGTTCCAGCCTTGCATTGTCTTTTTCAGAAATTCTGACCTTTTGTTCAAAGAGCCAGGTTCCAGGATCCGACGCTCTTTTGCCCAAGTCAGTGACAGGTAAAGATGATTGTTGCTTATCAGTAGGAATCGTAGAAAAGTCACTAAATTTCTCTTCGTCACTTGCTGCAACACTCCCAACGAGGCCTTTGCTGGTGTCTGGCCTTGTTTGACTGTCCGCAGGGACTGATAATTTACATTTGCTTTCATATAACTTTTGTTTCGTTTCTTTTTGTGAGGCAAGAGCAGCAACTCTTCTTTTTTTCACGTCATTGTCATTGATCAGTAATGATGGCTTATCGTCACGATGAGCTCCCCTTGAAAATCGGGCTTTCGATTTAGCAGATTTAATCCTTTGCAAGCATTGCTGCGTTTGGGGTGAAATTATACCTTTCCATGGTGAAATTGCAGGGGAAGCTGAGAGAGATGGCTTGATGTCACCGACCTGCTCATCATCTTTACTTTCTTTGATCAAAGTTTGCTCTACCGTATATTTTTCCAGACAATCTGGAAAATTCCTGCCACAAAATTGCTTATCAATTCCTCTTTTCTTGCAACTCGCTCTTCTTTTTTTAAGGCGACGTAAAAGGAACCTGAATCTAAAATATTCTCAACCACCATTACTTGCTCGTCCAACGAAAGGCTAACCGACAGTTCCTCAGAACCAGTAAACTGTTTCTCCTCCGAAATAAGTATTCCTGCAGCTTCGTGATCTCTAAAGTATAAAGTCTTATACTTGATCCTCTCGCCATCCATGCCTTCAATTTTTCCTGTTAGCGATATGCACTGAGATAATCCAAGGTTCTAGATGACTTCTTGACGTCGATGCTGATAACGTCATTATTTTCGTCGTTGCTGTTTGGCTGGTTGAAACCTTCCACAACATCTTTTTCGTTTTGAATAATGCTCAATTTACCTCTTGATTTCTTGCGGGATTTTGAAGAACCCTTAGATCGCTTTCTGAAAAATGGGCAGCAGCATGATTTCGTGCTTTCGCCATCTGACGTAAAATGTGTTAGGACGCCATTGTTTTCAGGTGCTTTTTGATATTGTGGATCAACGATCAACGGAAAAGCCTGCAAAAGAAAATATACAACTGATTTGTAAAAACATAAACGTTGATAAAAATCCACTTATAATTGCAACACTATACAAAATGGTAAACTATTTGTGCAAAATCTTTAACTCAAGAAATTGTAAACTAACAAAAATCTTCTATAAAATGTTTTTCTCTCTTGATAAAAATGGTACTTATTGCCACCGGTTGACCGATGGATTAAATGTGTGAAAGAGACTTGATTAAAATGTGATATGTCAGAAACATGAGACTGGGAGTCGCAACACGTTGCTATAGTCCTAAATGTTTGCAAACTAAAACAAAATATATTTAAAAATGGTTTTACCATTTTGAGCATGACTGGAAGTCAGACTTTCAATTAGGATCTTTAACTGTTTAAGCACAATCCCGTCGTGGAAAACTATCTTTTGACATAGTCAGTACAACTCTAAAACTATCTAACTAAAGCTGCAGCTTGTGATCTCAGTGGTGTATAGAAGCTTTTGAAAAGTGGGGGGCACGACCTTTTTAGGAGGCACTTCCCAAAACATACGCCCCCCTCCACCCAGTCTGTAGACTGGCGGGCAACAAAACCATACAAAAATCGCTAACAATTGAGGGACACTTTCAAATGGAAAAATTTGTTTAAGTTATTTTTGATGAAAAGTCAGGGAACGGGCCCCATTTCCTACAATTGGGTCAGTATGGGACACTTTTATTAGATTTGTAAAGCGTGAGCAAATCCCACCAGTCCTTGCACCATTGACAGTAATTGAAAGGCACTTTTTATTTCAAAAGGGGCACTTTTGCTTCATTTCACATGCCGCATTGACTCCGGTAGCTACACCTACAATGTACATGAGCTGATGGGTGCTCTAACCATAAATTGCCAGTTGAAATTGATAAGTACAATGGTACAATCCTGACAGACCGCAAATGTACCTTCTGTGACTTGCATTATATTGGTGATGACTTCTACTATCTATTTAAATGCAAGCGCTCTTCGGATAGAAGGAAATATTACATAAACAATTATTTCTACCACCGTGCAAATGCATTAAAATTCTTACGATTCTTTTCCTGCCAAGACAAAAACGCTTCAGTGAAAGTTGCAGTGTTTTGTAAACTGATAATTGATGCATTTAAAGGATAAGTTTAGTGGTCAACCTAATTGATACTTCAAAAGAAACAAAGTGTAGAATAGAGCATGCAAAAATCGTATTCCCTTAAGGAGATATTTACTTTTAAAGTTCTGTATCATTTGTGTAAAAAACGACTGAAATCAGACTAGTTGTGACATCACATCCTCAGGGACTCCTCAAAGTCTTGATGTATTTTATCATTATATGTTCCTGCAATTTTGTTGGTTAAAAACCAGTGGAAATGTCAGAAAAGTACTAGAATCTATAATTGTAATTTACCACCTGAAAAAAAAATTGAAGAAAAATGATTCATATAGTTAAGATAAATGAATTTTGTTTAACATACATTGATGATTGTCAAGAAAGTGCCATAGGAGAGCCAACATTCCACAGCTAACATTCTACAGTAGACTAACTACACCAGTTATTTCTACACAGGTAAGACAACACTTTAAATTTGAATATCTCCGGAATAAGAATCGAAGTAATTTATTCACCAGTTTGTTCGTTTTGAAGCCCTCTTTCGTAAAAGATTTTATCTACGCAATTTCTTTTTGTCAAGCTGATACCGCCCGTCCGTCTTCCTATATTTTATTGGCCATGCATATTTGTAAATATATATTTGCCACCTTTTTCTTCAGTTTTTCTTTAATAGCTATGATACCGTTGTATTCATTGTACTTATTGCAATTTTTGTCAAATTGTTTGTACCACACACCTCACAGGGAGCTTGGATCAAATCAACTGTAAACTGTATAGGCTTAAAAGCAACATATTCTAATTGATTTTCACCACAAAATTATTGAACATCATAGCCATGTATGTGCAAGGACCTCTCATAGAAATATATGTGCAGAGACCTCTTATACAAATTGGCAACGAAATCATAAAATATAACAAAATATGATAAGCACAATATACATACATGGTATACTGGTATGTGTTGCCAGATAGGCCTATCAATCGAAGATAAGACAAGTTTAGACAAATGAGGCCAGAATTACATTAAAGTTTTATCAGGACCACAGAGAGAATGACGACCGGGCCCAAAACATTGGGGCCTACCCAAATCCCGTGATCCAACGGAACTTGATAACATTTTTTCTTTAAAGGAGTTACCCTGACCCCCTCCCAGGACCGCACAACCGATTGCACATATGCCTATATCAACGTATTTGTTTGTTTCTTTACTTGATCCTATGGCTCCTAATTGGGAAAGTCCAGATTATAAATCTCTCCTGCCTTGATTAAATAGTAAAAGTCTAGCTTCACTTGGTAAGTGAACCAGTGAATGGTATTAACAGATTAAGATACCGACTTACCATGACGGGTTTTGTGTTGTTTGAAGCTTGAAGCAATATCTTTGCTTAAACTTAAGAAATGAATAGTTCGCTTTTGAATAATTGGAAATTGATGTAAAAACTCTCTTTTTGAACACGGCTGAAGAACACTTTCTCACTGAAGAATCAGATTATAAATGTGAAATCACTTGAAAGATAACGAAGACAAAAATTCAATAGACAAACAAATTACACACTGTGACGCAATAACATAAATGAAAGCGCGCATCATGGTTATACATCCGTGACGTTACAGTTTGCGGGTCAAGGTACACATGTTGAAAAATGTGCGGGGTAAATTTTGCGCGTTGAGCGTTTAACGCGTCTGAGCATCACACAGTTCAGTCACATCACACGTAAAACATACAGACTTGTTACATTCAGGAATAAACTTGACACGGGCTAGCACGCGCTGGTGATGAAAACACGTGCTGTGCATGTATAAAAAGCGCTGGACATATAAAACACGCGCTGGTTAGAATAAACTGGCCAGATAAATTATTTAAAAAAAATATAAAATGCTATTTTAGAGACAACAAATTAACCTCCAGGTAGTACTTCAAGTAATCTTAACCAGTGGATTTTAAACACGTCTATAACTGTGTAAGTGCACTACCAACGGCACAGCAAGATTCCGGGCATAATTAACTTACACAAATATTGTTATATAACAACATGCAAACGTACAGTGTACAGCAGACAACAGTGTTCTTTAACCTACAAAGTGGCGATGTAAATAAAGTTATGTGATCTCATGACATGAGCTGAACTATCTTTATTAACGGGTTATGCGTAATGCAAAATCTTGCTTCTAATCATAAGATTTGGGTAGCGAGCGTCCTCCCACGCTTCCCTACACCCCTCTTTTCCGAATATTTATATCTTTTCTATGGATTTTTTAGCGTGATTGCACTCACACTTTTGACTTTGTCTCCCCCTCCACCTCCCCCTCCCTTACACACACTTTCGGTAGGCAAATCTTGTCTATGTTTCTAATCGCTTTAAATTTTATAATTTAAAACTCGGTGGTCAAATTTGGAAACATGAAACTCAACCAAAGACCAAAGACTCTTCATACAATCTGAAGGGAATTTTCACAAATACTTTCGACTGAGAATTTAATAGCCTGGCTTATTTCTCTTTCCGGGGGTTTAGTCCTAAGAAAGTTTGAATAAATTATCATTTCCGACCAACTGAAATCTTTTCATGCTTTTGCGGCTCTTTTCACATTTTTAATATATCCAATAATATTTTGCCAGAATTTCTAGCTTAAATACTTGCTTATCTTGATTGGCACATTAAAATTATAAATTTTAATCAATTGAATTTTATGTTTGATTTTAAGTCATGCATATTGAGGCATAAACAACAATAACTCTTCATACATGCCAGGGCTTCAAGGAACTACGCTCCTGGATTCCGTCCCTGGACCCCACGAATTTTCTCAAGTTTCACGGGAACTTTGTTTCTCTGCCTGTTTAAAAATGGTAACCCAAATGTTTATCTCAGTAGCTTATGACGCTAGAATTTAAGTTTCTTCTTTCATCAATTTAATTTGTTTAATCTCTATCTAATTTTAAGTCATTTTTGGGCATAAAAAAAGACAGAAAGAAGAGATCTTCAGAGCTGCCCGTGCTTCGTCCCCTGGATCCCGTAATTTTCACGGCATTTTATTCTCTGCCTCTTTGGAAATGCCTATGTCAGTGGATTTTAAATGTATGACTTAAAAGTTCCTAAGTCTTTTTATCAATTTATTATTTGTTTTCTTTATATTTTAACTTTTGTTCTCTTTAGAGCTGGGGGAGGGGTAGCGACCAATAGTATATTCTTCTTTGGGCACCCCTCACGAATCCACCCAGTTGAAAACTGATGCCTCTACACCCCAACCAGAGGACCCTAACGACGTCCATGGGCATAGAAAGGGTGACCTCTCGGGGGTGGGGTGAGCAAGACACCAGAAAAATTGCACTGGAAACTTTTCCATCAGAGGGTGCTACTAATCGGGAAATCTTGATTTTTGGGGTTTATATTTTCAATTTACGAGAAACTTCTTTACTTTTAGAAAATTTTCTAAATTTTCGAGTGTGAACATTTTATTTCCAATTTTACGGGCAGCAGCCAAGTATCTCTGCCCATTCCCCTATCCGGATCAACATAAGTCAAAAACCTCAGTAATTCAAGGTGTCAGTGGTTATTTAAAGAATAATTTTCTGTCTATAGGGGCGTCTGGGCAAACTTGAGCTGGGACAATTTCACAATCATAATATATTTTGTATACCTTCGGCGATCGGGCCCCCATTAAAACATATGGCAATGCTATTGCTCAGGGCCCCTCAAATGTAGATTTTGCGTGGGACTCTTGATATTTACCTACTATTTGTTGCACCACTTTCCCGAAAAGTACAAACATTAAGAGTGCACTATGATGAAATAAGACCAATAAAATATGATGAACACGAAAAAAAAACCTTATAGGCTTCTTTCAGTGACAGATTTAAGTCACGTTACGTCATTGTCTGACATATTAACCAGGAATTGGCAAAGATGCTGTGGTTTTTTTCTCCCTTGATCAAATGGTTTTCATGTTGCTTTGAAATACTATATTTGAATACTTGACAATTCAAAATATCTGTATTCCATAATTTAATGGAGTGTTTTACTGCTTTTAAGACTGTTGTGTTCGGGCATAAAATTGGCACAGCTTATCGATGACTTGGACCCTTCGATCCTCACTACAGATGCCCATGCTACGGGTACAATAACATTGCCCTTCACCTCATGTGGGGCAAAAATATTCCTTCATTTCACGGGGCAAGAATGACCCAGGTTTGTATGCTTTGAATGATAAACGTTTCGTCATAAAAATTATAATTATTTTTCCATTTCTAATGAGTTCTAAAAATGATTTGTACCTTTTGTGATAACTCAATGATATTTCCTTTTCATTGGTTAATGAAACTTATAAGAATCAATAGATAAAATTAATTCCAATGCATTTTTAAGCTTTATAGGGGCCAAAAACTGGATGGTCAAAACTATAGCTTAAGCTGTCTGTTTTTCAATTAAAAAATACATACTGCACATATTTGTGGTCTTGTGTAATAATTTTATTTTTCTGTAGAGCAGTTAACTTTCTGATTGGCCCATTGGAGCTGCTTAGTTATTTTCTGGTGTGGCTATTGTTTACATTTGCACTTTATGTTTTTTACTAGAACGGTAAATACCGTCATGGTTCGCATGCCCATGCAAATTGACACCCATATCATATGATCCGGCCAATTATAAAAATTGCATCTCACACTTAAGTCCCACATGGCATCCTATGTCCCACATGGCATCCCACCCCATGTTCCACATGACATCCCACCCCATGTCCCACATGGCATCCCACTCCATGTCCCACATGGCATCCCACCCCATGTCCCACATGGCATCCCACTCCATGTCCCACATGGCATCCTACCCCATGTCCCACACGACATCCCATCCCATGTCCCACATGGCATTCCACCATATCTCCCACATGGCATCCCACCCCATGTCCCACATGGCATTCCATCATATGTCCCACAGGGCATCCCATCCTATGACCCACATGGCATCCCACCCATGTCCCACATGGCATCTCACCCCATGTCCCACATGGCATCCTACCCCATGTCCCACACGACATCCCATCCCACGTCCCACATGGCATTCCACCATATCTCCCACATGGCATCCCACCCCATGTCCCACATGGTATTCCACCATATCTCCCACATGGCATCCCACCCCATGTCCCACATGACATCCCATGTCCCACATGGCATTCCATCATATGTCCCACAGGGCATTCCACCATATCTCCCACATGGCATTCCACCACACAGTGTCTCACATGGCATATTCCACCATATGTCCCACATGGCATTCCACCATGTCCCACATGACATCCCATGCTATGACCCACATGGATCCCATCCTACATGTGTGTCCCACACAAATCCAACCATATGTACCACATGACATCCCTCCCTGTCCCACATGGCATCCCTCTGTGTCCTGCATCAGTGGCTTCCCACCTGATGTCCCACCATGTGTTCCACATGGTATCCCTCCCAATGCATCCTACTTTATGTACCACATGGCATCGCATTCCATGTTCCCATGGCCTCCTACCCTATGTCCCACATAGCCTCCTACCCTATGTCACACATGGCATCCTACCTTATGTCACACATGGCATCCTACCTTATGTCACACATGGCATCACAACCTATGTCACACTCTGTGTTACTCGTGGCATCCCACCATGTCCCACATGGCATTCTACCCTGTTCCACATGGCATCCCACCACATGTCCCACATGGCATCCCACCCTATGTCTCACATGACGTCCCATAAGCTCCATAACAAGTCTCATCCTAGCTATCAGTCCCTGATTAAGCATACTGTGTATTAAAGTGTCAGTTCATATAATAACTTATATGCAAATGTTTGTTAAATAAGAAAAAAAGGTGGAGTCAAATAATTATGCCTGATATAACCCTTGGTGTATACAACATGGTAAATATTATATCATATGTTCCTTATGGCCCCCATCCATGTCCAACATGGCATCCCTCCCTATGCTTATATGCAATCACATCCAGTCTCACTCCCTGACTAAGCATGCTAAATAAAAAAGTCTGGTCAGGTCATATACTGTAGTAACTTTATGCAAATGAGCACAATAATAAAGGTGGAGTTTAAAAAATCATGCCTGATATAAGTGTTTGGTGCCCAAATATTTTATAGAATTTTAAGGATTTCAAATCTCAAGTGCTACAAGAGAGACTTGAGGATCTCTAAAGAATATTGGAAAATTGTATTATTTTACAGTTATATTCTAAGAAAATATCAAATGTATTGTAGAGTTTTTAAGGAACTAGTCTTTAATCCTATCTTAAGTACCTCTGAAAAACTTTTTTAACATTTTATAAGGAAATTCAAGGAAATCTCAAAACTGGTTATCAACATTTGACTTGAGGAAATCTCAGGACAAATCTGTGGCATTTGTACTATCATAACCGCCGGACAACCCGTCATTGTAATTGTGTGTTCAACTTTCTCTAAACATTTTATAAGGTTCTAAAGAAATAAAAAAAACTTTATCATTTCTGAGGAAATCTGTGGACCAAAAAATATAAATGATAAAAAAAATGGAACATTACAAAAATACAACTGAAAATCACATCAATAGTGTATCAAGTGAAATAGTGTTCAAAGAAATATGTTTAATTGGATACATAGTAAAGTCCCATAATAGAAGAGTGCAAAACTTGTTTATCATTTAGATCAAACCCAAAATAAAAATTATAGTCTCCACATAATTCTTTTATATATATTTATACATGCACCATGCATCAAAACCTCTTTTCAGGATAACATAATAACAGGATAACAAAATAAAAAATGATTTTTCCTTATTTTATCCAACTCTTGAAATCATTTTCAAAATGCAAGAATTGCATGTTATGCAATCACACACTCACTACTTTTTGTCAAACTCATTATTTTACAGCTTTATCAGTCTTTTAATCTAATTATTCAAGAAATAATCAAAGTAACCCCTTCCCCAAATTGATGAGCAAATTAACTTCTTTAAAAAAGCAGGATTATACTTTATGCTCACCAAAAAGAGCTTTAAAATCTGAAGAGAAAAATCTTTTAAAAAAGACTGTCAAAAGTTGTGAATTTTAACATTTCTGCACTAAATTTCAGTCACTAACAATCATTAAATAATTTTCCTGCTAAAGTTCAAGTAAGGGTATGGTGTATGGGGAAAGGGGGAGTAGGGATAAGGGGGGTGGGGGGGGGGGAGCCCAAGACCCCCTGGCTACACCACTGCCTTCAATCATAATGAACTGCTCCCATTTAACCAAACAAAGTAGTTAAGGATTGAAGAAGAATTAAGTTAGCATAAGGAAGTTCATAGTTTTTCTTGTATGTGATGTCACAAAATTTCAATAAAATTTGCATTGTTTATTGTGATTAAAGCCTTAATAAAATTTACAATGCTGTAAGATGGTCAATTTTGAACCAATTTTGATGAAACCTGTTGCTATTCTCAAGGTCTATAGCATACCTTAAGTTCAGGTTATTGCTACCAGTCCACAGATCTTTAAGGAGAACAGATGATGTTAATAAAGACTTTCTCAACTTGGCCAAATTCCATACTTTGACAAATCTACTAACAGAGGTAGGAAAGGTCACCACACAGGGAAGTAAGAGGGAGGGAGGGGGTCAAAACCTCTAAACGTTTTCCGGTGATAAGTGGAAAACTTGCCCTGGTCAACAATAGCTATTAATTTTCTTCATTTTGGGGAATTTTCCTTCCATTTTAGGAAATTATGGTCAGTTTTCAGGAAATTTCAGCCAGTCTTTGGGAATTTTTTTTACCAAGTATCCAATAACTTTACCACATTTTTCAATTCTATGTTATCATGATGAATAATTACCCAATTTCACCTCCCAACCAGGAAGAAAGCATGCAACTGGAAGATAAAATCATCTCGGGAGGGGAAGGGGGGTGTAAACTGCTTCCTGCTGCCCTGCTTCCTACGTCTCTGTCCCCTACCTGCAAGCCCAGGGCAAGTAATTTTTCCACTTTGTGTAATATGGGCAAGTAAATTTTAAATGCCTGTTTGACATGCAAATTCATTTAAAATGCTTGTAAAATGATGGCAAACTCTTTTGAAAATAATCCAATCAAAGCCATGAATCTAGAAAAATAATTGTAATGTTATTCTGCACAAATTTATTCAAAAACTTATGTCTTTAACATAAAATCTACTCTTGACACAAAATAGCTCTGAAAAATGTGAAGTTGTGAGTGTTTGGGAACAATTCATGGAATACACTTGTACATGTAAATTAGATATTAAAAGCCAGAGTGATTTCTTTCTTAGGAGTTATTTTTCAAAGCAGATGCCGACAGAAAATTACACTTTGTCGATATGTCAAACCCTGCCAAACTACCAATGAAATATAGCGGAAAAAATATCTTGAAATTGGCTGAATCTGAAGTGTTGAATACTGCAGTATTGCACTGCCTCCAACCTACTTAAAACGATAGGGTTGGTAGGCCTATAAACTACCAATGAAATATAGCGGAAAAAAATATCTTGAAATTGGCTGAATCTGAAGTGTTGAATACTGCAGTATTGCACTGCCTCCAACCTACTAAACTATAGGGTTGGTAGGCCTATATTGTCTTTTTTGAAGTCAAAATTAAACTGATAACTTTAATTTGGCTTTTCTTTGTTTGTTCGTTGAGGCTTAACAGCACTGCGACAGTTATGGTAGAAGATAATGATGTCGTCGGAGGAGGAATTTTTTCTAAAGAGATCTGAAATAGAGATAAAGGGGAGAGAGTAGATCCAAAGTTGGGATACAAAGGACAAATTAAGAGGTTTGTTTTGCTGCAAAAAAAAAAAAAAAAAACTCATTTGTTTTAATAACTGCTTGGGACTATCTACTGACCCTACCTACTACACCACAAACTTGAAATATTAAATAACTTGGAAATTTGATCAGTAATGTAAAAAGATTTTTTACAAAGTTTGAGGACAAGTAATGGTCTTTCTATTGAGCAATAAAACAACAAATTAACATTAATAATAAATCATGTGAAATAGAGATCACAGAAATATACTGCATCAGATACATCCCAAAGTCTCTCACACATTTTGCAAGTTAAAGTACAAAACGTTGTTTACGTTATCATTTAAATCACACCTCAAATTAACAATTACATTCTCACATAATTGTTTCATACATAGATACCATACAACAAATCTTTTTTCAGAAAACATGCAACAGAAATCCTCTCCTGAAAATAACCATTGTTTTTTCTTGGCTCTTAATTCATGTGTTGTTTTAGTCCAACTCTTTAAAACATTATCAAAACATGGAAAGTCTAATTCAAATTTAATGGTCTTTCTACTGAGCAAAAAAAAAACAAACCATATGTGATACACGTTCCTTAAAAATTATAATGAAAGTAAACATAACACCCAAGTGATGAACAAGGAATTACTGACAAATAAAAATATCCTCAAAAAGTTTATAGCTCAACAAAATGGCAAAATTGATATGATACTGCCTCATATTTCAAACATTTCAGAATGAAATATTAATACACATACATATCAAAAGAAACCTACAAGATTAGTTTAACGGTCAAGCAAAAGGACTTCAATGGAAACAAAATGGTGAGCAAAGCATTCAAAAATCTTATTCTGTTAAGGAAATATTTAAGTTTTAACGTTATGTAGCAACAATTCAAATCAGAATAATCATCCTATCTTCACATTCCTCAAAGACTTCCTATACATTCTATTATAATTTTCCTAAAATTTTCTGCTTTAAAAAATAATAGGATGTTCCAGGAAAGTATTAATACATATTTTAGTGAGGTGATTGATCCAATTTACCACCTGAAAAAAAAAAACTGAAGACAAAATTTAAATGAGTAAAAATGTTACATTAATTTTTCTTTAAAAGACATTAATACATTGTTCAGGAGAGTGCCAAGCTTGTACTGTAGACTTTCCACACCAGTCGTTTACAAACTGGAATATTTCCTCAAGGGAATAAGATTTGGAAGTAATTTCTTTTAAATCCTCTTTGTTTGTTTGTTTGTAATGATCCCAACATGATTGGGAACTCAGCAACAACCTCATATTTAGGTCAACAATGCCAAGCTGACAATGCCAGTTTCTGAATCTGGTTCATATACTATGATGAACTTGCTTGATCACTGAACTTACCCTCTAAATTTATGTTTCACAGAAAATATTTCAAACAAGATTTATCAAATCAATGCATAATACTCACAGCAAAACTTCATAATACTGAGAAATTTAATTTCTTAATGCTATGGAAGCATACAAGGGGATAGAATGCAAATCACATTTCAAAAGAATACAGAAATGAATACTTTCCTTAACTTGTAAAGTTTTACCAAGTTGTGATGACAGACATTACACACTACAAATTAATGGCAAAAATATTGATACTGCCTAAAATACTTAATTACCTTACTTCAAAGTTCAATCAAATCAGTAGGTTTTTTTTCTTTCTCTAAACTTTTGTGTATGATGTACCTTTGTAGTATATACCTTTATAAGAACAAATTCAATGTAAGAAATGTAATAACTATAAGATAAATGTGTTATTTTTTTGTAATATGATCTATGCTACAATTTTTACAATGGAAACAATAACCCCTGAATATAGCTGCTTGCTAGAATTACAGATCACAACAACAAAAAAAGAACTACTTAATGTTGCTGGAAATTTGGCAAAAGATTTGACATGGATTTTGACTTTGGATTTGACATGTTTACAAGTGGTATTTTCCCTCTGATTTCTTACCAAAAGTTATCAACACACATCATTCGATTTCTGTCACTGCAGACTTGAAAAAAACTCTTTCCAATACCACAACAAAATTGAAATAAACATGATTTGATGTACAACTTTTGTAGAAATTTGAATCATGATAAATGATAAAAACTGACTTCCAAACCTATTAAAATAAACTACAGCATAAAGGACTATCAACTACTGTAATATTCTATATTTGACAAAAAGCACCAAAATCCCACTAGACCCTCATTATTAAAAAAAAAAAAAAAAAAAACTACTTTCAAATTATGACTCATCAATGTTCCAAGATAATAAATATATGGGAAATATGTACCGTGACATAATATTTACCCCCAACAAATTTTTCCTCGACAACATGATAGGTCCTGAATCTGCAGTACTATACCACTGCTCCACAAGCATTACCTGACATGCATAATACCTGTCTGAAAAGCTAACAACCTCAAGTAAGGGAGTTGACATTCTAATGACAGCTCCCTGCTGAAATCCATTCCCTGCCCTGGCTACCCATTAAACTAAAACAAAGAAGAGTACAATAAACTACGGTGACCTTCAACCTTTTCTTAAGAAAATAAAGTTCATTTAGTCAGTCCCACAAATCCATTATAAACCGTGCAGCACGTGAAACCTTGGCCATCACCTTATCTCAAAACTTGCAAGAGCATATAAGCACTGTACATCATGTGTATATATAGCTGCAATTTTGATACATTTTGGTATTTTAGACCCCTTACTATAACCCTTTTTAACTAATAATTTTGTATTCATTTTCGTATCTTTAACATTTTATAGTCTCATATTCTACATTATTTCCGTTCGTTTACTTTTTATCTATTATTCTTATTGTTATTATTATTATTTTTATCTTTTTTGTGTTGTATACTATTGTATTTTCCTATTTATAAATTGTACATAGTTTATACTGGAAATAAATGAATTGAAATTGAATTTGTACATCATGTATAATAACCTTCTCAGGAGGAAGCAAAGAATGCGACCAGGAACATTCACCTCCTTTTGTTTTAAAGCATATCTTGAAAGATGAAATTCATTCAAATTTGACTCCTTGAGCGAGCGGGAGCTCTGAACTGTAGTTGATAGTGCTGAGAGGAAAAAAACAGAAATACATTTCTTAAATTTTTTGAAAGCAGAGGAATGGTGAGAAACAGGGATCTTCATACCCCACATTTCTCCAAAATGAATAGAGGTAACACATGCCATTTTTAATCAAAGCATATTGAACACCATAAACATAGCAAACGCTTAATCAACTGTATTCTTCCAAAGATCTTATCGCAATGATGAAAGGACAGGAAGGGGGTGGGGAAGGGAGGGGGGGGGGGGAAATCATGCATCCATGCTTAACTTGCATATCAGCTTTCATTAGATTTTCAGGAAGGTAACAAACCATAAGCTTTATCCAGCAAGTGAGAGTGTGGCATGTTCAAAATTCAAATGTAAATTAGCACAAAATCAACACCCAAGAACAAGAAAGGTATATGCATCCTTTAATACAGATAAATCGTTAACAGCAGAACAAGAAGGGTATCTGCATCCTTTTGTACAGATAAACCGTTAACAGCAGAACAAAAAGGTAAAGCAACTCTGAGTGGCATAGTGGAGAGAGGGCATAGGTAAAAGGTGGTACAGCCATCTGCAAAATAAAGCTAAATAAGGTGTCAGGACAAGGTGGGAGGTAACGCCTTTTGATGATTTGGTACTATTGCTGTGGCGAAAACTTACCAGGTTGACCTTCTCATGTACTGTTTCCAAGCATCACTGCCAGACTCCCTACCTCCGCCTGTGGCCTTCTCACCACCTACAGAGAAATAAAACACTCACTTATGAAAGATAAATGAATTTTCTTTAAATTCATGAACAATTGTTACAAAAGTGAGGATGAGGGCGTCAACCTTCTGCAGAAGACTACACACCAGTCATTCTAAAACAAACACGAAGGAAAATTAAACGTAAATATCTCAGTAACGGAATACGATATTTAAGTAGTTCCTGCACTATTTTGTTTCTTTTAAAGTCATTTTCATGTAAGATGAACTTGCTCGTTCAATGAACTCATCCTTTGTATACATTTCCAACCATTTGCAGTGATTATTGAAATCAAGAAATTATACAAAAATCTTATGATCCACCCCTTTCAATAACACAACTCTACCTGATACAGCAAAAGTTATCACTCCCTCAAATGACAAGACGTGAAGCAAATTATAATATAAATGTACAGAAACATTATTTTCTTAATAGTGCTATTGGGACTCTTTCTGGAGTCTTTCTAGTTTGTCACAATTCTTGTGATTATCTAAGACACGTGAATACATCTTTCCTGTTTGTGTTTGTTTGTTTGATTGATAAGGTCTTAACGGCACCACGACAACGAGGGTCAAATTGTGCCTGAGAGGTCAGATCATTTTAAAGGTAGGAAGGAAAGAAAACAGAGTAAGAATGAGAGAAAATTCAAGAACAAAATTCAGAAAGCTCTGATCGAGAGAGAAGGTGTATGGGTGAAACAAAAACAAAGTAGAGAGGGGGTGGAAGAGAAGAATTAAATATGGTTGTAGAGGAAAGCATGATGAAGGAAGAAGATAATTTTATCTGGAGGATTTTTCTGGAAGAACTCAGCACTTGACTTGTGGGGAGCGAGGGAAGCTCTGGGAAGGTTGTACAGGGGACAAGCAAGGAGAACGTGATGGATAGTGAGGATGCAGTGCCAATTGTTACAGAGGGGTTGTAGAGAAACCAATAAGGAGGTGGGAGTGAGTGAGGTGGGTGTGACCAATTCTAAGATGGGTAATATGAACGTTGTCGATACGAGAGAGGTTGTTGATGGTGGATTTGATCGGGATTGTGAGTCGGATGACATGGAGTTTGTTATCAATTTGGGAATTCCATGAGGTTTGCCAGCGGTCATGAACAAGGGAAGCGATAAGCAGTTTGATGTCAGAGAGGGTTTTGGGAAAAGGGGTAGGGAGGAGGTTGAGGGCAAGCTTAGCGGCTGCATCAGCCCTGTCATTGCCAGGGATGCCTACATGGCTGGGTATTCAGAAAAAAAGAACCCTTTTCCTGCAGAGGGTGGGAGAAAAGAGTTACCGGAGGAGGAGGTGGAATGCGAGCTTACCCCATTTAAGATTGAGTAATAAAGTAAGAACAGCCTTTGAGTCGGAGAAAATGGCAAAGTGGCTGAAAGGAGAGTACTCAATTAAGTTGAGGGCTGGGAGAATGGCCTTAGCCTCGGCTGAAAAGATGGATGAGTAGTCAGGAAGTCTGCTACTGAGGGTGATGTCTTGGATGATGGCAGCAGCAGCTGTCTTGTTGCCTTCCTTGGAGCCATCAGTATAGATGGGGGTGTAATTTGAGAGTTGGACTTCAATTTGGTTGTGGAGATTGATGAAAAGGTTAGGATGGGTTTGAGTTTTATGATAAGTGGAGAGGTCTAGGTGGACAGAAAGGAGGGGGGTGGCCCATGGAGGAAAAGTGGGCCAAAAGTAGGTCCCGAAAGTGGCGGGGTTGATGCCAAGATGGAAGAGGTCTGATTTAATGAGTAAGCTGAAGGGAGGGGATAGGGTTTTAGTAGTCCTATCAAAGGGGGAGGAGAAATTGGGGTACCTAATGAGGTTGTAAACAGGGTTCTGGGTGTTGGTGAGGACTCTAAAAGCATAGGAGAGGCTAAGCTTTCTGCATCTAAGTAGAAAGGGGGGTTCGTTGGCTTCAACATGAAGGCTGGTGATTGAGGAGGTCCTGTAAGCTCCTAGACAAAGCCTGGGGGCTTTATTTTGGATGGTGTTAAAGTGGTTGAGGTATGAATTGTGAGCGACACAGTAGACAATATTGCCATAGTCAAGCTTGGAACGAATGGCGAGTCTGAAAATTTTGAGGAGAGCATAGATGTCCGCTCCCCAAGTGGTGTTGGAGAGGAGTCGGAGGATGTTAAGGGAGCTGTTGCATTCTAGTTTCAGGTTGGTGATGTATTGATTGTAGGTGAGCTTGGGGTCAAGAGTAAGACCCAGGAACTTTGTGTGTTTAACTTTAGGCATGCAATTCCCATTGAGCACAAAGTTCGGGTTGGGGTGGAGGTTGTTGAAATGACAAAAGTGCATGCAGACTGTCTTGTCTTTGGAAAATTTAAAACCGTTATTGTTGCTCTAGACTTGCAGCTGGCTAAGGCTGATTTGGAGCCTATTTTCAACAATAGAAAAACTAAAGGAGGAGTAGAAGATGGTGAAGTCATCCACGTAGAGGGTACAGCTAAAGGAGGAGTAGAAGATGGTGAAGTCATCCACGTAGAGGGTACGTTTGATGCTGGGGCCAAGGTTATTCAGGATGTCATTAATGCTTAGGTTGAAGAGAGTGGGAGAGAGGATGCTGCCTTGGGGGACGCCCTCTTCTTGGAGGTACAGGTTGGAGAGGGTGTGGCCAATACGAACTTGGAAGTGCCTGGGTGAGAGGAAGTTTTGAATAAAGATGGGGACGTGGCCTCTGAGGCCGATGGTGTGAAGTTTGCGGGTAATGATGTATTTCCAAATAGTGTCGAAAGCTTTCTCGAGGTCGAAAAATATGGCAATGAGGTCTTCCTTTTTTGCAAAGGAATCCCGGATAGCGGTGTCGAGCGTAATTAACTGGTCTAGGGTATTGCGACGTTTTCGGAAGCCGATTTGGTGAGGGGAGAGGATTCTGTTGGTCTCGAGGAACCAGTTTAGTCTCTGATTAAAGATTTTTTCCATAATTTTACAAAGACAGCAAGTGAGGGCGATGAGTCGGTAGCTGGAGGGGTCGATACCGTCCCTCCCTGGTTTAAGGACGGGGATGACAATAGCTGTCCTCCAAATAAGGGGAAAGGAGTGTGAGGACCAAATGTGGTTGAATATGGTGAGTAAAGTGGTGGTGGCCTTGATGGGGAGGTGTTTCAGGAACTGGTAGGGGATGTTATCTGGGCCCTTAAAGGTGCAGCCAGCGCAGTTGATGGCTTGGTTTAATTCAGAAAGGGTGAGAGGGATGTTGTAGCTTTTGGAGTTGTCAGAGGGAAAACTGATTCTCCGGGCTTCATCGCAAGCTTTTTTGGTTTTAAAAGCATTGGAGTAGTTGGTCGAGGACGAGATGTTGCTGAAAGAGGCGGCGAGGTGGTTAGCGATGTCTTTTTTTGCGGTGAGAAGGTCACCATTCCAAGAGAGATGGGAGATGGGAGATTTGCCTACTCTGCCGTGAAAGCTGTCAGCCATTCTCCAAATCTTCTTAGTGGGGGTGTTGGTGGTGAGAGAAAAGATAAAGTTGTTCCAAGTGTTGGTTTTACTGTCCTTGATAGTGCGTCTGGCCTTGGCACGGCTGATGCGAAAGAGGTTGAGGTTATGGGTGGTCGGGTTAGATTCAAAGTTCCTGAGGGCTCTTTTTCTGTTCTTGATAGCGGTTTTGCAGTCATCAGAGAACCAGGGGTTCGGGGGATGATTTAGAGGTTTGGAGGTTTTGGGAATTGAGCAGGTGGTGACGTTAATAAGGATATTACTGAAGTTAGACATGGGATCCTCATCCTCAAGGAGATGGGGGGGTGAGATGTTAGTCACAGAGGGTTTCAGAAAGGGGCCAGTCAGCCTTCTCGAAGTTCCAATTGGGGGTGTGGCCAGTGGGGATTTAAAGGTTGGAGTTTATAAGAAGAGGGTAATGATCACTACCACAGAGGTCAGCAGTGACTCTCCATCTAAAATCAGGGAGGAGGTTAGGGGAACAGATAGACAGGTCAATACAGGTGAGAGAGCCTGCGGCAGGATGAAGGTAGGTTGGGGAGTTAGTGTTGAGTAAGGACAGGCTGTACTGACGAAGAGCGTTTTCGATGAGCTTGCCTCTAGGGGTGGTGGTATTAGAGCCCCACAGAGGGTTGTGAGCGTTGAAGTCACCAAGAAGGATGAAGGGGGTGGGAAGCTGAGAGATGAGGTTGTTAAGGCTATTTGGTTGAATGTTGGTGTTGGGAGGGAGATAGATATTGCAAAGAGTGAGAGTTTTGTGGTGGGAGATAGAAATACAGATAGCCTGAAGGTCTGTGTGCACACGAACAGGGCTGTGTGGGATATCGTGTCTAACTAGAATAGAGACGCCACCACAGGCCCTGTCGGCGTCCGCTTGATATTTGTGATAGCAAGCAAAGTTGTTGAGGGAGTACTGGTCGGTAGTTTTCAAGAAAGTTTCTTGTAGGCAGAAGACGACCGGGTTGAAGGTGGAGGTCAGAAGGTCAATTTCTTCAAAATTGGCCTTAAGGCTCCTAATGTTCCATTGTATGATGTTGTGGGTGTTATTGTAATTGTTTGTGGTGTACGCCATAAGGAGGCGGGGGGTTATCTGGAGGAAGATCTGTTGGGTCTGACTTGGCTTGCTTTTTCTTTGGATTTGTTTCTTTGGGAGTTATAGTTTTTAAAAATTGGACGAGAAGTATGATCAGCTTGTTCAGAAATCGAACAATCCATATTCTCTTTAGTGTCATGCATGTGGGTTTGGGTGGCGGGTTGTTTGTTGTTTGGTTCTTTTTTGGTTGGTTGTTTATTGGTTGGTTTGTTGGTTGGTTTGTTGATTGTTAGCTTGGTTGGTTTAAGTTTGATGTAGGATGGTATTAGTGGTGTTGGTGTACGGGGCGGTGAAAGCTTTAAAGTAGGAAGGGAGGTTGAGGAGAGAAGTGGTGGTGGAGGTGGTGTGGGTATTGGGTGTGGTTGGGTTGTTGGAAATGGTGATGGGCTTAGGACTAGGTAAGAAGAACCAGGTGAGGTCGGTTTGGGCTTGGGAATTAGTTTTTGTTGTGTTAGTTGTGTTAGGGGTGGGGGCGGAATTGGAGTTAGAGGAGACTACGTTTGAGTAGGAAGGCTTGGTGTTAAGAGAAGCGAGGAATTGCTTCCTGGCCTCTGAGTAAGTTATGTTAGGATTAAGGGTTTTAAGTTTACTTATTTGTTTTTCCTGAAGCCAGGTGGGGCAGTCTTTCGAGAAGGAGGGATGTTTGGCTGGGTGGTTACCGTCACAATTAATGCAGAGTGGGGGGTTTGGTGCAAGAGGTGTTGTCATGGACTGGGGCTTCGCAGTTACCACAGCGCGCTTGGCTGTGGCAGGAGTTTTTCCCGTGGCCATACCTCTGACAATTATAACATCGCAGAGGCTTGGGAATGTAAGGGGCGACTTGGATTCTTAAATAGAATAAAATTCTTGTTTGTGAAATTAAGAACTATCCCTAGTTTCCCTCATTTCCTCTGCAATTGTGGCACTAGTGTATTTCTTATACAATTTCTCAGTTGAACCATTTGTTTTTTACCTTTGTTCACACTTATTCATGACATACCTATGGAATGTGAACAAGCTTTACAAGCAAAGACAAAATAACCAATTAATCTAAATCAATAAATTTATGATACAAGCAAATAAGTGCAATATTCAGAAATAAAATACCAGTAAAATGCTAATAACAGAAGATGTTTTAGATAAAATGTATCAAGTTTGTTTTTGCTTATATTTTCAATTACAAACTAAGGTGTCAACGTGTCTAGTATATGTATACTCACCAAATGCTCCGCCAATTTCTGCACCATTTGTTGGAATGTTGACATTTACGAGACCACAATCTGATCCTTTGTGTCTGTTCAAAAACAAAAATACAAACACTCAAAAATCAAATTTTGAAATAAAAAGACAGCTTTTAACTTCTCTTTCTTTAATCTCAAGAAATCTATTGATAGCCCTATTTGGTAATTCCTGTTTTTGAATAATATTTGTAATATCATATCTTACATAATAGTTTGCTTACCTATTGTTTTTATCACACTTATCACATTTGCAAATAAGCCCAAATGTTTGAAAACATTCAAGCCAAATCTTTATACTGTAGTTCTAGTAGTATTTGGTAATTCCCTTCTTTGCCTCTTGGCCAAGTTATATTTGTAACATCATATTTGGCATGGCAGTCTGCTTACCATTGTCTCTCTTATATTAAGCTAAGGTTATGTTTGTTTGTTTGTTTGATGAGGGCTTAACGGCACCACGACAACGAGGGTCAAATTGTGCCTGAGAGGTCAGATCATTCTAGAGATAGGAAGGAGAGGAAACAGGGGGAGAATGAGAGAAATTAAAGAACAAAAAGTAAGAAAGCTGTAATCGAGAGGGGAGTTGCATGGTTGAAACAAATACAAAGTAGAGAGGGGTGGAAGAGGAGAATTAAATATGGTTGTAGAGGGAAGCATGATGAAGGAAGGAGATCATTTTATCCGGAGGAACTCAGCAATTGAGTTGTAGGGAGCGAGGGAAGCTCTAAGAAGGAGGGGGTTGTACAGGGGGAAAGCAAGGAGAACGTGATGGATTGTGAGGGTGGTGCAAAATTCAACCTCATCATATTAAAACAAAAGGGGTCGAATTTGCCACTGTTCCGCTAACAGTGCTTTTTAGACAGGAACAGTGAATTTTCAAATATCAGTATTCTGGTGGAACACTTTTCTTTCACTATCATGAATGATCAATAACTTGATTTCTGCTTTAAAAAATGTAGTCAAACAAGATTATCATTAAAATAATTTGCACGTGAATGACTTTCCGCAATGGAGTGCTACATAATGTAAATACTAATAACAGACATACATATTTGCACATATTAACCAATAAAGTAGTTGTATATTAAGCCCATTTTGAAGAAAGGAATTTGTCCTGTTCAGCAGAAAAGTTGGAACAGTGAAACATGATCTGGAACAGTAGTCATGAATTGTCCTCCTCCTTAAAAATTTGTTCCAGCAAATCATAACCAAAAACTTAATGTAGCAAATAATGAGACTACTAATCCTTAATCAAAATAACCACTCAACCACACAATAAGGACTTTATCTATTGCTAATATAATACTCAAGACCAACTTCCACAACAACCCAGGACCAAATGGAGAACTAGTACGATGGAGCCATTGATATTAAAGGGAAATTTGATCCTAATTACTTGTGGTTTTTAGAAAAAATAAAATAAAGGGGAAAAGTCTGACCTGACCTGCTTATTTATCAGGTCGGGTCTGATTGTTTGAAGTTTTAGGCAGTAAAAAACTAATGTATTTGAGAAAGTACTGTTTCGTAGAACAGTGGCAAAAATGTTAAATTTCCACCCCTGTACATACATAGGTTATTCTTTGATTTAACAATTAAGGACTCATATAAAATCATTTTAGCTTAGATCATTGTTTTTTCTCATACTTTTCTAAATCTAAATTCTTATTTTGTTTAAGAACTTCTAAAACTCATTGAATTTGGTGTTTTGAAAATGTTATTATGTTTTTAATGTAGAGAATAGTCATTAAACTATAAATTATAGAATGGGGGAAAGGGGATAATCTCGCAGAATAAGTCAATATTAATTGGGCAAAGTATTCTCCCACCCCCCCCCCCCTCCCTATCCTCCAGAAAATGATGGGTGTGTACACCTATAATTAACAAGAACTGTCGGTAGGAAAGTATGCTAAACTATTCAAAGCTAGTATAGAGAATAGGCTTATAGAGGCAAGTATATACAGAAACAAAGTAGCATGCAGGGGCAGATGATTTCAAATTACTTGAGCTTTGAAAGATGTATTTACATTTTCATTTGCCTTGTTAATTTTCACAACATTTTACTACAAGCTTAAAATATCTTTGAAATTTCTCAGATACTCTAAGACAAAAAAAGCTCAAAGTTACCTCACCCAGTAACTCAGAAAACATGTAAAAGCTAGCAGTCTTTAAAATTACAACACCTCTTTTAGTTCTATCAATTGAATAACAAAGAAAGGAGAGGCACTGACTTGCCAGTGTCAATAAAAGAATGTTATTAAACCCCCTTTCCAACCTGTACCTTCCCCCAACCCCTACGCATTCCCAGAAATACATCCTGCATTGTAATACAACTTCCAATTTAAGAAAATGTGTGTGTCAAGCAAAGTCAAGCAGCATGAAAAATGTACAATAATATTAAAGCAAAATTATGAAAAACATTATTGCTTAACGTATGACAAACTAGACATTGGAAATGATACAAATCCCCTCACCGCTAATAATGCATATTCCAGACTGTCCTACATTCCATCCCAATCTGTCCCACATATCATCCCATGCCTATACTCCATGCAATCACATCTGAAAACCAGATACTGTATGTTATTCCACTACTTGCATGACCTGCATGCCATCTCAACTGAAATCCAGATGACACTCCCACTTGCCATTCTGCCGTCCCACATGTCAACCCACCCTGTTCCACTTACCAACCCACCCGGTTCCACATGCCAACCACATTGTAACGATATATAACGAAATATACCCAAAACACATAATGAATATATGAATGATTTAAGTCACTTATTTGTTTTGTTATTGATGTGTTGTTGTTCGTCCATCACAAGCAATGATGACCAAGGCTACACACAACGAGTCTGTGGTTGGGTATTGTGTTCGTAGATGACTGAAGAGGCTGATTTGTGCCTGAAAGTCTCTTCCACATATAGGGCAAGCATGGGTTGGTCCAGACAAGTATTTTGCAGCAGCACATATCTTACGAGCAACACGCTTCCTTTGCACCCCAAGTAATCTGCATTACTCAGCAGTGTGAGCTCCTCTTCTCAACTTGCTATGCCAGGTAATGAAAGTTGGCATGTCGATACAGAAATTTTTTAGTGAGGCTTTAAACACATCTTTCTAGCATTTTTTTCCCCATTATTTTCTGTCCACCCACTGAACGCTGACCATCAGAAAGCTCACCAGAGAAAGTTGCTTTGGAATGTGATTGTTGGACATGCAAACCACATGTCCCGCCCATCTGACTTGAGCCTTTTGGATCAGAGAGTAGACACTTGGATACCAATCCTAGTGAGAATTTAAGTGTCAGGAATTTTGTCCTGCCATTTTGCACACAGGAGAGAAGTGAGCACTACTGCACCGTCCACCTTCAACTTGGTTGTGAGGTTGATTCCCCTACTACCCATTAAGTATGTATAGGCGAATCAGGTCCCCCTATGGTCTCACACATTATAATGTAGTCTTCGCTTTCAAAGGCAGAGCTTGCTTTGGCAATCATGTTGTTGACCTCTACATCAATGTTTACATCTATGGATAGATTACTGACCAGATAGGTGAAGTTGACTTCGACTGCTTCGAGATCCTGCCCTTTAACTGTTTTGCAAGGAGCACATTAGGATTTGCCTGAAGCAGGTTGGTGCAGGACTTGTTTTATTTGTGCTAATTGTTAGACCAAAGATGTCACGTGCAGAAGAAAATTTGTCATGCGTAGTTGCATCTCCTGTTCAGAACTTGCATTAAGGGCACATTCATCAGCAAAAAGTAGGTCACGGATGATGGTCTTCCTAACTTAAGTTTTGAGGTTGCCTTCAGGTCACTGGATTTGAAAAGCTTACTGTCAGTTCTGTATCTGATGTAGATGCCACAAGAAGATCTTTGCCCATCCAGTGTACGGTGACCTGTCGACATTCCCTCTGAGATAGCTATGCAGCCCAATTCTCAATCTACAGGACCTCAAACAGTTCGGGCACAAGTACGATTAACAGCCTTTCAAAGGGAATCCTTTCTTCTCTTATGTTTCTCTTTGGCAGCGTTGTGTCTTTTAATTCCTCAAAGCATGTTTGTTGTGGTACTGATCTTGTTTCTTCATGCCTGTTTGTTTGCTGCAATTTGCTCCCATGCTTTGTCAGCCCGACTAAGTTGGCACTTTAGCTGATCCTTGCATCTCTTGCAGAGGCCCCCCTGTAAACATAAAAGACTGCTTTTCTCATCCTAGAGTCATCCATGCATAAGACAAGACCTTCCCATTTGAGCTGACTGGACATCATCATGGATTCGATGCTTGGAATATTGGCCCTCTAAGAACTTCATTGGTGATTATGTAGTCCTGCCAGCAAATTCCCATGATGGTGTGGAGGAGCATTCCAATAGTCTTATTGCTTTCTATACAGGATCCAAGATTCTGTCCCTTAGGAAAGAGTAGTGATGACTAAAACTTTGTAGACTAGTATCTTGGTTGACAGGTGCAACAAGTGGTTCTTCCAGACATGCTTTTGCAGATGTCTAAAGGAGCTGCTGGCTGGCAAAGTGGTTGTCAACATCTTGGCAATGATTGCTTTGTTGGTGATGACATCTCCTAGGTAACTGAAGTGTTTCATCATGTTATGAGGCTGTCCATCAATGCTGATATGAGAAGGGTGGTAAGCTTCATGATGTTATTTTTGGTGCATTACCTCTGTATTCTTAAGGCTGATGGTTAACTGCAAGGCACTGGCTGCCTGAGCAAAGCGGGAGACAATCACTTGTAGAGCTTCATCAGTGTGTGTGAGGAATGTACAGTATTCAGCAAACAGCATGTCCAGGATTAGCCCCTCTGTGGTCTTAGTATGAGCATGGGGTCGGTGCAGAATCAGCACGCTCCCATCAGTCAGTCAGTACGGAAGCTATTGGAGACACTTTCAAGCAATCCTCCTTGGCTTCCATGAGTATCATGCTTGTAGACTTTGATTGGAATGGCATCTGAAGCAGAGGCTTTGCCAGAGGACTGCTGATTAATGGTCTTCTTGACCTCTTGATTGGTAAGTAGAGCATCAAGTTCCTCTATCACTTCGTCATTTATAGAAGGTGGACGATTGAGTACGGTATTGAAGTGCTGAACTCAACATTTAAGTATATGGGCTTTATCAGTATGCAGCTTGTTCCAGGACTGGAGATCATCCAGATAACTGAGATTCATTGATAGCCTTCAACGCATCATAGGAAGGTTTGAAGTCACGTATGTCTGCATAGCTCTGAATCTCCTCAACTTTGCCACTGAGCCAGAAGTCTTTCGTTTTATAGAGCCGTGCTTGGATGTTTCTGCAAAGGCCAACCGTTGGTCTTCTCCTGGCAATCAGATCTCACCTCTGGCCCCTTGTAGCTGCTAGCATGTAATAGCGGCCACACCATGGCACACCGCTTTGACTAGCAGGCTAAAACAAGATGAGGGTAGCCAGTTGTTTACCTGCTGGTGATGTTTGGATTGTCTATCTTAGCACGTGAAGATTGGGCCCAGCTATCTTGCAAAAATGGATCCCAGCAACCTGTTGTGGAATGCCTAGAGCACATTGAGACACCAAGTGCATCATTGTCATCCAGACAGGCCAGGATGAGAGAGTGAGGCTGACGATCTGCACTCTCTCACTCTCCCTCAATTAATTCCAAGTCAAGTCAGTTCTGACTTACTTTTGTTCTGTTGTGCATAAGATTTGATACTCTTTGCACAAAATTTGCAAAGGTGTTAAACTTCTCATACTCTAGCTATAGATTTATATAGATATCAATCATAATTTCAATTAAAACCGGAAAAAGAGACTAAGTGTAGAGGGTATACGTGGTATGCCCCGCGCACACCCCCTGGATCCGCGCCTGGACTGATCAGCCCTCTCTATGATCGCTCTGCTCACCTTCTTTAGTACGAGGAACAGGCTAGAAAAGGTGCACCACACATAGCCTGCTTCATTCTACTTTGGTCAGTTTACCGCAGCTGACGGGTCTCAGCGGTTGAAACACAACTCACACTATTTACTGATGCATTGTATAAATGGCCACCATTTTGAATACCAATATGGCCACCATTAAAAAAAAAGACTTTTGGGTAATGTGGTATTACTAATACAGCTTACTAAAAAGTAAATGCATTTCAAGGTTTTTAAGTCAAATAATTAAAAGTTTTAAAATATATTGAGTGGCCATTTTGAAATCCAATATGGCCACCATTTAGTCATGGGAATAGCTTAGTTGGATTGAAAACATGGGGTTTGCCCATAAAACCAAGTCCCAAAGTGCTCTAGAAGTGAAGTTATGGTCCGTTTTATTATACATGCAAATATAAAACCCCTAAAGTGAGTGGAGGCATTATACCACGATAATGTACACATTGTGACGCTTTGAACAGTACCAAATTTCCTTTCATTGTAACTTTTCCCAGCACCCAAACTTATTCTAGACAGCCTAATACCCACTTTAATTCAAGATATCCCACAGATACAAATATTTTCATTGCTATGCAAATAGGCTAAATAGTATGCACACACAATGAAACTGAATAGTACCCAATGCCCTCTATCATTAAACCAAATACCACTTGAGTTATTATCTCAGGTTAAATATTTTGTATGCAAGTCAAGTGTTATGCAAATAACCTACTTAATATGCACACTACACCTCATTATTGAGTGTAGACCATGTTCTTCACATATATGATCATTTGTGTAAACAAAACCCCCACTCCCACTTTGATTGAAGAGATATCATATATACAAATATTTTCATTGTTATGCTAATTTACCCTGCTAAGCATAGCGGGGATATTTACAAGAGTTATACTTACCTTGCATGCTATAAATATATAAGCTAACTAGTGTGCACACAAACCTCAAATCATGATCATCTAAACAGTACCAATGTCCTCACTTAAACATTTTATGCAAAAGCTTAGTTATGCAAATAGCCCAATTAATATGCACATTACACCTCACCGTTTAGTGTAGACAATGGTCTTCACATATATGATCATTTGTGTAAACAAAATCCCCACACCCACTTCAATTTAAGAGATATCATAAAACAAATATTTTCATTGTTATGCAAATAAGCTAATTAGTATGTACACACAACCCCCAATCATGCTCATTTGAACAGTACCCATGTCCTCTACCTCTATGCCAACTTACATAAATGTACACCATTCATAACTTAAGTCATGAAAACTTTAACCAAAAACTTTAACCAAAAACTTTATCCGGACAAATATTTTCATTGTTATGCAAATAAGCTAATTAGTATGCACACACAACCCCCTAATCATGCTCATTTGAACAGTACCCATGTCCTCTACCCCTATGCGAAGTTACATGAATGTACACCATTCATAACTTAAGTCATGAAAACTTTAACCAAAAACTTAAACCAAAAACATTAACCAGACAAATATTTCCAGTGTTATGCAATGAAGCTAATTAGTATGCACACACAACCCCTAATCATGCTCATTTGGACAGTACCCATGCTCTCTACCCCTATGCAAAGTTACAAGAATGTACACCATTCATAACTTTAAAAACTTTAACCAAAAACTCTTAACATAAAACTTTAAGCAAAACTTTACAAAAACTTTAACCTGAAGCCAACGCCGACAGTAATAGAATAGCTCTACCAAAAAAAATGTACTTGTCAGATTTTGATCATTACATATCGTTTACACTTACCCAAGCCACTTGAATATGCTTCCTGTGTCTTTGGTGAACAGACTACTTGATAAGCCTTGTGCTACCTCGTTGTTCCATTGGATAGCCTCATCCAATCCCTTCAAACCAAGAGGAAATCAAAATTCAGCAAACAGCAAATGAATGGGCTGTAAAGCATGGATGCCATATAAAGAAATACTACTTGTACAGTAAACCAACTTTGCTTGGAGGAATCTAATCACTATATAAACATGAATAAATGGTACCTTGAGATAGATAGTTAATTGCAACACAACTTGCTTTTGTTCAGACCAGAGGATTGTGGAATTGGCCAAGATATACAAAATCTTTGAAAAACTAGGTATTGCAAATGATACAAACACCCTCGTTGCTGATAACACAAATTTCTTTTCATGCTAGGACTTTTTGCTTTCTAGCTCTATTTAGGTGAGAGGCAAAAATCTTTTGTTCTAACTTCTCAGTACCAATGCATGTGGACCGATGGACCGGTGGGTGGACGGACGAATGGACTGGCATATGGATGGACGGGTAGGTGGGTGGACAGATGGTCTATCCTGTCCTCACCAACTTTGTTGTTGTCAAGGGGATTAAAAAAGCTATGAAAAATTTATTCATGTGTACTTTAATTTGGCAAATTATGGGATCAAAGAAGGCATTTGAAGCTCATGGGCACAGCAATAATAGACTACATGTTGGTTTAAGAAACAAGTAAGAAAAGATATTCCCTTACAGATGTCTTGAGTACATAGAGCACTGGAACAAATGATTCTCTCTGAACAATTTCTGAGTCATGTGACAGGCCGGTGATAAGAGTAGGCTCTACATAGAATCCCTCTCTATCAAGAACCTGAAAATGAAGAAAATTTAACAAGAAGTCAAAACAAAAAAGACAGTATAACCAACCACTAAGATGAGAGTATTTTTGCTGAAATCAGTGACAAGGTGGACAAAAATGTGATTAATAAATGGCTTAATTGATTTGCCATTGATTAATGAAGTTGTCCAATTGCCATCCACACTGTCATACCCAGTGGATATGGAGAGCGCTAGAACTATAGAAGGCATCTTCAAGCATGCATGAAATCACATGCATACGCTATATAAATAAGTCCACCATACCTTGCCTCCATATTGCACAGTACCACCCTGGCTTTCTGCATCTTCAACTGCTTTCTTGTATATTTCAATTCCTTGGGTGGAATGGAGCGGCCCGTATAAAGTTTGTTCTGAAAGGAAAAGATGATTCACTTGATAATGCAAACCCTTTCTGTCAATTGGGACACAAAGTACTCTTCTACAATCATGGTTATAAGTAGTTGGGACAAATCCCCACTCCCTTCGATCAATGTTGAAAGTTGCATTTTACCACGTCTTTTGCAAAGCACTTTTAATTTTAAAGCAATTTTTAGCAACACGTTTGGCTATGATTGTAGTCTTTTATAACATATTCTAGTTGAAGGTCCTCAACCTTACAACCTGTATATAAAATCTGTTGATTTTTGACTAGAGCGTCAGTGATGTAAAAACTCAACCTAGGAAATTTTGAGTAAAGTTTGTGACTGTCCAAGGGTGGTGATTTGTTGTCATTGTAAGAGAAAGATGGCATGGCAGTTGTTATTACAAGGATATTGATTGTTTTGGAGTGGGGTTGTAGGTTAAGTTTTATTTTCTTCACCATCGCAATGAGCATCAAATTTTTATGAATTTATTCAGATTTTAATAAAAGAAGGTTGAATATTTTACAAAACAACAAGTCACTATATGGAGGACACTGTAGGTAAGCCATATTTCACCCTGCAGAGATGTTAGTCTTATCTACAAAGTAGGGGAAAGGGGGACTGGTGTGAAAGTTGCAGGGTTTGGGTAAGAGTACCAAGTTGGTGCTCACGTGAAAAGTCCCCGAAAGCTCAACGTAAATATCAGCATTTCGGGGTAGTGTGGGGGTAGTGTGGGTTATCTTTTCTTTTTGATGCCAGTGGGTGAGAATATGAGTCACAGTAGTGTTTTGTGTGTGTGCGTGTTCAGAACAATTAAAAAGACCTTTCCCTGTACTGTTTTTGTTTTTTAAGTTCTTTCCAGTTGTTTTGAGACGTGTATTGATAAAAATTTATTTTCATTCTTGATGTACTCTACTCTGTTAAGCCCATTAGGTTTTTAGAGTACTTCCTTTCACATTAACATATTCATGTCTTTGTAAATACTTCCTAATGGGAGTTGTGTATTGTGATAAAACAAATAAATGAAATAAAAGTATGTGTGGGGGAAGGCAGGACACCCTGTCCTGTTACTTATAGCTGAATTATGCTATGGCTAGAATCTGATATATTCTAAAGATGAAATGCCTCCATACTTCATATTTTTGGAACATATCTTTGCTATAATTGTACACCTAAAAAAAATTAAGCAAAAAAAAAAAACAGATTCTCAAGATGATTTCAATTACCCAAAAGAAATTTGAACTCTTGACTAAAGGAAAGGTATTGTCCCATAAATAAATTTAGAAGTAAACGCCCCCAAGCTGTCAACGTCACTTCCGTTTTTCAATATTCCTTAATGATTGCAAGATATCTGCAATGTTATTTATCACACATTTGCTGGACAGAACATAGGAGCATAGGTGTTATTGATAAGATCACTAATTTATTGCAACCAATAGGTAAACTTGAAAACTGGAAGTGACATATCAGCATGGTGGGGGTCCCTTTATAGGACGATACCTTTCCTTTAAAATCTCACCATCTAACGGGTCACCAATTCTGACTTGTCTGTATGCTTTCTTCAATCTCTCCACCACTTGATCGTGGATATCTTCATGTACTATCTGTAATGAATGAAAGGAATAAGATAAGACACTGCCTACTTGACATGAGTTTTTTTACCTTTGATTACTTTTCAGTTTAGAACTGAAAGCTATTTTCCCCAGACAAATAATTGCTATGATAAATTTGTGTACATTTTTGCTTACCTAATGCATGTACTTAAAAGATTAAAGGGGCGTTGAGTTTATTCTTTTTTCTTGATTATCATTGCGAACATTTTTGTATTTCATATTTTTGTTTTTCCCCCGATTTTGCAAAATTTATCCTTTTCCCTTTAATACTGAAAGATGCCTTCTTTATAACAAATTATAGTTGCATTGTTTTGTAATGTTTACAAAATATGTCATGATTACTGTTGTAGTTTTAAAGTAGGATGTAAAAAATTGTGAGAAAAAAAGTAAGGAATCTTATCAAATCTGAGCAAAAGTAAAATATAATTACAAAATATTTGTTGTTTTAAAGAGTAAGAAATTAACATCATCAACATACTGCTGTTTTGATCAAGTTTTGTCCTGACTGTGTAACTTTGATATACATCAAATTTTTGACGTTGTTTAATGAAAAACATTTGGACGTTTGATAGTCATGTTGACCTTTTTAGTCGTCCATGTTTAGTGTGATATCAATGTAGAAGATAGACCGATATATTTATATGACCCTTGAACTCAATTATCAGCCATATCGATACAGGTCAATATCAATATATTGCCCAAGCTTAGACTGCTTTAGGTACTTTCCTCATATCCAATGGCTGGAAGTCACAAAATCTCATAACATATGTTAATAAGTACATGCAGACTTTTGAGGAATGTGAGGATGTGACATCATTACTAGTCTCATTTAAAAACAAATCTGATAGAACTGAAAGGCAGAGTTGGAAAAACCACTCACCTGCTCGCCATAGGCAAGCAAAAAAAAAATTGTGGCGAGTACAAATATTATGATATACTGTGGTATTCCCCACACTTAATTAAGCCTCGCCAAGTTTGGCGAGTGACTTTTTTTGCATTTTTTAATCCTACTGAAAGGCCAGTTATCATGTTAATCTTTACTCTACCAGCACTCTTTTAAAAATCGCGCTTGGGAGGCGAGGTCAAAGATGGAACACCCAAAACGGTGATAATATTGCTGCATGGTAGAGTAAGGGTTAAGCTCAGGCTGATTATTGAAGGGTCCTCTGTCTTCTCAGCAGCAGAGTCGGGCTTGTTCTGCTTCAGTGACCCACTGGGCCATCCACCAGGATCGTGCTGCATATATTTTTGAGTTGGCACACTTGTTGCAGGTTGATTAACCCTTACTATACCAGCACTCTTTTGAAAACGCACTTGGGAGGCAGGGCCAAAGGTGGGGCACCCAAAACAGCAATATTATCGCCACATGGTAGAGTAAGGGGTTAAGCACAGGCTGATTATTGAAGGGTCCTCTGTCTTCCCAGCAGCAGAGTCAGGCTCGTTCTGCTTCAGTGACCTGCTGGGCGGATCATGCTGCATATATTTTTAAGTTGGCACACTTGTCGGGGTTGATTAACCCTTACTATACCAGCACTTTTGAAAACACGCTTGGGAGGTGGGGTCAAAGAAGGGCAGTCAAAACGGCGATAAAATCACCGCGTGGTAAAGTAAGAGTATCAACAAGCCAAAAAAATAACTGTTGCCAAAGTAATGGCAGGTATTCAAAATTTTAATTTTTTGCTACTGTTCCACATTATAGTACTTTCTCAAATAATACTGTTTCCGTATCAGATTTCACTGTTCCAAATTTTTGTCGATAATGAGACAAATTTGTTTGCAAAATGGGTTTAAATTGCAACTACTTTTAATAAAGTAACTTTATTGGATATTAATATGTGGAATTTGGAAATATGTAACATTATGTCAGTTATAGTATATTGAAACATCTGTACTTTTTAGGTGTTTAAGGCATAACCTTAGTTTGCATGAAATGTAACCCCAGGAAAAATTAAGTCAAACTAAGTTCACCTTTGCATATTTCTAAAGCTGTCCTGAACTGACTTTTTGGTGTGTGAAATGCATTCCTTTAATTTGCATATTCTTTATCTTAGAGGTAAAGTGTGGAATTTGTCTGATATAAGCTTACTGCCTTATGCAGATTACTTGGCTATTATATTTAGAATTCTCTGATTAGCTGGTCCTTATCACATGACCTGTAAGCTGGGTACTTTCTTAAGAAATAATTAAATGGGATAATTATTGTTGTCAGTTCTGAGTTCAGAATCAGTTTGAGTTCAGAATCAGTTTGAGTTCAGAATCAGTTTGAGTTCAGAATCAGTTTGAGTTCAGAATCAGTTTGAGTTCAGAATCAGTTTGAGTTCAGAATCAGTTAGAGTTCAGAATCAGTTTGAGTTCAGAATCAGTTTGAGTTCAGAACCAGTTTGAGTTCAGAATCAGTTGAGTTCAGAATCAGTTTGAGTTCAGAATCAGTTTGAGTTCAGAATCAGTTTGAGTTCAGAATCAGTTTGAGTTCAGAATCAGTTTGAGTTCAGAATCAGTTTGAGTTCAGAATCAGTTTGAGTTCAGAATCAGTTTGAGTTCAGAATCAGTTTGAGTTCAGAATCAGTTTGAGTTCAGAATCAGTTTGAGTTCAGAATCAGTTTGAGTTCAGAATCAGTTTGAGTTCAGAATCAGTTTGAGTTCAGAATCACTTTGAGTTCAGAATCAGTTTGAGTTCAGAATCAGTTTGAGTTCAGAATCAGTTTGACTTCAGAATCAGTTTGAGTTCAGAATCAGTTTGAGTTCAGAATCACTTTGAGTTCAGAATCAGTTTGAGTTCAGAATCAGTTTGAGTTCAAAATCAGTTTGAGTTCAAAATCAGTTTGACTTCAGAATCAGTTTGAGTTCAGAATCAGTTTGAGTTCAGAATCAGTTTGAGTTCAGAATCAGTTTGAGTTCAGAATCAGTTTGAATACAGAACCAGTTTTAGGTCTCATTGATGTTAGAGCTGTGGGCACCTGGACTAGCGAAGCAAAGGACTTAGCTTAAGTGATATATCAGAAGACTTAAGGTTGATGTCAAGCTACCTTAGTGCATGGCTTTGATGTCTTTCTCTTTTTGTTTTATCTAACTAGGTATGATTGAGACCACGCAATAAATCCGGAGAGTGATTTTATCCAGTTGTTTCGCCTAGTCATTTTCCCTTTAGTTTTCTGCTTTCCTGGTCACCCAACACCTCGGACCAAGGATCCAGCCCTGTGTTCTCGCTCGGCACGTTTCAATATTTATATGATGTAGCATTCAGTTGTGTATAGCTGTACACATGCACGCAGCCTTGCATATGTGTATTCATGATCACTTGTGCTGACAATTGCTGGCAAGGTGGGGAAAAGCTTTTTCTTATTGAAACTTTGTGAAACAAAATTAATTTTAAGATAATCTTGTTTGACAACATTAATTTGTTTTTGAGCAGAAATCAAGTTATTGATCAATGATGCCATATTCTTGTGACAAGAACACTGTTCAACTGGAATAGTGATGTTTGAAAATTCACTGTTTCTGCTTAAAAAGCAGTTCTCGGAATAGCAGAACGGTGGGAAATTTTACCCCTGTAATGTCACTAATATGCATCAAGACTACTACCAATGTGTCACATTGGGATATGCATCAAGAATACTAGTGATGTGTCACATTGGGATATGCATCAAGACTACTAGCGATGTGTCACATTGGGATATGCATCAAGACTACTAGCGATGTATCATATTGGGATATGCATCAAGACTACTAGCGATGATATGCATCAAGACTACCAGTGATGTGTCACATTGGGATATGCATCAAGACTACCAGCGATGTGTCACATTGGGATATGCATCAAGGCTACTTACGATGTGTCACATTGGGATATGCATCAAGACTACTAGCGATGTGCCACATTAGGATATGCATCAAGACTACCAGTAATGTGTCACATTGGGATATGCATCAAGACTACCAGAGATGTGTCACATTGGGATATGCATCAAGACTACCAGCGATGTGTCACATCGGGATATGCATCAAGACTACCAGTGATGTGCCACATTGGGATATGCATCAAGACTACCAACGATGTGTCACATTGGGATATGCATCAAGACCACTAGCGATGTGTCACATTGGGATATGCATCAAGACTACCAGCAATGTGTCACATTGGAATATGCATCAAGACTACTAGCGATGAGTTACATTTGGATATGCATCAAGACTACCAGCGATGTGTCACATTGGGATATGCATCAAGACTACTAGCAATGTGTCACATTGGAATATGCTGCATCAAGACTACCAGCGATGTGTCATATTGGGATATGCATCAAGACTACTAGTGATGTGTCACATTAGGATATGCATCAAGACTACTAGCGATGTATCACATTGGGATATGCATCAAGACTACTAGTGATGTGTCACATTGGGATATGCATCAAGACTACCAGCAATGTGTCACATTAGGATATAATTCCCCCTTTCAACGTCTTAACCCTTACTCTCCCAGCGTCACGGTGACCGTGACGCTTACGATCCCTTTTCCAAAAAAAACATTTGAGTACCTTCCCAAAATCCTATAGAGCTGCAAATAAGTTTATTCAAACCAGATTGAATAGATCTGTCATAATATGGTTATTTTGTTGGGGGGATACAATAAACAAATTTGAGTAAAATCGTTACAAAAAAGTGCATTTTTTAAAAAAACGTTTAAAAAAGAAAAGAAAAAGAAGATTACGACGAATGTCATACATGAATATTTGTTCAATTTTTTTTTCTTCAGGTAAAGTATAAAGATAGTTTGAATTGTTGGTTGCTACACGATTTTTACTTGTACTTGGTCAATGTTTGTGTTTTTTTGAAGAAAATATGCCAAAATTTGTAATTTTGGGCCATTTTTGACCCTTTTTTTATAAAAAAATCATAGAAACCGGCCCAAATATTGTATTGGAATTTTTAAAATCTCTACGGGTAGAGGAGAAAAGATCGTTTAGACGAACTATTACAATAACAGATGCACCCCCTCTACATGCCTAAAAGGTCTCTGATGATGACGTCAATTCGCGTGTTTTTTTCTTTTTTTTCGCACATTCGATACAACAAAATGGCGAGATACAACGTCGAACGTGCCTTCCGACTCCTATGTTTTCTTCAGAATAATGATGATTCAGAGGGGCCGGAAGGTACTTCTGATGAAGAAGATGTACCAGAACTCGACCAGATTGAGGAAGAGGAGAATATAGAGCCTGCTAAGATGGATAGCGATCTCTTCCAAATTCCGGAGTTGGTGAGTGTTTTGTTCCAAAAATAGCAAAAGTACTACATTGTAAATGTGTAGTAATAAAATAAGGCTTATAGAATTCTAATGATAAATTAGCGAGGATTTTTTGCTTGTTACGATAAACAAGTAAAAGGGACACTAAAATCACATATAAAAAAAAGAATTTAGGTCCTTTCTATAATAGCCCAGATGAAACAAATGAAAGCTGAACCCCAATAATAACATTTCTAAATGGACTGAAATATATGTATTTCCCAATGGCAATATTGTAAATTGAGGCATACTGAATTATGTGTATTCCCAATTTCACAAAATCCAAGTTCCATTATTTCAGGGGCCGAAATCACAATTTTATGGGGGAAAGTGGAGTAGGGGTCCCATGTTAGGGCAAAATACACATGTTGGGGGTGCCCCAGGCCCATTTAGAGGAAAATGGTTTTATATAGGCCTAGTACCGGTACATTATTTTGATGGCCCATTTTTGGGGACCATGATCCTTTCCCCCTCCCCCTGGCTATGCCACTGTTGTGGTGATTACTAGATCAATAAAACAAACATTTTGGACCCCTGTATGTACCCCGGGCTTCCCGGCTGTAAAAGTCTGTACCCACGGTTACCACAAAATTGTGGGGCAGGTTAGAAACCACAATAACATGTTATGCGATAACATGATACGGTATGCTTGATGTTCTACTTATTTCAACTAAATTTTATATCTTTTTCACAGGCCAGACAAGAACTGTATCAGGAGGAAGAGGACGAGCTGCCCGCTACTCCCCATCCCAAAAGGAAGAGGACAGACCGTTGAAGATGAGCCCAGGCCCCTCTTCCAGGCCTTCCGCTGCAGTCTCGCCACCATCACCACTCAAAGAAAATCCGACTGCAGCGGAAAAAGCTGCCTTCAAAACCAGGAGGAAGAAGCGAACGCTCGCTGCAGGAGATACAACGGTCGAAGGTCATCCCTGCAGCCGATAAAGACTATCATCTGTGGGAAGTACTGGTGGAGAGTGACCTGGATCGACACGAGGTCTTCGGTAACTGGTTATGGGAAGACCAAACTAAAGTAAGTTAAATGAATATAGTTGCAATTTTTTAATTTTTTTGTATTCTATTTGCAGCAACAAGGTATAGCAGAAGACTTTACAAATTTGGACCTTTTCGGCAAACATTTCTTATGAATTCCATGTGGAATGAAGAGAAGTAAGTGTCTAATAGATAATCAGCATAGTCTATCAACATAAAAGTAGCTGTGAAGCTTGTAATGGCTGAAATTGGGTCAGAAATGAACAAAAAACAGTTTCGTGCGTAATAAATGAGGTAAATGACCTAATTTGCATATCATTTGCATAATTTCTTATTTTATTTTTTGCAAATGATGATGTAAACATCTTGTTTTTCTGCATTCTATTAGTTTTGGACATCATAGAAGAGGAAAATGCATTTTTTTGGAAAATTTATTGCCATACACTCTATTAGATAGATTATTCACAGAATTGGGGGATAATGTTTAGGTCAAAATGTACCAATTTTTTATATTTGAGTCATTTTTTTTTCTTCTTCTGATTCCTAAAAATCCATGAATAGTATCAAATGAAAGGTCTTTCCAAGGACGATTCAAAATTTGATCCATATTTTTTTGCTGTTTAGCCACAAGGCACAAGCGTGTCATAAAGATAGAATGTTTGGAGACCTAATATGCTAATTAAATAACCTAATTTGCATATTTGAATTCGGAAATATGCACATTTTTGGAAAGTTCAACATGTTAGCTTTCATATAAGTCGAACTTGTTTTGGTACAAATGGAACAGAAAGTGCTGAAAAAAACCTCTTTCCAAAAATTTCAGAAATAGCTTATTCTATTTTTGGAACCTTGGGAGAGTAAGGGTTAAAGTAAGACAAATTCAAAACTTTCATCAGTCATTACTGAAAAACTTATATGTTATTTTCTTCTTTTAACACTCTTTTACTCATGACATTATGCTTCTCTTTTAAAGGAATATTCCCATGTTTTTTTTTTTAAATGTCATTTGAAAGAGCATACTTTTAGAGCTAATTAAATTGGTAAAATTTCGGGTTGATATCATATGCCTTTCAGGAGCTATTGATTTTTAAAGATTTCCCAGTTGCATTTTAAAAGTTTTGTACAGTATGATGAATTCGTGTTTGATGATGTCATAGAGGCAATTGCATTGCAAATGTTTCTGTATTTCTTATAATGTTAATTAGTTGTTTCTGTATGATTGAAAATAATTTTCCAAAATTTATGTAACAATGTACATAAATACCTAACTTCATCAATTTGATATTTTAGGTTTTACTAATAAAAAAGGATGATAGATTTTAATGAAATACATACACTTTGTGGGAGAATGTGTTGCTGTGATGTCATACTGAGCCTTTTCATACTTGTTTATTGGCATTTTTTGTGAACCTTAAAATTTGAATATCTCCTGGTAGGAATAAGATAACAAAATGATTTTTGTACTAAATGTGTTTCTAAAACATTTCTCTTTCTTATGAAATGTTGGGGAAAAACATGGGAATACTTTTTTCCATTGTCCATTAATCTTGACTAGATATGTTCCTGCCAAGGTGAACAATTAGACTTTAATATTATATCTTAGAAAACCTCAGAAATCGCACATACTGTAATATGGACAATCCCTATACACTGCAAGAAAAGACTTACTATTTTTGGGAATATGAAAATTTCTCAAACAATCACACAACTAACTTAATCTCCTATAATTGAAATCCAAATCCACTAAAATTTATTTTGAGGTATGAAACTTCTTGTAAACTCACTGTCAAGTTTACCAAACAAGAGGTCAGAGTATGTCAATTAAGTTACGTGTTGTATAGGAGCGAGAGGCCTGTTGGAAATTATTTAATGCACAAAAGTATAGTAACCTCTGGTATGAGCTCAGGCTGCTATTATATTGGGCTTTGCATTTGTCCATCTAATGCATAAAAAAAGTATTTCATAAAATGGTCAAATGATTTCAAAATTCACCTGACTTTTTTGTTATTTTACTTGTTATGTTACTTTTCATAAATCTTCAAACTACTCAGAATCAAAACCCAACTTGAAACTCACCAGTCTTCTTGTGGTTGTGCAACGCTGCCCTGCTGTTCCAACACTAGCAAACAAAGTGGCTGGTATCACAAGGTTAAGATCTGCATCATCCATGACTACACAAAAGGAAATAAAATTTATCTTAACATGCAAAACACAAAACGAGGAGAAAAGACAAGGCCTACCAGACATATTCAAGGAATATCCCCATGGATTTTCATTTTTTCATATATGATAGAGAAGATTTGTAGAAACAAAAGTGGTGAATAAACTATCTTTTTCTGTTTAGAAGTAACAATTTAAAGGGTAGAAAAATGTTCTTAAAAACACCTCGTACAGTATGTCCTTCAGCTTGGTGATGTCATCAAGGCAATTCAAGCATAGTTCTTATGTATTTCTTATCAATTTAATCACATTTTTTTTTACATTATCAAACAACATTTTTGGTTCATTATAGAAATAAGCAGTAATCTATAATTTACAAGAAAACATTTTGATTTTTTTCTTGGTGTACATCACATTTACAATGATAAAAAAATCCAAATCATTTTTTAAAGAAATGCAAAAGACATTTTGTTTGCATTGTCTCTATGACATCACAGATGTTGCAAATCAGTCACTTTTGTCCAAATTCAAGACTAATCTAAAATTTTGTAACTTTTAAACGAAATAAGATATTAGCATAGTTTTTTCACCACTTTTGTTTCTATAACTTTTCTCTATCATACAGTATACAATTCCTTTAAAGAATGATCTTTATTTGAATGTGCAACAAAGCCCCTGGGTGCACTGTGATTTGGGGTATTTCATAGTCCAACATTTTAATACATTTACCCTTTTGTTACCCTCCAGTTTCTTTAAGCCTGTAAAAAAAAAAACATTTGTATTTAAACAAGTTCATTCATGAAAATAATTTAAACAGCACGGTTACCTCTGTTACATAATTAACGCTATAATGAATACATCAAACTTAAAAAAAAGTGAATGCTAACAATTTAATACTGGATATTCCCAGAGTTGGGAGTTGATTATAAAAATTCCCACGGTTGATAAAGGTGTCAAAAATCTTCCCATGAGAGATCGTGACAGAAAAAATATTAATGTAGTAAATACATCTCTACATACTTCCCTCTTTCAAAATTTAATGTACTATTCATCGCACAGTTAAATGGGGGGCATTTTTAGAGCACCTATTTACCATATATACTGTTGCTTACTCAAAAATCTAAACAAATATTTTCATTTATTTTTTAATCCTGCAAAGTCCTGTTTTTCCTGTGGTTATAATTGACCAAACGGATTTTCCCCAGGTCTGGATATGCCCAACACAAACTATGGTTGCCACCGTCACACAGTAAACAGCATGTTTTCTAATCTCTTCTTCGTAGAAACACTTAATGAAAGCATAGCATTGAAGTGAATCACCTTTTTCTTACCCCAAAATATCCATTGCCAGTGAAATGCTCTAACCTAAATTAGCATTGGGTATACAATGTAAGTTAAATATCATTCATGAAAAAAAGTACAAGAATAAATAATTTAAAGTCATATATCCTTTCCAAATATTTATTTCATTACTTTACTGATCGATTGGTTTATTGATCAAATTGTAAAGTGAAACATGCAAAGTTCAAAAGAAGAAGAAAAACCAATTTTCTGCATGTGTATACCTACTAGTTTATTCCCCCATTTTTCTCAAAAACATGTTTAAAACACATCTAATGTGGGTATAATCTGTACACAATAAGGCGATACGATTTGGGGTTTTTTAAAGGATATTTTCATTGATCAGCCATTTTTATTAGTGTTTCTATTTGCTATGCAATTGAGTGGTGGCTTACGTACGTGTTCCTTTCCACTATACTATTTGCTCCCAATAAAAATAAAAAACTGCATTTCCAACAATTTTAGTCATAAAATTAATTGAAAAAGTATGGTTAGCTGTTTCATATCTAATACTATATTGCTTGTACCATTTTCAGAAAGTAAATGTTTACAATTAAATACTGTGTTATACAAACCTATGATAGCATTGTTCCCACCAAGTTCCAAGATGCTCTTCCCAAATCTCTCTTGCACGATACATCCTACCTTGTTGCCAACCTATAAAAGTATTCAGAGTTGAGTACAAAGGTGACAATACCTTCAAAATCACAAAGTCAAAAATTAATTAAACTTAAATCCTAAATGAAGATGCAACTCGAAACATTCAGTTTTTCAAAGAAATAAATGATCAATTATGACAAAGACTTCCAATTACACATAATTTCATTCTATCACACCTTATAGAGTATATGTCACAAACATACCTACACACTTCAACAGTGCCCTCTTTCAGGGCTGTAACTAGAATTTTTTTTTATAGGGGGTCAAAATAGGATAAACATGGACATGGTGGATCTGGGAAGGGGGGGGGGTACCTTCTGTTCCCATGTTGTGCATATACCTTACATAAGTGTGGAAATTCACAATTGGCAAAAAATCAGGGGAATTACCCCCATGACCCCCTCTCCACTAGCTACCGCCCTACAATCTTTATAGTATGGACTTCTCCAGAAATAAGGTTTTGCTGTTTGTCCACCATATAATAACAATTTTTATTGAAAGCGTCAATAGTAATGAGATAACTTCATCAATTAACAGCAAAAGCATATAAAATTTCCATTTTTTAAACACAAATAAACAACCAATCAATGACTTTCATGATAGAAATACAGTTTTGAATTTGAAACTGCTTCCAGGTGGAGGTAATACATGAAAGTACTTTGATTGTTTGTTTTCTATAACTTGACTGTTTTAATTGTTTGGTTTCTATTACTTGATTGATGTAAATGTAGGGGTTTTCTATTACTTGGTTGTAAATGTTAGCTTTCATCTATTTGATTGGTGTACTTGTATGTTTTCTATAACTTGATTGGTGTAAGGACTTTGTTTGTTCTCTATTACTTGATTGGCATATTTGTTTGTTTTCTATTACTTGATAGGTGAACGGATCATTCTTCACACTATATGTGGATGATGTTAATACTCATATTCTATTGAATAGGTATCTTATAACATTGTGTTGTTTTTTAAAGAAAAACCTTTAAATTGTCATAACAAATAGAGAAATTTTTTAAAAGAGATTTAAGGTTATATTTTTTATTTGAGTCAGTCACACTTGGTATAATCTACTCAATGAAAAAGTACTACCAACTTACTGGTGTGCTTCCAGTGAAGGATACAAGTGCCAATCTCCTGTCCCTCGCAATTTCCTCTCTACAAAATGAAGCAAATAGAGGGATTACATCACGTGACTCTAACTCATCTGGAAGCCATTTTGCCGGGCAAGCGTCATTGCATCACATCACAAGTACAACAAACATACCGCCTGCTAACCTACCTACCAGTTCAGCGAATTTTATTGTTTTTGTTCACGGCGGTAATTTTACTTCATATTTTTCTAACGTTTGATATATTCACCTGGTATACAAAGAGTAACTTTTACATGAACGCCGTCTGATTGTTCGTTATATGCAAACAAAGCCGACATACCAGGCATAAAGTGCTCACTGCAAATCCTATACCGAAGGTTGAAAAACGTTGCATCGTACAGCAGAAACCCACTTCGAACGTCTATCAGGATCAGATGGAAATCGAGAAAGCGTCTTTTTATTCCCTGGCACACGTGTAATAGTGCAACCAACAACACAGCAAGATTCCGGCATAATTATCTTACAAAAATGATCTCATATAACAACATGCAAGCATTTGTAAATCTAAATAAGTGTACAGCAGACGATCATTCTCGCCCGACAAAATGGCGATGTAAACAAAGTCACTGGACCTCATGACGTCAGCTGAAATACCCTAATTGAGATAAAAAATATGAAAGGAGTGAACTAAAGTATGATCATAATTCTATATTATATGAAATGTCAAGAAGTTAAAAAAATATATGAATTTCAAACAACACATTCCAAAACTTTGAAGATCCCAATTCTACAGTTTATTAAATTGGCTGCAGTAATCTTATTTCTATATTATTTTTACATGGAACTGGGGCTCAAATGTAATTATGTTATAAAGTTTATGTTTATTAATTTGTCCTCTTTGTTATTACATTGACCAGTGGAGAAAAATGAATACATAAATGAATAAATACATAAATGAATAAATACACAAATGTAAAAATACATAAATGAATCAATACATAAATAAATCAATACATAAATGAATCAATACATAAATGAAATAAATAAATGAATAAATACATAAATGAATAAAGTTTATGTTTATTAATTTGTCCTCTTTGTTATTACATTGATGAGTGAGGAAAAATGAATACATAAATGAATAAATACATAAATGAATAAATACACAAATGAATAAATACATAAATGAATAAATACATAAATGAATAAATACACCAATGAATCAATACATAAATGAATAAATACATAATTGAATAAGATTGCTGTTACTCACCCTATTTCTGCTCCACCACAGATAGAGCTGCATATGGCCTTTGGAAAGTTATTTGCTTCCAATACTGATTGGATAATTCTAACAAAGAAAAGCAGCAAGATTATAAACGCACTGAATGTTTAAGCAAAATTATTCAAAAAATATCAAATGTCAGGGAAATAAGTCTAACATTTAATCGCTCTTTGACTATGAAAAGGAATACTTGGTGCAGATTAGCTTCAGGGACAATTAATTAACAGTATTTATGAAGCCCTCTATTTAATCAAGAAAGATTTACTCAAAAGCGCTTAGTGCACTAACAGTCATTCCTGGTATGCTTGTCAACAGTGATGGGCTTTATGACTTTTGGTAGAAGGCGGATTAAGTTATTAATACAAATTTGGTGGTTTGCCAAATCGAAATCACTCTCCCCACTCCGCTTGACAAAATAGGAAAACTTTTGGCTTTTCTTGAAAGTCAAATAAACAGCATTTCTGATGTAGCTGGGGAGTTCCTTAAGGACCACAACAAGGAAAAGACAAAAAAAACAACATCAAATTCATTTTGAAAGTTTGACAATTTTACACATTACAACCAACTCAATTTTTTTAAAAATCAATTGTATCCCTGTCACACTTACATTCATTGCAATCAAGAAAGTGCAATAAAACTGTGTCCTAAACACCCGATCATTTTTATACAACTAGTCGGACAATCAAATTTCATACCCCGGCTTCCGATTTGCATTGCTTGCTTACTCGCCCATGAAATCATAGGATACAGTTTCCATGCTCCGCGACGTGATTTATGTGATTCAACTCAATTTGAATAGTTTTTATGCATGTAATCGTGTCTGGAAATTCTCCGGCTATGCTTGAAAGGCGATATTACTTTTGTGGGTTTTTCCAATTGGTGGAGGTGGGATGTTGCATGCATCATTAGACAGGTACACCCCCAGTTTGGACAATTTTTTAATGTGGCGGCTACATCATCATGTTGGTAGAATTGAATTTTCTTGGGAAAATTTGATTTTGTTGGTAAATTTCAAGTTTCTTGGTAAAACTTAATTTTCCTTCAAACAATTTCATCATACATGGAAGACCATACCTGGTAGTTGCTATTGTGGTGAGTGGCGTGGTTGGTGCTCCCTTCCTACAAAGATGAAGAATAAAATATCATCCAATGTACATGTCAAAAAACATGTTTAATTTAATTGGAAGTAAAGGTCCATTGGTAGTCTCGTGATAATTCATCTCTTACAGAAAAAGTTTTTTTAATTCATATTACTTGGTGAAAAGGGCAATTTCTAAGATAAAATTTCCAGAATAAAATAAAACTCGCTTGCGAATTCACACAAGGACGGTATGGCATAATATGAGGTGGAAACCGTGTTATCTATTGTACGCTCCACCATAATGGCTTGCAAGAAGAAAGGAATTATAAATTAAGGTACCCTAGTAAGAACCCCTTATACATAGACTGAAGTAAGCAAGAAATAATCATCTCCTCCACTTAACAGCCTCACCAAATAATTGTGTTTCCGCAAACAAGGCCAATGGATGCGTTCCAGCCAAGAACAGCGACAGGAAAGTTGAATGCTGTGATGACGCCTAATGTACCCAGAGGGTTATACTGTTCCATCAAAACATGTCCAGGACCTACAAAAAAAATGGAGCACACGTAAGTCACAATGACTTGTTTTCAGTAAATAAACTGACTGTGTGTTGTTTTCTGCTGCAGAATGATATTTCAAATCAAACACAGGGACCATTTTATTAATGAAATGGTGCCCTCGTGATCTTGCTGGTCTAATCGCAAACTATTCATCAGCATGTCAGACAGATACCCAATATTGCAATTGTCAGACAATTAACCTGGCAAGGGTTACGCTCTAACTCATGACAGGTGCCGACCAGGCCACCAATGCATGTCATATGTATAAAACCATCGTGAGCGTCGTACCAAAATAATGGTAAAGAATGTCACTCAAGTATCTTAAGCCTTCAAATTACCTGTAATGCTGAAGAAAAAAATTGTCAAAAAATGTCCGATCATTCTAGGAAGCGCAGCATAGTACACCCACACCTTTCAAATGAATGAATACTCCTTTGGGGAATATTCCCATGAATTTACATCTTCATATACAGTATATGATAGAGGCTATTAAATAAACAAATTGGGGGCAAAACCATGTTCATATCGTATTCTGTATAGAAGTTATTACATTTCAAAGATTATGACAATGTGTTGAAAAGTGACCCCATAGTGTGATGTAATTTTTGTTTAATTGTCTCTTTCTAAATTATTGGAAGCAGTTTTTGTTTATTTATTGAGATGGGGTATAACATGCACTTTATAAGAACTTGCTTTGCCCATCTCTTCATGGATTTTACAATATAAGTGACAGAAAAAAAGAAAAAAATATGTTAGGACATCACATTGTAAACTGTGAGGTCACACTAACTAAATCTTTAAAATATAAGAAATCCAAAACAAAATAAGATATCAACATGATTTTTAAACCAATTTGTTCCTTTATAGTTGTCTAACATACAAATGAAAGCAAAAATTCATGTGAATATTCCTTTAACTGAACAAGAAAATGTGAACTGGCCACATGTGGTTGGCATATTATCATTGCTAAAAGATGCAAAATATTCTGACCAGAAATTTGCTTCAGAGAAAGCTAAGATTCTAATAAGAAGAACCAGAACATCAATGATGTTGAAACTCAACATGTGATTCTGATAAGAAAAACTATAAAAAAGCAGCAAACAAAACTACTAGGTATTCCTTATCTACTTACGTTCAGATGGAAATACTTGTCCTCCTATCATTCTGGACAGCCCAACAGAATAGTCACAAATATCAATAAACTCCTGGACTTCTCCATCCCCTTCAGTGGCAATCTTACCCATCTCCAGGGCAACCTGTGAATAACAGAGAAAGGAATCATCAACAGAAGGTGTGGAAAGTAACCAACGGAAATGATTAGTCCAGTGATGTGAGGGGAGAGAAGCAAAAATGTGATTTATTCAGTGGTCAGACATGTCTATCTTCCATGATGGCAGACACAATAACAAATGGAACAACTGGGGAATTTCCCTTTGTTGCCCAACCATTCAGCTGCAGCTACTGGAGGAATAGTTGTAAGCAACAATGCGTGTGTATTACCTTCAGGTATTTTAATTTCATTTCATTTCATTATCATTTATTTCTACATTATGCAATATATACAAAAATAGCAACAAAAAACAAAACAAAAGTTAAGTACATTTGAATTTTGGATATAACGAAAAACATAGTTTCTGGCCTTGTTACCAGTATTAGTAATACGTTGCAATGGAAAAGGAGAGAGAAAGAAGTTCAAAACTTATTTTATAACTCTCCCCCAAACTTACATGTAGATTAAATTACAACAAATACAACAGTAAAATAATGTCTTGTAAATATAACAGTGATTTAATTGTTACTAATTGTACTAATAATGATGGAACTAAACACATAGATACTGTATATAACAAAAAAATGTCAATTTGATGTCTCTCTATATACGCCTATAATTTCACATTTATAATTATTTTTAAAGATCCTTTCATTACTACATTGTTTCAGCTTATCCTTCAGTGAGTTCCATAGCCTAACCCCATAGATAGAATTACACACTATTTTTAAGGAAGTATGTGTAAAAACATGTTTAAAATTGTCATTTTGTCTAGTAAAATATTAATTATTTCCTTCACAATTAAATGAACTTTGCAGATTTGGTGGCAAAGACCTTCTCTTTGCTCTAAACATTATTATAGCAGTCTTTTAATCAACCAAATCTTTAAGTTTTAAGGCATGCAAATCAATCTGTAACTTATTAGTATGTTCATTATACCTGGTATTGTAAACTATTGTTATTGCTTTGAAAAACATAAATTGGATGGACATTTGATTTAAACATATTACCCCAAACTTCTGCGCAGTAAATAATATAAGGAAATACAAGTATAACACATGTATGATGAGAGTTTGACAGCATTTGTTTCTTATGCCTGGTCCTATACCATGCATTTATTGTGCAGAAAGCAAGGAATCCCTCAGTATTTGATTGGTCGATAAGATTCCTCCAGTATACCGTTGGTCCATTACAGACACCCATCCTCAAAATTTAAGATTTTAGGGGAACCCAATTTCGGGTTCCGTGCTGTTTGTACATGGGAACCTGTCGGAACCTATTTTGGGGGTTTAATGAAAAATTTTAAGAACCAATTTCAACTCCATTAATTTGAAGAAAAAAACAGTGGTCCAAGTTGTAAGTTGGGTGTGTGTGTGTCATTTAGCTAGAGCTGTGAATGTTTAAGGATTTTAAAATGCCAAAAAAAGCAAGCGTGTATCGTTTACATGCGTTTAATACCGTAATTTTCGGAAGTACATCAAAATTGTTCCAATTTACGATGCTAAGTAAAAATAAATCGCGCAACTATTATGGCAAAAGCACTGACTCCATTGCCCAAATAGATGTTGGAATTTTGCTTTCCAAATCAAGAAAAGTTTATTTTTACAGCATTAAACATCATTTTTATGGGAAATGTGCATGAAAATTTGGTTTAGAAATAGAAAAGTTACCTTCAAAACTATTCTATCTTAACATCGCGTAACTTTTTTGCCATATTCGCTAGGACTTTCAGTAAAACTTTTGCATACCTCGGTGCTTCGCTGTAAACAAATTGCTAAACTATGCCACCAACAACGGAAATACAGTTTATATCATTCCTCTGGTAAAATGGCCGCTATTTTGCAAAGATTGCTGAATTTCAGCTGTGTTGAAACTTTTTATTTCATTCATTTTGCAATATTTTTTCTTTCTTGCAAAACTGATTTGACTCATCAGGTAATATTTACATGTAAATGTACTAATTGATCACCACGATTAAAGTATTTTGACCATGTATTTCTTGGTCAATTTTACAGCTTGTAAAACAGCTCTTGATCAAAGCCTAACGTTATGTTTAATATTGTTAGTCACTTTAGCTGTGAACAATGTTTACTGCTGCACATCGCAGTGTATATAACAAGTTTTAGGCAAAATCAAAGCGAAAAGCGAATTTTATTTCTTTTGCATGGCAAACAAATTTTCGGTTCCATGGTTTTAATATCGTGGTACCGACACGTTACCCGAAACGATCGTTACCATGAAATTTTTGAGGCTTGGGAAACGTGAATTTCAGCCATGTGACAATTTAAATTAGTTTCCAAAATTACTGATTCATATTTGAAAAAGTCTATTGAATCTTAAAACCAAAAGTTGTTTAGTCACAAAATCTTAAAATACCTCAAAATCCTCTAAAGTTTTGAGGAAGGCGTGAGGTTGTGGGTGATAGGTCACTCTTAGTCTGTTTTTAGTCATTAGCAAAAAAAGAAACAAACAATTTTTTTAAAACAAATTCAACAGCATAACATTTTAAATTATACATGTATATCCCTGACAACTTTTATATATAGTGACACCTTATAAATTTACAAATTGCAACAAATTTTGAGAAGAACGGAACTTTGATTCAATGACGGAGCAAAGTTATGATTATTTTTGACATATGCTAACATTTATGACATCAGGGATAGCCAAACATTCTTGAAAGTGTATAGGGGGAAGGATGGGGCTGATGATGAACATAATAAAGCCATAATAAAGCTAATAAAGCTTTTCCACCAAAATTATGATTGATTAGATGCAAATTCTTTAAATAAATCTTACTCATGCAAGGTCAGCTATTCTCCTTCAAGATATTGTGACAGAGCATTAGAAACCAATGGATTTACAGAAGAAAATAAATGAGGTGCTTCTTAATAGATGACATCCTGGATTGCATACTAACATATATAAGAAGCCTAAAAATAAAATTAAAAAACTGTCAATTTTGAACCACTTCTGAGTGAATAATTTGCATTCATTTCTTACTTTCAATACAATTTCAATGCTCTACCAAATATTGCCTTTACATACTGTAAGACTTGAATCTATCTCTTACATTGTAATCTACCTCTTACATTGTAATCTAACCTGAATTTATTTCTTTAATTGCAATCTTTAATACAGTACTTACTAAGTGTCCAAGGGCTGTCTTTTTCTCACGCAATGCTTGGCCAATCTGTCGTATGATTTCCCCTCTTTGTGGCGCAGGAACCTGGAAAAAATTTAATTGAAAGAAATTTTTCCAACTAATCCTGTAAAATTGGTTAAGGACAACTTGGTTGAAAATTGAGGACATCTCTAGAGTAATCAAATATTTTTGTTCACACTTAAAAGTCTCTCTGAAAATCTAATTTTGGCCTCAAATACTCCACATTTCTTGTGCTATCATTATTTGCTTGAATTTATGATGACCGCACATCAAGAATTCAATGGTGGCACATGAATGAGAGCATGTACTCTACAGGTGAACATACCTAACATCCTGCAAGTCGAATGTGTCTGATCACAGGCATAGAAAGTGGGGTAGGGTGGGGGAAGGAGCTGCCCGTATGAGAGGATGTCACCTTCACGATATTCAAATTTGGTTATTTCCCTTTGTAGCTTTTTATTGTTATTTTCCTAGTTTTGTTAAGTGGAACTACAGTACATCTACTGTACATACTACAGTATTTTTACATATTACAGTATTTTTTATTAAGATTAAGAGGAAAAATGACAACTGTTTTGGGAAATTGTATCCTATTGCCAGATATTTCTAGAGAGCTACATATAAAAATGGAAAGCTATTTAACAGACCACATCATAAATTTTCATATTTTTGTTAATAAGCAAGCCAGAAAGTTTTAAAAAGCTGTAAAAATGGTCATTTTTTAACAATTATTCATGAAATTTGTCCCCCCTTTTCATATAATGATTTTCAATCAAGTAGACCATCTTTATCTCTTGAGTTCCACTTGTACTGTACTTTTAATTATTCTGCAACATTTAAGGTTGCTGTCTGGAAGGCTCATGGTACTACAACCAGCAGGTCACATTCTGTAATATCAACTTACATCAGACCAGATATTCCATGCATCAACTGCAGCATTTACGGCATCAGAGTATTCTTCAAGGGTCCCCTGAAAATAATAACAACAAACAGATGCTTCTGATTTAAAAAAAAAAGATTTAATCGTACTGTATTCAATAGAATAAGCGCCTAAGGAGCTTACGAATTACATCAAACAAAGGCCGTATACATGTAATTGATTCAATATGAGATGACAAGGTGAAGCTTGGGTAGCAATCAACTTTTATGACTTTTGTACCAGCAAAAGTATAAATCTTTTCTTCATTCAGGCAAACACTTTCAATCCCGAGATAAGGGTGAAAGTGCAATTTTAGAATTATAAAATGATAATATATGTCTTTATGCTTAGCAGTTTTAAAGAAATAAACAAAGATCCTGAAAATATGAGGGAAAAGTATAATTTGTATTACATAGGGCATTACTCTCAAATTATTTTAATAATCTGTTTAAATAATCTATAAATTGGTATGTGATATCTATCAAATAAAAGAAACAGAAATCTTTACCTCCTTCACCCGTGCAATAACTTTTCCATTTGCTGGGCAGATAGAATCAATCACCTTCAAAAGAAAGAAATAAAGTGAGAAATGTTCATAACTACATACATGTACAGTCCAACTCTATAAAATACATAGCTAGGGACCCATAACAATAAACCCTTCACCACCACCCCCCCCCCCCATCCCCCACAAAAAAAGAAGACATTTTCAATATATTCATTATAAAAGAAACAGATCCAAAAGATTCTGTGGTTCCGATGCTTTTTTTCATGCTGATTGATTTTGTATTAAATGTTGTCAATGCATACCATGAAATATTTGACATGACATGAATCGTTCTTGGGATATCGTGTTTACAAGCTCTTTTAGTAAAATCATATTAGGCCCCGCCCACTATACATATTAATACAATTTAATGTGTTTTTTAATAAAATGAATACGTAAAAAACTAGCTAATATCATAATTCTAGAAAATGTGAAACAAAACAGACATGTGATTGTTAAAATATGAGCATTTCAAGATTTTTACTATATGCATGATATCACCACCAAAAACAATAGGGCACATCTACAGACTATGGGTTATCTGTGTACAGCACATGACGTAAATCCAGTTTGTCCTCAGACCCCTAGCCTTGCTGTTTCACAGGGGCGGCCCGGCTCGCCCCTTCATGCCCCCCGGGGGTCTGCTCTGCCCCTCATGTATGCAAAATGTAATAGGTTTTTTTATAGATTTTTTGTGTGTTTTTACCTTAATAATCTTAATAAACCTCATAAATGAAATACCTTGCATTGATACGGAACACAGAATGATAGCATAGTAAGCAATTGTCCTGCTTGGCTCATGAATGGTCCTTATCATTCAGAATAGTTTCATTCTGAGGTAGCCTATGATTATAGCTAAAATTCCAGAGCTTTTTCACCATGAGATTGAGCCTTAAGGGGGCTCCTGGAATCCACGCCGAAAAGATGCAGTGCTTCACGCACGCATTATTGTGCCCCTCAACAAATGTATCACCCTGCCCCTTTTTAAATCAAGCTAGTGGTCTGGTCTTTTTTGAGATATACCATGTTTACAAGGGTCTTTTAGCAAAACCATATTACAGTAAGTCCCGCCTTCTATGCATATTAATGATAATAAACGATTTTATACATTGAGCACATACACACTAGCTAACAACATAATTATACTGAATATGAAACAAATAACATGTGACTGTCAAAATAAGAGCATTTCAAGATTTGGTATGTTAAGTTTCGCCTTCTCATTGATATGCAAGATATCACTACCCAAAACAATAGGGCACATCTACAGACCATGAGCTATCTGTGTACCAAATATGACATGAATCCAGTTTACCGTTCTTGAGATACCGTGCTTACAATCTCTTTTCAACAAACTATGTTAAGCCCTGACCACTATGTATATTAAATTCAATATTTTTGTATCATAAACATGTACACACTAGCTAACAGCATAATTACACCCAATATGAAACAGCATACATACGGTTGTAAAAATATGAGCATTTCAATATATTTACATTACTCATTAATTTGCATAACATCGCCAACAAAACAACAGGGCACATCTACGGACCATGGGCTATCTGTGTACCACATATGACATGAATTCGGTGTATCTTTCTTGAGATATCGCACTTACGAGCTTGCTGTCACATAACTTATCCATCTCTTTAAAAATTGTTCTAGCAAATCATAACCACAAACTTACTGTAGAAAATAATGAGGCAACTTTCTCTGCTGTTTCATTTTCTCAGCTGAGTACAGTTTGTGTTGACTTTGTTATACAATTAATCCTATTGTAGCGTTACAATCCGTACGACTAGCACAATCTTACATAGTTATAAAGACTGCTAGCTTACTGGGTGAGGTCGTAACCTTGAGCCTTTTTTGTCTTAAAATATCTGGGACAACTCAAAGATATTTTGAAGCATGTAGTTTTCTGAAAATGTATGGACTTTATGTGTGTGTCCTGTACCAGTTCCACAAAAACTTCATTGAACACTTAAAAGCTACAACCTACAAACTAAGAATCGATATTCAAAGGCTGACATCACTCAATTCTTAGATGTACATTCGTGAAATTAATAACTCAATGAACTTCCAGATTATGATTTGACAACTATGGAACCACGGGCCATGAAATCAATTTATAAAACTTAAATATAACTTTAACACATAAACAACATAACTCAACTTAATGAAATAAGTCCCATGAAGGATGAAACATTGAACACCTCAAGGTACATGATTTATACACCAAACACTCCAAAACATATGATTTAAAAAGATTATTTCGGAACACAACAAAATCAAGACTTACAAATATAACACCTCTTTTAGTTCTATCAATTAAACAACAAAGAAAATAGAGGCCCTGACTTGCCAATGTCAATTAAAGAATATCATTTACATACCCCTCTTTCTAACCTGTACCGTTCCCCAACCCCTACACATTCCTAGAACTACATCCTGAATTGTAATTCAACTTCCATTTTAAGAAAATATGTGTGTCAAGCAGAGTCAAGCAGCATAAAAAATGTACAACAACATTCAAGCAAAATTATACGAAACAATATTGTTTAACATATGACAAACTAGACATTGGAAATGATACAAATCCCCTCACCGCTAATAATGCACATTCCAGCCTGTCCCCGGTTCCATCCCACCCTGTCCCACATGACCCTGTTTCACTTGACAGCCCACTCTGTTCCACATGCCAACCCACCATGTCCAACATGCCAACGCATCTTGACAAATATGCCACCCCACCCTATATACAATTCCACCCTGTCCCACATGAAATCCCACCCTCATCCTAATTCCTACAGCTACTTCATCATGTCATCTTCTACCGCACATTCCACTTAGGTCTTTGGGTATCTAAGTTAAAATTCTTTTTGATTGCTATTTATGTCAGAAATGTCATTATCATCACACAAAAAAACCACTCTAAAAACCCTGTTTATATTTCTTTTTATACCCACGACATCTAATTTAAAATTCTTTAGAGGGCAGGAATCTTTTATTTGCTTTTCCATTTATCCCAAGACTAATATTTTAGGTGCTATTCATGTCAGGAATGTCATTATCATAACAAACTTAACCAAAAACTTTAAAAAACAAACAAAGAAAACTTTAACCATCAAAAACTTTAACCAACAAAAGAAAACTTTAAACAAGAAACAAAGAAAACTTTTACTAACAAACAAAGAAAACTTTAGCCAACAAAGAAAGAAAAAAACACTTTTATCGGACGCTGACACTGACGCCAATGCCAAGGATAGTAGAAAAGCTCTACTATTTTTCAAATAGTCGAGATAATGATGACACATGGACAGTTTATAAAAAGTATACAGTCTAAAATCATTTGCCTTTTTTAAAGACTTTCTATGGTGTCAGAAAGTAAAATATTTTGTCCACCCCTTGTAGGCCTAATGTTAGGCCTACAGTAAATGTGAACAACTGTAGCAGTTTGGTACTTCCCTCAGTTGCATTGTCTCAGGTTGTGTGTAGCTATTGTTATACATTTCCTTTGTGTTCCAGGTTCAGTTCAGTGTATTGTAATGTTTTGATTGGTTCTTAGGTCTTTGCTGTTTATTCAGTTTGTGGGCCACATGCACATGTGCATTCTTCTGGCATTTCTGACAGCAGCAAATTAGGTCAAAGATATCTTGTCTTGGAGCTAACCAGTTTGCCAGCTAAGTTATTTTACTTTATCTAAGTACCTTTATATTCTGCCTATGTGCTCATGTCTTTATTATGCCATGCACTTTTTCCTTGTGGTTCTATTACCATTTACAAGTTATATTATGTGCTGTATGTGCATCAATTCTATGTACCATACTTCAACGTATTGTGTGCCAAAGCTAACTCACCAGCTTGGTATACATTACTTATCACATTCATTAGGTCCCATGCTTTGGCTATGGTATTTGTGCCTATGGTAAAGCCAATGTATATCATGTACCTATCTATTCACTGGGTATCTTCTACCCAGCACATGAGCATCACCTGCCCTGCCATTCACGCGGGTAGTCATGTCTGCTCATTTACTTATTCAGTCAATCGACCAAACAGCAACACATTCCTAACTTACTTGGAATGTTCCTTACTTGGATTATTGGTGTGGTCATGTTGGTATATTCTATTATAACCCTACCTCTAGTGCTGGCATATCCCACTAGTTTACCTGCGACATCTCGCTTCACCGGTCCAACATGCCCCCTTGTATTTGCTATTACATTATCATTTCGTAATACCAGATGTCATTGGATCAATGTTACATTGTGCAGTAGTCATACAGCCTTACACACATGTGAGACCGGTGGACTATAACGGTCAGTCCCCACACAACCAAACCGAAACTCACATTTATGGAAACTCCGTTAAGCCTTGCCTAGCATATTTACCTTCATCTTCAACTTCAAGTGAGTGTGAAAGAGAATGGGGTAAACATGAAGATGAATTTCTTTTTCAAGATTAGGGCACAGCATATGGATTCTTATTGATAAATAACCGAAGTCGAAAGACATACACTCCCTGATCCACACTGTGTATTGCTTGACACACCAAGGTTTTCAGCTGCCAGTCCCAGGTCCTGTAGAAAAGGATACCTCCCACTCTCAATCAAAAGAGCAGACGCCAATCTTGTTGTAGAAGAATGAAAATTGCAGCATCGTATGAACTTAAGTCCTTTTGTTGTTTGGTACGTTAAACTTCGTAACAAGGATGCCATGTTGAGCTTGAAATAGAAGGCTTGCCGTATCCAGGCTTAAAATCAATGTCAGTAAGAATAGATATACCGGTAATTTGGCTGTAGGCCTAGCTACTGACTGCAATCGACAGAATCTTCAACGGGGTTGTGTTGGACTTGATATTTTTGGATTCTTGAATCGCGCCCTCTATTTTCTGTGATTGACTTACCGTTATGGTGGTTATCTAGTTTGCAACGTCTACAGCCATTTCATGGCTCATTGTTTATAACCCAGATCTTTATGATGTTTTTGTCTTAGGAATCTACAGTCTGTGAGTATTCATTTGAATGTTGTACTCATTGTTTAGTTTTAAGCTAACCAATTTACTGCTATTTCAGACCTTTTGTGCTTGCACTATTACTTTGTCAGTCAGCATGGTTTGTATCGGCAAAGCTTGTCGGGGGTTTCTGAACGGCGGGTCTTTCAGTCTACACGTTCATATCTTCAATACCACAGTCAAATTTGGGGTGATTGTGTTTCATTGTTATAACCTTACCCCTTGACCCAGTTGATTATTGTGATCCTTGTTAACCACTATGTATATTATATATACCTTGGGTGTCGTATACTTTTATGTTGTAAGTATAGATGTGTGATTAGTATTGTTAGGTATATGTATGTTATTGTTTTATTGTATTCACATACTTGCTACTTGAGTCTGCCTATGGATTGAGGTTGTCTCATTTGACTCCAGAGTTGACCATGGTGGGTTGCCTGCACCGTCTTGGTTGCTTTCCATGATCTTTTCCGTTACCTTGCTGTGACTTTGTCCAAGGTCTTTGTTACTTGTGGTGGTTGCACACTTGTTGATGTCACGTGCTCACCTGCTTATGTTCGGGCATATGTTAAGGTGTACGTACGTTTACCGTAAGCAAGGTTATTGAAGCTTTAGTCACTTGCCACTGATTTTATGTTATGCTCATTTCATATACTTGGTGTGACACTTGATTTATACATATTTTCTCTCTTATCTTTTTATTCTCAGTTTTACCGCATATTTACTTCTCAAGTTTGACCAGCAAGAGACACTAAATTGTATGGAACAATCGCAATCATTTTTGTGTGTCAGACTTTTAGTAAAAGGTTATCTGGCTGTATAGCGCCAATGTTTACGTAGCGTGAGGACAGCACAGTAAAAAGACTGATTTTTGCAAAACAAAACAGCATCATGAGTACCAGATCAGGACGAGGGTTTCGGTCAGAACCAGACCGGTCGCAAACCAAGCTAAAGGAATTAAAACCCAAGCTCCAAGCCACAAACACAAAAGAGAAAGAACATGAAACTCCTATGGGTGATCAAAGCACGCAAGTTAAACCCACCGTTTCTCTCAAATCAAGTAGTTTGAAACAAACAGAACACAAAAGCAGTCATATTCAATCAGCAGTTTCCGTAAAATCAAAACGTTCGAAAAGGTCAGTTTTTTCATCTTCATCAAGCAATATTTCAGTTTTAATGTTACAAGCAAAAGCAAGGGTCGAGGCCGCTAAAGCTACTCTATCATATGCAGAAAAGGAAGCCACTTTGATGAAACAAAAGGTGGGGTTAGATGCGGATTTGCTTCTTTTGCAAGGCCAAAAGGAGGTAGCTGTGGCATCAGCTGAGGCAGCTGTTTATGATTACGAAGATATCAGAGAAGAATTATGTGACACACATGGAGAAAATTTGAATGAGCGCGTGAGAGAATTTGTTGAAACCCACTTTAGTGAGCGGCCAGTAGCTGAATCATCTATCCGTTTAGAACCGCAAGTTAGTCAGTTTGAAATGCCTTATAGACACTTTCTTCAGGAAAGACCACAAGAAGGCACTGACCTTGCAAAATACCTAGCTCGCAAGGACTTGGTCAGTGCAAGGTTAATGACCTTTGATGAAAAACCAGAGAATTTCAGAGCCTGGAGAGCCTCATTTGTTGACATTATCAAAGACCTTGACCTGTCACCAAGGGAGGAACTGGATCTATTGATTAGATATCTAGGGTCCAACTCATCAGTACAGGCAAAACGCTTACGTTCAGTAAACATGAGTGATCCGAAAAGAGGGTTGGACATGGTGTGGAGTCGCTTAAACGAAAGTTATGGGGCACCCGAAATAATTGAACAAGCATTATTAGACAAGGTATTCCAATTTCCAAGAATAAGTTCTAAAAATGGTGTCAAATTAAGAGCTTTAGGGGACATTTTATTAGAGCTAGAATGTGCAAAAGCTGATGGAACCCTGCCAGGCCTAGCCTATCTCGACACATCCCGTGGGGTCAAGGCTATTGTAGAGAAACTCCCCCATGGGCTACAGGAGAAGTGGAGAACAAAAGGAGCGAAGTACAAAGAACAGAACAGTGTCCCATTTCCGCCATTTGCAGTGTTTGCAGATTTCATCAGGCAAGAAGCCAAGGTATGCAATGACCCAAGTTTTAAGGTTGCCAGTTTTGACAGTACCAGTACATACATCAACTCAGAAAGGGTGAAGACAAATAAGACTTCAGCAACTCCTGCAACTTCAGTTAAGAAGGTTTGTCCAATTCACAAGTCACCACACCCTTTAAATAGGTGTAGGGCTTTTCTGGCCATGTCTTTGGAAGAAAGGCGCACTTATCTAAAAGAGAATAGGTTATGTTTCCGTTGTATGGATTCGTCCGACCATGTTGCAAAATTTTGTAAGGAACCTGTGGAGTGTTCCGAATGTGGAAGCAACAGGCATTACGCAGCCCTGCACGCTCCTGTTTCTTTAGCTACAAACATCCAACCAGCACCAGAGCATGGCGGGGAGCGGAACCCCAATCCGTCAACACTAAATGCACAGAAATATGTGGGAACAATTTTGATGGAAGATCCTGTGCAAAAATTTGTCAGGTGAAAGTTTATCCAAGTAAGAAAGAACACAAAGCCATTAAAGTGTATGCTGTATTAGATGAACAAAGTAACAGATCCTCGCCAAACCAGAGCTGTTTGATGCCCTTGGCATAACATCCCCTAACACTCATTACATTCTTAAAACATGTTCCGGTACACAAGAAGCGACCGGCAGAAGAGCCAACAATCTCATGCTTAGTTCCATAGATACCAAAGTAAAGTTCCCCTTGCCAACCATAATTGAGTGTGAGAAAATTCCTGATGAAAGAACGGAAATCCCTTCCCCAGACATCGCCAGTCATTTCCCCCACTTAAGACGTATTGCGGAAAAGATTCCACCTGTCGATCCTGAAGTCCAAATTTGGTTATTACTCGGGAGAGATGTGCTGAGAGCACACAAGGTTCGACAGCACATAAATGGCCCACATGATGCACCGTATGCACAGCGGTTAGACTTAGGGTGGGTCATAGTAGGTGATGTTTGTTTGGGGACTACTCACAAACCTAAACAAATCAATGTGTACAAGACCAATGTTCAGAGAAATGGACGTACTTCTCTAATGGAACCGTGTCTTAACGTAATTCAGGTGAAAGAAAATGTTGGAATAATGGCAGAGGAAGATTGTACTCAATCCACCAGAGCTGGTCCTGCTGAGAAGACGCAGTTTGGTTTATCGTTGTTCGAGAAAACCAAAGATGATGAGAAAGAAGCTCTATCTGTAGAGGATCAATATTTTCTAGATATAATGGACCAGAATGTGCATCAAGACAGAAACGGTAGCTGGGTGTCCCCGCTTCCTTTTCGACCAAAGAGGAGACGTTTGCCCAACAACAAAGTGCAAGCAATGAAGCGCTTGTATTCTTTACGCAAGTCATTACAGAAGGACTGTGTCAAGAGTGGACAGTTTGTAGAGTTTGTTCAGAAGATGTTGGACAACGGACATGCAGAACCTGCACCTCCAATAGATGGTGACAAGGAATGTTGGTATCTCCCTATATTTGGGGTACATCACCCTCAGAAGCCAGACCAAATCCGGGTAGTTTTTGATGCATCAGCAGAATTTGAAGGCACGTCTTTGAACGATGTGTTGATCCGTGGCCCTGATCTCAACAACTCTCTGTTAGGTGTCCTGATAAGATTTAGGAAAGAACCCGTAGCTTTCTCTGCAGATGTGCAGCAAATGTTTTATTGTTTCCAAGTTGAGGAAGAACATAGAGATTTTCTTAGGTTCTTGTGGTTTGAAGATAATGACTTGACAAAGGGGATCTGTGAACACCGCATGAAAGTGCATGTCTTTGGAAACAGCCCGTCACCATCAGTTGCAGTTTACTGTATGAGGAGAGCAGCTCAGGCAGGTGAGAAAACATATGGCACTGACACAAAACAGTATGTGGAAAGGAATTTTTATGTCGATGATGGACTTTCTTCATCTCCAACATCACAAGAAGCCATCGATCTTTTAGAAAGAACAAAGAAAAGTTTGGCCGAGTCAAATATCAACCTTCACAAGATAGCATCCAACAGCAGCCAGGTTGTGAGAGCCTTTGATGCAGAAGACAGAGCTAAAGGCATTAAGGAATTGGATCTTTCCACTGACCCCCTACCACTCCAGCGAAGTTTAGGTATGTTGTGGGACCTTGACACAGATACATTTACCTTCAGCGCGCCTTTAGAAACGAAGGCATTTACCAAGAGGGGTGTGTTGTCCACTGTCAACAGCTTGTTTGATCCACTCGGTTTGGCAGCTCCAGTCACCATCAAGGGGAAGGCCCTGTTACGGGAACTTAGTTCAGAGGTAAGCGACTGGGATGAACCTCTTGGTTTCGCTAAGGAACTGGAATGGAGAAACTGGAAGGAATCACTGAAATTGTTGGAAGGTGTTCGTGTACCCAGGTGCTATATTCAGTCCTCCCTTTCAGGAGCCCAAAGGAAAGAATTATGCATATTCTCTGACGCTTCCACAATGGCCATTGGAGCAGTTGCCTACATCAGAACTGTGAATGAGGAAGGAAACTGCCAAGTTGGATTTTTGATGGGAAAAGCAAAGCTTGCACCAAAGCCAGCCCATACTATTCCAAGACTAGAGTTATGCGCTGCAGTATTGGCAGTGGAGTTGTACGAGTTCATCAAAGATGAAATTGACGTGAGAATAGATGCAGTGAGATTCTTTACCGACAGTAAGATTGTTCTCGGTTATATTAACAATACGACAAGGCGATTTTACGCGTATGTGGCAAATCGAGTAAACCGTATCAGGCAAGCATCGACTCCAGAACAGTGGTGTTATGTTCGCACAGACCGTAATCCAGCAGATTTGGCCTCCAGGTCCATTCCGACACACGAACTTCAAGGTAGTATGTGGTTTTCTGGTCCAGAGTTTCTCACCTGTACAGAACCACATGGGACAGATGATTACAAGCTCGTGGAACCAGAGGAAGACTCTGAAATTCGGCCTGTTGTTACAGCTATGTTCACCAAGACTACAACGGCTACCTTAGGTGCTCATCGCTTTGAACGTTTTTCAAGTTGGAGAAGCCTTGTTCGCGCTACAGCAAGGCTTGTTCAGATAGCCAGATCATTCAAGAAGATTCCAGGCAAGCTCACGAATGGAACCTGGAAATGCTCTTCCGATCCCTGTGAACCATTTGAGCTGTCACATGCAAGAGTTGTGATCATTCGCTCAGTTCAACAAGACGTCTACCAAGAAGAGTTAGATTCTATTAGAAAAGGAACAGGTTTACCCAAGGATAGCCCACTCAGAGCTCTTAACCCAGTGATTGATAGAGATGGTATTTTGCGTGTGGGTGGACGTCTGTCAGAAGCTGAGCTTTCACATGAGCAGAAACACCCAGTTATTGTCCCCTAGTTACGTCTCCACCTTGGTCATCAGGCACTACCACACATGTGTTGCCCACCAGGAAGACATATCACTGAGGGAGCCATTCGAACTGCAGGTTATTGGATTGTTGGCGAAAGCGCTGTATATCAGCTGTGCTCTACAAGTGCATCACTTGCAAGAAACTAAGAGGAAAGGAGGTTAGCCAGATGATGGCTAACCTACCTGCTGATAGAGTTTCTTGTGAACCCCATTCACCAGTGTGGGAGTGGATGTTTTTGGCCCTTGGCATGTTCTTACACGTAAGACTCGGGGTGGCAGTGCAGACAGTAAACGCTGGGCAGTTATTTTTTCATGCATGTCTACTAGGGCAGTACACTTAGAAGTTGTTGAATCACTCTCTGCTTCAAGTTTCATTAACGCTCTTAGGAGGTTTTTCGCTACCCGTGGCCCTGCTAGAATTCTGCGTTCAGACAGAGGAACTAATTTTGTTGGAGCGAGCAAGGAGTTGGGTATCCTAGCTGAGAACAAAGGACTAAGAAATCATCTCCAGGAGAAAGGATGTGTTTGGCTGTTCAACCCTCCACATTCGTCTCATATGGGTGGGTCCTGGGAAAGAATGATTGGAATCGCCCGAAGGATATTAGATGCTATGTTACTGCAGGCCAAACACACACGCCTTACTCATGAGACTTTGTGCACTTTTATGGCAGAAGTCATGGCCATCATGAACGCCAGGCCCCTGGTACCAGTGTCATCTGACCCCGATCAACCCGAGGTTCTTACGCCTACTATGTTACTAACCCAGAAAATGGATGCTACCAGTGCCCCCAGTGGAAATTTTGATACTGCCACTCTTTATGAGAAACAGTGGAAACAAGTACAATGTCTAGCCGAGACTTTTTGGAAACGTTGGCGTAGAGATTACTTGAGTTCGCTCCAAGAACGTAAGAAGTGGACTGACAAGAGACCTAACCTTAAAGTTGGAAATGTAGTCCTATTGAAGGATGACCAAGTCTGCCGTAATGAGTGGCCTCTAGGTGTCATCGACGAAACTTATCCAGACTCTGATGGGACAGTTCGCAAAGTTGATGTTAGAGTAGTTAAAGATGGCAAAGTAAAGAAGCTTTTTAGACCAAATACCGAGGTTATTTTACTTTTTGAGCACTAGGAAATTACTTGATCTTTTTGCACAAGTTTCTACCAGTTTTGTTTTACTTGGTATATTTTAATATACCAGGCGGGGAGTGTGTTGGACTTGATATTTTTGGATTCTTGAATCGCGCCCTCTATTTTCTGTGATTGACTTACCGTTATGTTGGTTATCTAGTTTGCAACGTTTACAGCCATTTCATGGCTCATTGTTTATAACCCAGATCTTTATGATGTTTTTGTCTTAGGAATCTACAGTCTGTGAGTATTCATTTGAATGTTGTACTCATTGTTTAGTTTTAAGCTAACCAATTTACTGCTATTTCAGACCTTTTGTGCTTGCACTATTACTTTGTCAGTCAGCATGGTTTGTATCGGCAAAGCTTGTCAGGGGTTTCTGAACGGCGGGTCTTTCAGTCTACACGTTCATATCTTCAATACCACAGTCAAATTTGGGGTGATTGTGTTTCATTGTTATAACCTTACCCCTTGACCCAGTTGATTATTGTGATCCTTGTTAACCACTATGTATATTATATATACCTTGGGTGTCGTATACTTTTATGTTGTAAGTATAGATGTGTGATTAGTATTGTTAGGTATATGTATGTTATTGTTTTATTGTATTCACATACTTGCTACTTGAGTCTGCCTATGGATTGAGGTTGTCTCATTTGACTCCAGAGTTGACCATGGTGGGTTGCCTGCACCGTCTTGGTTGCTTTCCATGATCTTTTCCGTTACCTTGCTGTGACTTTGTCCAAGGTCTTTTGTTACTTGTGGTGGTTGCACACTTGTTGATGTCACGTGCTCACCTGCTTATGTTCGGGCATATGTTAAGGTGTACGTACGTTTACCGTAAGCAAGGTTATTGAAGCTTTAGTCACTTGCCACTGATTTTATGTTATGCTCATTTCATATACTTGGTGTGACACTTGATTTATACATATTTTCTCTCTTATCTTTTTATTCTCAGTTTTACCGCATATTTACTTCTCAAGTTTGACCAGCAAGAGACAATAAATTGTATGGAACAATCGCAATCATTTTTGTGTGTCAGACTTTTAGTAAAAGGTTATCTGGCTGTATAGCGCCACCAATGTTTACGTAGCGTGAGGACAGCACAGGGGTGCTTTTTATAACGTCTTTTTGACGTCATTTCTCCTTGAGGCTTATGACGTCATTTCTTGTTACGGCAGCTTACACAAAGTGATGTCATACTGAAGTCGCAAATTATAACGCAAACGCCACTATGATTCTGCGCACACCGTCATGTGATACATCACCTGATTAAAGTTTTTGTAAATTTCCCGCGGGATATCCTAAAACTTTTTACTTTGTTAATATCTAAATGTTTGTTTCCCGGGTTCCACGCACGTTAGCAGCAGTAACACTAGCGTTGGCCAGTTAGTTGTATCCATAGGCAGCAAGCTTACTATACAATTATGACTGATAGCTAATTCTAAATAGCGTTTGTTATGGAGTCTGAGGTACTATTAAATGGATAGTGTGTCATTAATTGTGCATGGCAGCACTGCATAGGTGGAGTGATTTCATCAGGTGTCATACAAGTGCTTGGAACTTCCAAGTTCTTGAATGGAAGTAGAATGGCCCAGACTATCTGGGGTCTAAGATTAGGCTATACTGAATAATAAGCCCCTATATTTAATAATTAGTCCCCACCCCACGGGGTGGCGGTGAATGGGGGTCAGTGACATATGGTTTGGGTATTTAGGGTACTTCGTGATGTGGGTGAGGGGGGGGGCTGATTTGATTGGGGGGCTGATAGGATTTGGGATTCAGAAGGGGCGGGTTCGTGATAGGATTTGGGTGGGGTTCCGTATAATGCCAAAACTTCCTTACCTACCGTTGACAGGGTTAATTTAGCGCTTATGACTGCAGTTTAAATTCTTGCAGATCATCATAAGTTGAAGGAAATATTATGGGATTTTTTTTTTTATTGGGAGTAGGCCTAGGCCTACAATTTTGGACAAAACGGCTGGAACACTTCAGCTTTTTAAGAACTTCATATGTTATAGTGCCATGTGTCTTTAATATTTTTCCGAGAATTGTAACCCCCCTTTCAATGTTAAATGTATTCCTTTCTTAACGTAAATTTCCAGGAAAAACAGTAACAATAGCCAATATTGAATGGCAAGGGGGGAGGACAATTATTATAGTGAGTTAGGGGAGGGGTACACTGACGGCGTCAATGAAATTATTCAAATGTCCTTATGTACAACACCTCTTCACATCGGCCTAAAAAAAAAGACCAAAACCGCTGGTGACCCCCTATCGAAAGTACCATCATCCGAGAGATATTAGATGGTACTTTTTAAAAAACATCACAAAATATCCCAAATATATAACATTCTGGTACAAAAAGGACCCCGAACTTGACTCTTTCATCATCGCTTTCAATATTAAGAATAATTAGTTCCGTTTTACACTAATTCACTAAGTTCAGCCTACTTCTCCCGTAGTCGTCTCGCAATTGACCACGGACCCACGTGTGTTTACAAGCCGCGCGAGTGTTCATTCTGTCATTGTTCAATATTACGAGAATAATAAAAAAAGTAAGGTCATTGTTCTAAAAGCGTCTACTCTGCTATGACGTCATAAAAAGACACCCGGTTGAAGATTCTGTCGATTGCCTACTGACTCGGCTGCATTGTAAGGTTAGGCCTACGGTCAATATCTAGCTTACGTACGTACGTACGTACGCACGCAGAGCGCTGACATGACTGGCTGAATAAAGGGGCAGGTCAGGAGGCTCGCACTTAGTGCACGTCTACCAGCCTACTTAACGTTAGTACTATATTCGTGCTATCCCAATTTCGTGCATTCTTCAAAAATTTAATTACCAAAATCTAGCATTCTTAATAGAAATGTGTCTCAAATTTTATAGATTGAAATATTTTTTCTTTCCATTTTGTGTTTTATGAGTAGTATGTTTTCAAAATTTAAGCCACTTTTGCTGGGTACTTTGTCGGCGATAGAGCCGTCTTTACTTTTTTACTGGGTACACCTGTTTTTTTTTTTTACATGTTTAACATTAGAGGCACGAATTTGGGTTCACTTGCGCCGTCAACAGGGCGAGCGAAACTTCTTTATTTCCAGGATGATAACTACTAAATGTAAAAAGCAAATTTCAAGAATTTATCACTGTCGTAAAGAAGAGGATTTTCTCTTTTCATTTCCTTATCTGTCTATTACAGTATAAGTGTCCATTGCAGCCTTTGGCTGTTGTTTTTCCTGTTGTCCGTCAAGTAAAGGGCCTATGTTAGGTAGTAACATTAGGCCTAGGCCTATATTATTTGTTTATCAGATTCGTCAATCATGTTTATTCTAATTCACAACCTCTTTTCCCCTGTATTGTTCTTGGTAACATACTCTAGAGCCTCCGACTCTCTGAACTCCTTACGTTCGTCACAACCCCACTTCTGAATCTGAATCGGTTAAGTCGGCAAAAATCCTTCAAGAGGACATGAACGCCAACCGAGCGTAAACAGTATGAGTAAAAAATTTAAAAAAAAACTAGTTAGCCATAAAAGTGTTAGTAAGTTTAACTTTGAAACAGTTAAGACTTGGTGCATGTACAATGTCTGACGGTAAAGCATCTAATCCTTTAGTGTGCGAGGGAAGGAAGGCCTCAAATTTGCCTTTAAATGCCCCACAAACTGGCTACCTTGTCTTGTTTGGTCTGAGTGATTATTTAAATCACACACTCACAACTTATCTATGTATCGATGGGCAATTACATTCGTACAGATCAAGTTGGAAATTGTCAAAATTCAAATCACACAAGAGAAAATTACTTCTCTTATTCCTTACCCTTTCTGGTGATATCGAAAGCAATCCTGGACCCTCCTTAAAATTTCATTGCAAACAATGCAACAAATTTGTCAAAAATAACCAGAAAGGTATTTGTTGCGATGACTGTGACTCGTGGGTTCATAGTAATTGTGCAGGCATTAGTAATGCAGCTTACAACACCCTTGCATCATCAACCGATGATTGGTCTTGTTCTGATTGTTCGGCTCCTTGTGGCCTGTGTGGACTCCATGTAGGAGATCTGATAAAGCAGTACAGTGTGACAATTGTGATCAATGGATCCACACTCAGTAAGTGCTGCAACATTGATGACTCAAAATACAGCGACCTCATAGATTCTAGCTGTACCTGGATATGTGATACTTGTGACTTCATGAACTTCTCCGATTCTTTCTTCTCAACTAACAATTCCATCGACTGTACTAACTCATATGAGGCATTCAAAGTTATTCTTCCGGCCTTGACCCAGGGTCCAACCATCATCCCGATGTCAAATTGAAAACTAATCCAAAAAAGGAAGGTTCTAAAATTTCTTGTTATCAACTTTCAAAGTGTTCGAAATAAGAAAGCCTCCACTGAAAGTCTTATAAAAGACAAAGACCCATATGTCAATATTGGCACTAAAACCTGGCTAAATTCCGAAATCAACAACTCTGAAATTTTTCCCGACAAATATACGGTCATTCGCAAAGATAGAAGTACAAATGGTTATGGAGGTGTATTACAGGCAATAAAAAATGACCTGATTTTCAATAAGCTCACTAAACTACACTCTGACTGTGAGATCATATAGACCAAATTCCAATTCCCTAAGGAAAAGAGCATGTATGTAGGAACTTTTTACAGGCCCAGTCACAATGACCTTACTAGCCTTCTTGGGTTGAGGAAATCACTACAAAAGTTAGGGGGAAATGCTAACAAAAACAATGTTATTTTTGCTGGTGATTTCAACCAACCTAACATTGACTGGAGCCAAAACATTATTTCAGGCACTATAACGCTTCCCCCGAAGCAGCCAAAATGCTTCTTGAAGTGGCAGATATATACAACCTCACTCAAATGGTGCAGTCACCTACCAGAGATAACAACATTCTTATTCTTGTATTTACTAACAACTCACCAGCTGTTAACTCAGCTAACATCATACCCGGTATAAGTGACCATGATATTGTTGAACTGACCCTAAACATCTAACCTCGTAAAAAGTTGCCTAAACGTAAAATCTATTTAGGAAAAAAGCTAACACAGAACGCATAAAAGAAGACCTGTCTAAACTTAAACTGCGATATTATTCTAAATTCAATAGCTCATCCATTAATGTTGATGAAAAATGGAAATTCTTGGAAAAGAAAATTTTGAATAAAACCGATCACGAATTTTTTGACATTTTTTAAATGCCTGGTCACACCCCTATTAAAAAAAACCGTCACGGAGAAAAATGGTCCCGAACCCATAAGATGCCACCTCTCTTCCTGTTTAACGTTTTTGAGTCTCACTGACTTAGTGTGCACATAATTATTGCCTTACGGATACAGCTAATTAGAGGTAGCTAATCAAAATTTAATATTACATTTCGCATATCAAACGGAAGGTCTAATAGTCCTCCGTCCCCTGGAAAGAAAACTTTCTCGAAAAATGCGATGTTTTGGAGCGTAATTCAACCAAATTGCGCCTCACGTTACGTAGATCACTCCGAAATTCTCAAACTTTGTTCCTCTGCAAAAACGGCTGATTGAGTCTATTTGAATAAAACTGATCCCAATTTTTTTGACATTTTTGAAATGCCTGGTCACACATCTATTGAAATAAACCGTCACGGAGAAAAATGGTCCCAAACCCATAGGATGCCACCCCTGTCTATGTTTGACGTTTTTAAGTCTCATTGACTTGGTGTGCACATAATTATTGCCTTACGGATACAGCTAATTAGATGTAGCTAATCATTTAATATAACATTTCGCATATCAAGCGAAAGGTCTAATAGTCCTCCGTCCTCTGGAAAGAAAACATTTTCAAAAAAAGTGATGTTTTGAGGCGTAATTCAACCAATTTGCGCCTCACGTTACGTAGATTACTCCGAAATTCTCAGACTTTGTTCCTCTGCAAAAACGGCTGATTGAGTCTATTCGAATAAAACTGATCATGATTTTTTTGACATTTTTATAATGCCTGGTCACACCCCTATTAAAAAAAACCGTCACGGAGAAAAATGGTCCCGAACCCATAGGATGCCACCCCTGTCCATGTTTGACCTTTTTAAGTCTCATTGACTTAGTGTGCACATAATTATTGCCTTACGGATACAGCTAATTAGATGTAGCTAATCATTTAATATAACATTTCGCATATCAAGCGAAAAGTCTAACATTCCTCTGTCCCCCGGAAAGAAAACATTCTCGAAAAATGTGATGTTTTGAGGCGTAATTCAACCAAATTGCGCCTCACGTTACGTAGATCACTCCGAAATTCTCAAACTTTGTTCCTCTACAAAAATGGCTGATTGAGTCTATTTGAATAGATCCGGTTTCGAATTTTTTGACATTTTTTAATTGCCTGGTGACTCCCCTATTAAACAAAACCGTCATGGAGAAAAATGGTCCCGAACCCATAGTATGCCACTCCTCTCCCTGTTTGACGTTTTTAAGTGTCATTGACTTAGTGTGCACATAATTATTGCCTTACGGATACAGCTAATTAGAGGTAGCTAATGAAAAATTAATATAACATTTCGCATATCAAACGAAAGGTCTAATAATCCTCCGTCCCCTGTAAAGAAAACATTCTCGAAAAATGTGATGTTTTGAGGCGTAATTCAACCAATTTGCGCCTCACGTTATGTAGATCACTCCAAAGTTCTCAGACTTTGTTCCTCTGCAAAAACGGCTGATTGAGTCTATTTGAATAAAGCTGATCATGATTTTTTTGACATTTTTGAAATGCCTGGTCGCACCCCTATTAAAAAAACCGTCACGGAGAAAAATGGTCCCGAAACCATAGTATGCCAATCCTCTCCCTGTTTGACGTTTTTAAGTCTCATTGACTTAGTGTGCACATAATTATTGCCTTACGGATACAGCTTATTAGAGGTACGGTAGCTAATCAAAATTTAATATAACATTTCGCATATCAAACGGAAGGTCTAATAGTCCTCCGTCTTCTGGAAAGAAAACATTCTCGAAAAATGTGATGTCTTGAGGCGTAATTCAACCAAATTGCGCCCCACGTTACGTAGATCACTCTTAAATTCTCAGACTTTGTTCCTCTGCAAAAACGGCTGATTGAGTCTATTTGAATCAAACCGATCCCGAATTTTTTGACACTTTTTAAAAGCCTGGTCACCCCCCTATTAAACACAACCGTCACGGAGAAAAATGGTCCCGAAGCCATAGGATGCCACCCCTGTCTATGTTTGAAGTTTTTAAGTCTCATTGATTTAGTGTGCACATATATATTGCCTTACGGATACAGCTAATTAGAGGTAACTAATTACAATTTAACATACATTTTCGCATATCAAACGAAAAGTCTACTAGTCCTCTGTCTCCCGAGCTTATAAAATTTTCGAAAAATGTGTTGTTATAAGGCGTGATTCAACCAAATTGCGCCCCACTTTACGTAAATCATTCCGAAATTCTCAGATTTTGTTCCTCTGCAAAAACGGCTATTTGTGTCTATTTGAATAGATCCGATCCTAAATTTTTTGACATTTTTAGAAAGCCTGGTCACCCCCCTATTGAACAAAACCGTCACGGAGGAAAATGGTTTTGAACCCATTGGATGCCACCCCTCTCCCTTTTTGACGTTTTTAAGTCTCTTTGACTTAGCGTGCACATAATTATTGCCTTACGGATACAGCTAATTAGAGGTAGCTAATTACAATTCAACATAATTTTTCGCATATTAAACGAAATGTCTACTAGTCCCCTGTCTCCCGAGCACATACAATTTTCGAAAAATAATTTGTTATAAGGCGTGATTCAACCAAATTGCGCCCCACTTTACGTAAATCATTCCGAAACTCTCAGATTTTGTTCGTCTGCAAAAACGGCTGATTGAGTCTATTTGAATAAATCCGATCCCAAATTTTTTGACATTTTTGAAAAGCCTGGTCAACCCCCTATTGAACAAAACCGTCACGGAGGAAAATGGTTTTGAACCCATTGGATGCCACCCCTCTCCCTTTTTGACGTTTTTAAGTCTTTTTGACTTAGCGTGCACATAATTATTGCCTTACGGATACAGCTAATTAGAGGTAGCAAAACGGCTGACTGAGTCTACTTGAATAAATCCGATCCTGAATTTTTTGACATTTTTGAAAAGCCTGGTCAACCCCCTATTGAACAAAACCGTCACGTAGGAAAATGGTTTTGAACCCATTGGATGCCACCCCTCTCCCTTTTTGACGTTTTTAAGTTTTATTGACTTAGTGTGCACATAATTATTGCCTTACGGATACAGCTAATTAAAGGTAGCTAATTACAATTTAACATACATTTTCGCATATCAAACAAAAGGTCTACTAGTCCTCTGTCTCCCGAGCTTATAAAATTTTTGAAAAATGTGTTGTTATAAGGCGTGATTCAACCAAATTGCGCCCCACTTTACGTAAATCATTCCGAAATTCTCAGATTTTGTTCCTCTGCAAAACGGATGATTGAGTCTATTTAAATAAAACTGATCCCGATTTTTTTGACATTTTTGAAAAGCCTGGTCACACCCCTATTAAAAAAAAACCGTCACGTAAAAAAATGGTCCCTAACCCATAGGATGCCACCCCTGTCCATGTTTGGCGTTTTTAAGTCTCATTGACTTAGTGTGCACATAATTATTGCCTTACGGATACAGCTAATTAGATGTAACTAATCATTTAATATAACATTTTGCATATCAAACGAAAGGTCTACTAGTCCTCTGTCTCCCGAGCTTATAACATTTTCGAAAAATGTGTTGTTATAAGGCGTGATTCAACCAAATTGCGCCCCACTTTACGTAAATCATTCCGAAATTCTCAGATTTTGTTCGTCTGCAAAAACGGCTATTTGTGTCTATTTGAATAGATCCGATCCCAAATGTTTTGACATTTTTAAAAAGCCTGGTCACCCCCCTATTGAACAAAACCGTCACGGAGGAAAATGGTTTTGAACCCATTGGATGCCACCCCTCTCCCTTTTTGACGTTTTTAAGTATCTTTGACTTAGCGTGCACATAATTATTGCCTTACGGATACAGGTAATTAGAGGTAGCTAATTACAATTTAACATAAATTTTCGCATATTAAACGAAATGTCTACTAGTCCCCTGTCTCCCGAGCACATACAATTATTGAAAAATAATTTGTTATAAGGCGTGATTCAACCAAATTGCGCCCCACTTTACGTAAATCATTCCGAAACTCTCAGATTTTGTTCCTCTGCAAAAACGGCTGATTGAGTCTATTTGAATAAATCCGATCCCAAATTTTTTGACCATTTTTGAAAAGCCTGGTCAACCCCCTATTGAACAAAACCATCACGGAGGAAAATGGTTTTGAACCCATTAGATGCCACTCCTCTCCCTTTTTGACGTTTTTAAGTCTCATTGACTTAGCGTGCACATAATTATTGCCTTACGGATACAGCTAATTAGAGGTAGCAAAACGGCTGACTGAGTCTACTTGAATAAATCCGATCCTGAATTTTTTGACATTTTTGAAAAGCCTGGTCACCTCCCTATTGAATAAAACGGTCACGTAGGAAAATGGTTTTGAATCCATTGGATGCCACCCCTCTCCCTTTTTGACGTTTTTAAGTCTCTTTGACTTAGCGTGCACATAATTATTGCCTTACGGATACAGCTAATTAGAGGTAGCTAATTACAATTTAACATAAATTTTCGCATATTAAACGAAATGTCTACTAGTCCCCTGTCTCCCGAGCACATACAATTTTCGAAAAATAATTTGTTATAAGGCGTGATTCAACCAAATTGCGCCCCACTTTACGTAAATCATTCCGAAACTCTCAGATTTTGTTCCTCTGCAAAAACGGCTGATTAAGTCTATTTGAATAAATCCGATCCCAAATTTTTTGACATTTAAAAAAAGCCTGGTCACCCCCCTATTGAACAAAACCGTCACGGAGGAAAATGGTTTTGAACCCATTGATGCCACCCCTCTCCCTTTTGACGTTTTTAAGTCTTTTTGACTTAGCGTGCACATAATTATTGCCTTACGGATACAGCTAATTAAAGGTAGCTAATTACAATTTAACATACATTTTCGCATATCAAACGAAAAGTCTACTAGTCCTCTGTCTCCCGAGCTTATAAAATTTTCGAAAAATGTGTTGTTATAAGGCGTGATTCAACCAAATTGCGCCCCACTTTACGTAAATCATTCCGAAATTCTCAGATTTTGTTCCTCTGCAAAAACGGCTATTTGTGTCTATTTGAATAGATCCGATCCCAAATTTTTTGACATTTTTAAAAGCCTGGTGACCTATTGAACAAAACCGTCACGGAGGAAAATGGTTTTGAACCCATTGATGCCATCCCTCTCCCTTTTGACGTTTTTAAGTCTCATTGACTTAGCGTGCACATAATTATTGCCTTACGGATACAGCTAATTAGAGGTAGCAAAACGGCTGACTGAGTCTACTTGAATAAATCCGATCCTGAGTTTTTTGACATTTTTGAAAAGCCTGGTCACCTCCTTATTGAACAAAACGGTCACGTAGGAAAATGGTTTTGAACCCATTGGATGCCACCCCTCTCCCTTTTTGACGTTTTTAAGTCTCATTGACTTAGCGTGCATATAATTATTGCCTTACGGATACAGCTAATTAGAGGTAGCAAAACGGCTGACTGAGTCTACTTGAATAAATCCGATCCTGAGTTTTTTGACATTTTTGAAAAGCCTGGTCACCTCCCTATTGAATAAAACGGTCACGTAGGAAAATGGTTTTGAATCCATTGGATGCCACCCCTCTCCCTTTTTGACATTTTTAAGTCTCATTGACTTAGTGTGCACATAATTATTGCCTTACGGATACAGCTAATTAGAGCTAGCTATTTACAATTTAATATACATTTTCGCATATCAAACGAAAGGTTAACTAGTCCTCTGTCTCCCGAGCACATAACATTTTCGAAAAATGTGTTGTTATAAGGCGTGATTCAACCAGATTGCGCCCCACTTTACGTAAATCATTCCGAAATTCTCAGATTTTGTTCCTTTGCAAAAACGGCTGATTGAGTCTATTTGAATAGATCCGATCCTAAATTTTTTGACATTTAAAAAAAGCCTGGTCACCCCCCTATTGAACAAAACTGTCACGGAGGAAAATGGTTTTAAACCCATTGATGCCACCCTCTCCCTTTTTGACGTTTTTAAGTCTTTTGACTTAGCGTGCACATAATTATTGCCTTACGGATACAGCTAATTAGAGGTAGCAAAACAGCTGACTGAGTCTACTTGAATAAATCCGATCCTGAATTTTTGACATTTTTGAAAAGCCTGGTCAACCCCTATTGAACAAAACCGTCACGTAGGGAAATGGTTTTGAAACCCATTGGATGCCACCCCTCTCCCTTTTTGACGTTTTTAAGTCTCATTGACTTAGCGTGCACATAATTATTGCCTTACGGATACAGCTAATTAGAGGTAGCTAATTACAATTTAACATAAATTTTCGCATATCAAACGAAAAGTCTACTAGTCCTCTGTCTCCCGAGCTTATAAAATTTTCGAAAAATGTGTTGTTATAAGGCGTGATTCAACCAAATTGCGCCCCACTTTACGTAAATCATTCCGAAATTCTCAGATTTTGTTCCTCTGCAAAAACGGCTATTTGTGTCTATTTGAATAGATCCGATCCCAAATTTTTTGACATTTTTAAAAAGCCTGGTGACCCCCCTATTGAACAAAACCGTCACGGAGGAAAATGGTTTTGAACCCATTGGATGCCACCCCTCTCCCTTTTTGACGTTTTTAAGTCTCTTTGACTTAGCGTGCACATAATTATTGCCTTACGGATACAGGTAATTAGAGGTAGCTAATTACAATTTAACATAAATTTTCGCATATTAAACGAAATGTCTACTAGTCCCCTGTCTCCCGAGCACATACAATTATTGAAAAATAATTTGTTATAAGGCGTGATTCAACCAAATTGCGCCCCACTTTACGTAAATCATTCCGAAACTCTCAGATTTTGTTCCTCTGCAAAAACGGCTGATTGAGTCTATTTGAATAAATCCGATCCCAAATTTTTTGACATTTTTGAAAAGCCTGGTCAACACCCTATTGAACAAAACCATCACGGAGGAAAATGGTTTTGAACTCATTAGATGCCACTCCTCTCCCTTTTTGACGTTTTTAAGTCTCATTGACTTAGCGTGCACATAATTATTGCCTTACGGATACAGCTAATTAGAGGTAGCAAAACGGCTGACTGAGTCTACTTGAATAAATCCGATCCTGAATTTTTGACATTTTTGAAAAGCCTGGTCACCTCCTATTGAATAAAACGGTCACGTAGGAAAATGGTTTTGAATCCATTGGATGCCACCCCTCTCCCTTTTTGACGTTTTTAAGTCTCTTTGACTTAGCGTGCACATAATTATTGCCTTACGGATACAGCTAATTAGAGGTAGCTAATTACAATTTAACATAAATTTTCGCATATTAAACGAAATGTCTACTAGTCCCCTGTCTCCCGAGCACATACAATTTTCGAAAAATAATTTGTTATGAGGCGTGATTCAACCAAATTGCGCCCCACTTTACGTAAATCATTCCGAAACTCTCAGATTTTGTTCCTCTGCAAAAACGGCTGATTAAGTCTATTTGAATAAATCCGATCCCAAATTTTTTGACATTTAAAAAAAGCCTGGTCACCCCCCTATTGAACAAAACCGTCACGGAGGAAAATGGTTTTGAACCCATTGGATGCCACCCCTCTCCCTTTTTGACGTTTTTAAGTCTCATTGACTTAGCGTGCATATAATTATTGCCTTACGGATACAGCTAATTAGAGGTAGCAAAACGGCTGACTGAGTCTACTTGAATAAATCCGATCCTGAGTTTTTTGACATTTTTGAAAAGCCTGGTCACCTCCTTATTGAACAAAACGGTCACGTAGGGAAATGGTTTTGAACCCATTGGATGCGAACCCATTGATGCCACCCCTCTCCCTTTTGACGTTTTTAAGTCTCATTGACTTAGCGTGCATATAATTATTGCCTTACGGATACAGCTAATTAGAGGTAGCAAAACGGCTGACTGAGTCTACTTGAATAAATCCGATCCTGAGTTTTTTGACATTTTTGAAAAGCCTGGTCACCTCCCTATTGAATAAAACGGTCACGTAGGAAAATGGTTTTGAATCCATTGGATGCCACCCCTCTCCCTTTTTGACATTTTTAAGTCTCATTGACTTAGTGTGCACATAATTATTGCCTTACGGATACAGCTAATTAGAGCTAGCTATTTACAATTTAATATACATTTTCGCATATCAAACGAGCGGTTAACTAGTCCTCTGTCTCCCGAGCACATAACATTTTCGAAAAATGTGTTGTTATAAGGCGTGATTCAACCAGATTGCGCCCCACTTTACGTAAATCATTCCGAAATTCTCAGATTTTGTTCCTTTGCAAAAACGGCTGATTGAGTCTATTTGAATAGATCCGATCCTAAATTTTTTGACATTTAAAAAAAGCCTGGTCACCCCCCTATTGAACAAAACCGTCACGGAGGAAAATGGTTTTAAACCCATTGGATGCCACCCCTCTCCCTTTTTGACGTTTTTAAGTCTTTTTGACTTAGCGTGCACATAATTATTGCCTTACGGATACAGCTAATTAGAGGTAGCAAAACAGCTGACTGAGTCTACTTGAATAAATCCGATCCTGAATTTTTTGACATTTTTGAAAAGCCTGGTCAACCCCCTATTGAACAAAACCGTCACGTAGGGAAATGGTTTTGAACCCATTGGATGCCACCCCTCTCCCTTTTTGACGTTTTTAAGTCTCATTGACTTAGTGTGCACATAATTATTGCCTTACGGATACAGCTAATTAGAGGTAGCAAAACGGCTGACTGAGTCTACTTGAATAAATCCGATCCTGAATTTTTTGACATTTTTGAAAAGCCTGGTCACCTCCCTATTGAATAAAACGGTCACGTAGGAAAATGGTTTTGAATCCATTGGATGCCACCCCTCTCCCTTTTTGACGTTTTTAAGTCTCTTTGACTTAGCGTGCACATAATTATTGCCTTACGGATACAGCTAATTAGAGGTAGCTAATTACAATTTAACATACATTTTCGCATATTAAGCGAAATGTCTACTAGTCCCCTGTCTCCCGAGCACATACAATTTTCGAAAAATAATTTGTTATAAGGCGTGATTCAACCAAATTGCGCCCCACTTTACGTAAATCATTCCGAAACTCTCAGATTTTGTTCCTCTGCAAAAACGGCTGATTAAGTCTATTTGAATAAATCCGATCCCAAATTTTTTGACATTTAAAAAAAGCCTGGTCACCCCCCTATTGAACAAAACCGTCACGGAGGAAAATGGTTTTGAACCCATTGGATGCCACCCCTCTCCCTTTTTGACGTTTTTAAGTCTTTTTGACTTAGCGTGCACATAATTATTGCCTTACGGATACAGCTAATTAAAGGTAGCTAATTACAATTTAACATACATTTTCGCATATCAAACGAAAAGTCAACTAGTCTTCTGTCTCCCGAGCACATAAAATTTTCGAAAAATGTGTTGTTATATGGCGTGATTTAACCAAATTGCACCCCACTTTACGTAAATCATTTCGAAATTCTCAGATTTTGTTCCTCTGCAAAAACGGTTGATTGAGTCTATTAGAATAGATCCGATCCCAAATTTATTGACATTTTTAAAAAGCCTGGTCACCCCCTTCTTGAACAAAACCGTCACGGAGGAAAATGGTTTTGAACCCATTGGATGCCATCCCTCTCCCTTTTTGACGTTTTTAAGTCTCATTGACTTAGCGTGCACATAATTATTGCCTTACGGATACAGCTAATTAGAGGTAGCAAAACGGATGACTGAGTTTACTTGAATAAATCAAATCCTGAATTTTTTGACATTTTCGAAAGGCCTGGTCACCTCCCTATTGAACAAAACCGTCACGTAGGAAAATGGTTTTGAACCCATTGGATGCCACCCCTCTCCCTGTTTGACGTTTTTAATTCTCATTGGCTTAGTGTGCACATAATTATTGCCTTACGGATACAGCTAATTAGAGGTAGCAAAACGGCTGACTGAGTCTACTTGAATAAATCCGATCCTGAATTTTTTGACATTTTTGAAAAGCCTGGTCACCTCCCTATTGAATAAAACGGTCACGTAGGAAAATGGTTTTGAATCCATTGGATGCCACCCCTCTCCCTTTTTGACGTTTTTAAGTCTCTTTGACTTAGCGTGCACATAATTATTGCCTTACGGATACAGCTAATTAGAGGTAGCTAATTACAATTTAACATAAATTTTCGCATATTAAACGAAATGTCTACTAGTCCCTGTCTCCCGAGCACATACAATTTTCGAAAAATAATTTGTTATAAGGCGTGATTCAACCAAATTGCGCCCCACTTTACGTAAATCATTCCGAAACTCTCAGATTTTGTTCCTCTGCAAAAACGGCTGATTAAGTCTATTTGAATAAATCCGATCCCAAATTTTTTGACATTTAAAAAAAGCCTGGTCACCCCCCTATTGAACAAAACCGTCACGGAGGAAAATGGTTTTGAACCCATTGGATGCCACCCCTCTCCCTTTTTGACGTTTTTAAGTCTTTTTGACTTAGCGTGCACATAATTATTGCCTTACGGATACAGCTAATTAAAGGTAGCTAATTACAATTTAACATACATTTTCGCATATCAAACGAAAAGTCTACTAGTCCTCTGTCTCCCGAGCTTATAAAATTTTCGAAAAATGTGTTGTTATAAGGCGTGATTCAACCAAATTGCGCCCCACTTTACGTAAATCATTCCGAAATTCTCAGATTTTGTTCCTCTGCAAAAACGGCTATTTGTGTCTATTTGAATAGATCCGATCCCAAATTTTTTGACATTTTTAAAAAGCCTGGTGACCCCCCTATTGAACAAAACCGTCACGGAGGAAAATGGTTTTGAACCCATTGGATGCCATCCCTCTCCCTTTTTGACGTTTTTAAGTCTCATTGACTTAGCGTGCACATAATTATTGCCTTACGGATACAGCTAATTAGAGGTAGCAAAACGGATGACTGAGTTTACTTGAATAAATCAAATCCTGAATTTTTTGACATTTTCGAAAGGCCTGGTCACCTCCCTATTGAACAAAACCGTCACGTAGGAAAATGGTTTTGAACCCATTGGATGCCACCCCTCTCCCTGTTTGACGTTTTTAATTCTCATTGGCTTAGTGTGCACATAATTATTGCCTTACGGATACAGCTAATTAGAGGTAGCAAAACGGATGACTGAGTTTACTTGAATAAATCCGATCCTGAATTTTTTGACATTTTCGAAAGGCCTGGTCACCTCCCTATTGAACCAAACTGTCACGTAGGAAAATGGTTTTAAACCCATTGGATGCCACCCCTCTCCCTTTTTGACGCTTTAAAGTCTCATTGACTTAGTGTGCACATAATTATTGCCTTACGGATACAGCTAATTAGAGGTAGCTAATTACAATTTAACATACATTTTCGCATATCAAACGAAAGGTCTACTAGTCTCCTGTCTCCCGAAGACATACAATTTTTGAAAAATGTTTTGTTATAAGGCGTGATTCAACGAAATTGCGCCCCACTTTACGTAAATCATTCCGAAATTCTCAGATTTTGTTCCTCTGAAAAAACGGCTGATTAAGTCTATTTGAATAAATCCGATCCCAAATTTTTTGACATTTTTGAAAAACCTGGTCTCCCCCGTATTGAACAAAACCGTCACGGAGGGAAATGGTTTTGAACCCATTGGATGCCACCCCTCTCCCTTTTTGACGTTTTTAAGTCTCATTGACTTAGCGTGCACATAATTATTGCCTTACGGATACAGCTAATTAGAGGTAGCAAAACGGCTGACTGAGTCTACTTGAATAAATCCGATCCTGAATTTTTTGACATTTTTGAAAAGCCTGGTCACCTCCTTATTGAACAAAACGGTCACGTAGGATAATGGTTTTGAACCCATTGGATGCAACCCCTCTCCCTTTTTGATATTTTTAAGTCTCATTGACTTAGTGTGCACATAATTATTGCCTTACGGATACAGCTAATTAGAGGTAGCTAATTACAATTTAACAAACATTTTCGCATATCAAACGAGCGGTCAACTAGTCCTCTGTCTCCCGAGCACATACAATTTTCGAAAAATGTTTTGTTATAAGGCGTGATTCAACCAAATTGCGCCCCACTTTACGTAAATCATTCCGAAATTCTCAGATTTTGTTTCTCTGCAAAAACGGCTGATTAAGTCTATTTGAATAAATCCGATCCCAAATTTTTTGACATTTTTGAAAAGCCTGGTCACCCCTCTATTGAACAAAACCGTCACGGAGGAAAATGGTTTTGAACCCATTGGATGCCACCCCTCTCCCTTTTTGACGTTTTTAAGTCTCATTGACTTAGCGTGCACATAATTATTGCCTTACGGATACAGCTAATTAGAGGTAGCAAAACGGCTGACTGAGTCTACTTGAATAAATCCGATCCTGAATTTTTTGACATTTTTGAAAAGCCTGGTCACCTCCTTATTGAACAAAACGGTCACGTAGGAAAATGGTTTTGAACCCATTGGATGCAACCCCTCTCCCTTTTTGACATTTTTAAGTCTCATTGACTTAGTGTGCACATAATTATTGCCTTACGGATACAGCTAATTAGAGGTAGCTAATTACAATTTAACAAACATTTTCGCATATCAAACGAGCGGTCAACTAGTCCTCTGTCTCCCGAGCACATAAAATTTTCGAAAAATGTGTTGTTATATGGCGTGATTTAACCAAATTGCACCCCACTTTACGTAAATCATTCCGAAATTCTCAGATTTTGTTCCTCTGAAAAAACGGCTGATTAAGTCTATTTGAATAAATCCGATCCCAAATTTAGTGACATTTTTAAAAAGCCTGGTCACCCCCTTCTTGAACAAAACCGTCACGGAGGAAAATGGTTTTGAACCCATTGGATGCCATCCCTCTCCCTTTTTGACGTTTTTAAGTCTCATTGACTTAGCGTGCACATAATTATTGCCTTACGGATACAGCTAATTAGAGGTAGCAAAACGGATGACTGAGTTTACTTGAATAAATCAAATCCTGAATTTTTTGACACTTTTAAAAAGCCTGGTCACCTCCCTATTGAACAAAACCGTCACGTAGGAAAATGGTTTTGAACCCATTGGATGCCACCCCTCTCCCTGTTTGACGTTTTTAATTCTCATTGGCTTAGTGTGCACATAATTATTGCCTTACGGATACAGCTAATTAGAGGTAGCAAAACGGATGACTGAGTTTACTTGAATAAATCCGATCCTGAATTTTTTGACATTTTCGAAAGGCCTGGTCACCTCCCTATTGAACCAAACTGTCACGTAGGAAAATGGTTTTAAACCCATTGGATGCCACCCCTCTCCCTTTTTGACGCTTTAAAGTCTCATTGACTTAGTGTGCACATAATTATTGCCTTACGGATACAGCTAATTAGAGGTAGCTAATTACAATTTAACATACATTTTCGCATATCAAACGAAAGGTCTACTAGTCTCCTGTCTCCCGAACACATACAATTTTCGAAAAATGTTTTGTTATAAGGCGTGATTCAACCAAATTGCGCCCCACTTTACGTAAATCATTCCGAAATTCTCAGATTTTGTTCCTCTGAAAAAACGGCTGATTAAGTCTATTTGAATAAATCCGATCCCAAATTTTTTGACATTTTTGAAAAACCTGGTCACCCCCGTATTGAACAAAACCGTCACCGAGGAAAATGGTTTTGAACCCATTGGATGCCACCCCTCTCCCTTTTTGACGTTTTTAAGTCTCATTGACTTAGCGTGCACATAATTATTGCCTTACGGATACAGCTAATTAGAGGTAGCAAAACGGCTGACTGAGTCTACTTGAATAAATCCGATCCTGAATTTTTTGACATTTTTGAAAAGCCTGGTCACCTGCTTATTGAAAAAAACGGTCACGTAGGGAAATGGTTTTGAACCCATTGGATGCAACCCCTCTCCCTTTTTGATATTTTTAAGTCTCATTGACTTAGTGTGCACATAATTATTGCCTTACGGATACAGCTAATTAGAGGTAACTAATTACAATTTAACAAACATTTTCGCATATCAAACGAGCGGTCAACTAGTCCTCTGTCTCCCGAGCACATAACATTTTTGAAAAATGTGTTGTTATAAGACGTGATTTAACCAAATTGCGCCCCACTTTACGTAAATCATTCCGAAATTCTCAGATTTTGTTCCTCTGAAAAAACGGCTGATTAAGTCTATTTGAATAAATCCGATCCCAAATTTTTTGACATTTTTGAAAAACCTGGTCACCCCCCTATTGAACAAAACCGTCACGGAGGAAAATGGTTTTGAACCCATTGGATGCCACCCTTCTACCTTTTTGACGTTTTTAAGTCTTTTTGACTTAGCGTGCACATAATTATTGCCTTACGGATACAGCTAATTAGAGGTAGCAAAACGGATGACTGAGTTTACTTGAATAAATCCGATCCTGAATTTTTTGACATTTTCGAAAGGCCTGGTCACCTCCCTATTGAACCAAACTGTCACGTAGGAAAATGGTTTTAAACCCATTGGATGCCACCCCTCTCCCTTTTTGACGCTTTAAAGTCTCTTTGACTTAGTGTGCACATAATTATTGCCTTACGGATACAGCTAATTAGAGGTAACTAATTACAATTTAACAAACATTTTCGCATATCAAACGAGCGGTCAACTAGTCCTCTGTCTCCCGAGCACATAACATTTTTGAAAAATGTGTTGTTATAAGACGTGATTTAACCAAATTGCGCCCCACTTTACGTAAATCATTCCGAAATTCTCAGATTTTGTTCCTCTGCAAAAACGGCTGATTGAGTCTATTTGAATAGATCCGATCCCAAATTTTTGGACATTTTTAAAAAGCCTGGTCAGCCCCCTATTGAACAAAACCGTCACGGAGGAAAATGGTTTTGAACCCATTGGATGCCACCCCTCTCCCTTTTTGACGTTTTTAAGTCTCATTGACTTAGCGTGCACATAATTATTGCCTTACGGATACAGCTAATTAGAGGTAGCAAAACGGATGACTGAGTTTACTTGAATAAATCCGATCCTGAATTTTTTGACATTTTCGAAAGGCCTGGTCACCTCCCTATTGAACAAAACTGTCACGTAGGAAAATGGTTTTAAACCCATTGGATGCCACCCCTCTCCCTTTTTGACGTTTTAAAGTCTCATTGACTTAGTGTGCACATAAGTATTGCCTTACGGATACAGCTAATTAGAGGTAGCTAATTACAATTTAACAAACATTTTCGCATATCAAACGAGCGGTCAACTAGTCCTCTGTCTCCCGAGCACATAACATTTTTGAAAAATGTGTTGTTATAAGACGTGATTTAACCAAATTGCGCCCCACTTTACGTAAATCATTCCGAAATTCTCAGATTTTGTTCCTCTGCAAAAACGGCTGATTGAGTCTATTTGAATAGATCCGATCCCAAATGTTTTGACATTTTTAAAAAGCCTGGTCAGCCCCCTATTGAACAAAACCGTCACGGAGGAAAATGGTTTTGAACCCATTGGATGCCACCCTTCTACCTTTTTGACGTTTTTAAGTCTTTTTGACTTAGCGTGCACATAATTATTGCCTTACGGATACAGCTAATTAGAGGCAGCAAAACGGCTGACTGAGTCTACTTGAATAAATCCGATCCTGATTTTTTTGACATTTTTGAAAAGCCTGGTCACCTCCTTATTGAACAAAACCGTCACATAGGAAAACGGTTTTGAACCCATTGGATGCCACCCCTCTCCCTAAGTTTTTGACGTTTTTAAGTCTAATTGACTTAGTGTGCACATAATTATTACCTTACGGATACAGCTAATTAGAGGTAGCTAATTACAATTTAACATACATTTTCGCATATCAAACGAAAAGTGTACTAGTCCTCTGTCTCCCGAACACATACAATTTTCGAAAAATGTTTTGTTATAAGGCGTGATTTAACCAAATTGCGCCCCACTTTACGTAAATCATTCCGAAATTCTCAGATTTTGTTCCTCTGCAAAAACGGCTGATTGAGTCTATTTGAATAGATCCGATCCCAAATTTGTTGACATTTTTAAAAAGCCTGGTCACCCCCTTCTTGAACAAAACCGTCAAGGAGGAAAATGGTTTTGAACCCATTGGATGCCATCCCTCTCCCTTTTTGACGTTTTTAAGTCTCATTGACTTAGCGTGCACATAATTATTGCCTTACGGATACAGCTAATTAGAGGTAGCAAAACGGATGACTGAGTTTACTTGAATAAATCCGATCCTGAATTTTTTGACATTTTTGAAAGGCCTGGTCACCTCCCTATTGAACAAAACCGTCACGTAGGGAAATGGTTTTGATCCCATTGGATGCCACCCCTCTCCCTGTTTGACGTTTTTAAGTCTCATTGGCTTAGTGTGCACTTAATTATTGCCTTACGGATACAGCTAATTAGATGTAGCTAATTACAATTTAACATACATTTTCGCATATCAAACGAAAGGTCTACTAGTCCATTATCTCCCAAACACATAACATTTTCGAAAAATGTGTTGTTATAAGACGTGATTTAACCAAATTGCGCCCCACTTTACGTAAATCATTCCGAAATTCTCAGATTTTGTTCCTCTGCAAAAACGGCTGATTGAGTCTATTTGAATAGATCCGATCCCAAATTTTTGGACATTTTTAAAAAGCCTGGTCACCCCCCTATTGAACAAAACCGTCACGGAGGAAAATGGTTTTGAACCCATTGGATGCCACCCCTCTACCTTTTTAACGTTTTTAAGTCTTTTTGACTTAACGTGCACATAATTATTGCCTTACGGATACAGCTAATTAGAGGTAGCTAATTACAATTTAACATACATTTTCGCATATCAAACAAAAAGTCTACTAGTCCTCTGTCTTCCGAGCACATACAATTTTCGAAAAATGTGTTGTTATAAGGCGTGATTTAACCAAATTGCGCCCCACTTTACGTAAATCATTCCGAAATTCTCAGATTTTGTTCCTCTGCAAAAACGGCTGATTGAGTCTATTTGAATAGATCCGATCCCAAATGTGTTGACATTTTTGAAAAGCCTGGTCACCTCCTTATTGAACAAAACGGTCACGTAGGAAAATGGTTTTGAACCCATTGGATGCAACCCCTCTCCCTTTTTGATATTTTTAAGTCTCATTGACTTAGTGTGCACATAATTATTGCCTTACGGATACAGCTAATTAGAGGTAGCTAATTACAATTTAACAAACATTTTCGCATATCAAACGAGCGGTCAACTAGTCCTCTGTCTCCCGAGCACATACAATTTTCGAAAAATGTTTTGTTATAAGGCGTGATTCAACCAAATTGCGCCCCACTTTACGTAAATCATTCCGAAATTCTCAGATTTTGTTTCTCTGCAAAAACGGCTGATTAAGTCTATTTGAATAAATCCGATCCCAAATTTTTTGACATTTTTGAAAAGCCTGGTCACCCCCCCCTTTTGAACAAAACCGTCACGGAGGAAAATGGTTTTGAACCCATTGGATGCCACCCCTCTCCCTTTTTGACGTTTTTAAGTCTCATTGACTTAGCGTGCACATAATTATTGCCTTACGGATACAGCTAATTAGAGGTAGCAAAACGGCTGACTGAGTCTACTTGAATAAATCCGATCCCATGCCAATATTGCGCCCTTACATCCACGACATTTGGTACATTTCTACTCGCAGCGCCCTCACATTCTTTACAAGCTGTGCATGGTACGTCACGCGTACAAACCATTACGCGTACGGACGTACGTAGGCCTACGCATGATGCATGATTTACCAAATCCAAAATTAAGATTACTCTCACACGGCCGAACGGGAAATACAGTTTTATCTAAATATGTACAGGAGGTATAGCAAAACCTGATTCGATTTCCATTTAATGAAATTCACGGGAAAATTAGACAATGAAGTCGAGGTTAGTAAAACAATTTTACGTTGTTGTTAATTACTGCAGTGTTAGTACCTAATCAGCGAGAAAAAAAAAACATAAATTCTTCAGTTTGAATTAGTTTTTATAATTATATGTAGCCTAGAGCTCTATGATATTAAAAACTAAGCTAGCCTAACGTTAGATCATGAACTACAACTGTTATATTCATTGTTTTTATTATTTATATATGTATTAAAGTATAGGCCTAGGCAAGTTACACTAACGTTAGGCCTACTCAGTACTCAGGCCCACCGAGTTATGCAAGTGCAAAAGTCTTTTAAGTTAGTGTAATAATACTACTGAAATATTTGATACAGCTAGTTCTTGGCCTAAAACTGTAGGCCTATGTGGGTAGAAAACGTAGAGTAAATATTCCAGTATCCGGGATGACGTCATGAAACATGCGTAAATCTGAACAACCTGGTGAAAACAAATCAGTTTACCATACCAGTGTGAAAATTATCAGTCACATTTACAGGCCTAAAGCTCTAAGTTCGCTTGGGTGTTTTTGCAGGAAATTCTTGCAAATTTGGATGAAATATCGTAGAATAGATCATTTTGAAGTGAAATTTATTGTGCGTACGTAGGCTCACGTACGTGTTGCTCACTGACAAAGAGTCCTGATTGTTCAAAGTTTCTGGATGACCGAATACTTGAAATGGATAGGCTTACAATTATACAATACAGGTTCACTTTGAATCTTACTGTAAGAGACAGCGAAGTTTCTAGGTCGAATGTCAAATTAAGCTGAATTTTCAGGTGAATTTCACATTTGACCTTATAAGTGTGCTGCACTTAGTCAGTGCACTGCCAAGGGTTTTGTGACAAAATTTGCTTTTACTTTTAAAATAAGACTAATGAATGCATTAGTGCATTAGTTGTTGATAGTATTCTATTTGTAATTTATATAAAGTCAATGATACAGGAATACACATAACTATATATAGGGGTGTAGCAAAGAAAAAATATTTAAGCATTGTACCCTCCCTACTTCACCTCTATCATAATGGCTGTCATTGCATGGTTTGTCTAAGGTAATCTAGGAGTTAAAGTGTCTTTAAGTGTGATTGTTTCATAGTTATTTAGTTTTATAGGCCTAGTAAATTCTATAAGATTTATTGGTATTTTAGGTAAATAACGCAGTGTGTCCTGTTTGCCAATGCCGCAAATCACGCGATAGTTTTTTTATGCCAAGGTAGATATTTTATTGCCATGCCGTTACGCCAAATAAGATCCATCTACTTTTCCCGCTGCCAAACCCCAAAGAAAGAAGTAGTTTCACACTAAAGATGTTCGTGTCTTAGTGCACGGAATGCAGACTAGCCACCTCAGAACTTCGGAAGTGTGCTGTAAAGTCATGGTTGATGATTCTGATGCTTAATTTCCTATTCATAAACCTGGAATAATGATACAATTTTTGTCCGATATCATTGAAATTGATATTTCCACCTCATAAGTTCGCTGCACAGCGGGGACATTATCAAAATAATTGTATTCAATGATACTCCTTTTATTTTTTCAAAACAATAAACAGAGTATTACTTGGATTTCAACATAATAATATCATCAGTTTGATGTAAGGCACTCCTACTTTAAAACAGCTTTTTGAACTTTAAGACCTTTTTTATGGGTGGTCTTAGACTCCCAAGCCACGCTAGTGAGATAAACATTTTCCGGTGTCATGCAGCTATGCAGCACCTGCAATACTACATGGCTTGCGTATAGTATTCATCGTGTAATCTGAGCAGGCACTTTCTAGCAGCCATGTTCCTGTACCATCGGGCAGTTTGAATATGGCACAGTATTGTCTTCTGCACTGTATGTTCACTGTACAGGAATTCCTGCATGATCTGGAGCATCATAATTTTCAAGAATAAACTAAGGCTGCATGGGGCTATGCGCGATAAATTCTGTATGTCTAGATTGAAAATTAGTTTTATGCCTTCATCTCTCAGAGTTGTACTCTAAACTGTTTACACTTATTAAAATAGCTATTAAAATTAAACTGAGCAGTGTAGGCTAGTACCATAGCTTAAAGTTAAAGAGGGAATCTCTTCTCAGTATAATTCGTAAAAATACTTGTATGGACATGTATACTGTACGCATTTTGAATATGTACAGTGTGCTAGTAATGTCAGCAGCAGTTATTGATTGGTTGTCAGCATTTGAGTATGACCAATCAGAAATGATGACTTTTATTGTCTGTCCATGTTAACACATTATCTAGCTTTTAATATACCAGAAGATTTGAAATATAAATTGTCCTTAAAATTTGCAGTGTAGTATTAACAGCTACTAGTATTAAAGACATTGTTGTTGCGAGTTCCAGATGTAGACATTGGGTAATCTGCAGTCCTCACGATGAGATCAAGGAATTATTTTTCTTGATTTCGGTATAGAAGCTAGGCAAATGCGTATCAAATATGAAATTTGGTTCTTTTTCAGTTTCTAATCCCCTCATAACCATTTAACACCCCACATCAATTTTACTTTCAGCACATATCATACTTTAATGTATAACCTCATTAATGTTTTGTTTCCAGCCATGGATCACAGTAGAAATTGCAACAATTTTGCTCATGTTGGACTTTCGATAGCAACTGATAGACAACCATCTTCTTAACCTTGAAGAGTGTGAACCAGCACAACAGAAGCTGGATCCTTTTATATCTACAGTAAGTATGGACACAATTAGCATCTACATGTATATCAATAGCTGAGTGTATTAATCACTGTTGAAGCTACTGTAGTCTTTTGTGTTGCCTGACATTGCTTTTGATGTCACAAATTTTGAGAACAGGAGAATCAAGATATTTCATGCTTTTGAATATACAGTACAGGTAGTCCTGTATTTTAATTTTCTTTACAGATAATCTATTTTTCTTGGTAAAATCCCATTCACTGGGGTTTATAATGTATATCTGATATTTATGTACGTACTCATGCAAAAGTTGGTTTACATGTAAATACATTTTCTTGAAATTGAATTGATATTAAGAAGTAACCAGGAAAGGATTGATTTGTAAACTAAAAAATCTATTTTTTTTAATCAAGCTAACTTGTGCACAGTAGTGTATCTGTTTATTAAAGAAGATTTTAAAGATGGAGGCTCGTCTCAATAGAATTATGTAATGAGAACATTTACGTCACTTCCGGTTGTGTGCCACACAAGATCCATGTACTGTATGTTTGTAGTCAAGATAGTGGCATGTTGTGTGTGTGTGTGAAGTTTCATGCAGTGCATAACTTTACGATAAACTTTTTTTTTTCCAACGTGTTTGTCAGAAAGAAAAAGTGAAAGTGAAATATTAGTAAGATAATACTACAGTAGTAGTCACTAGATGTAAATTACTGTGAAAGATAAAAACAAAAATTGAAATAAATTATTCTACCGGGGCTCGAACTTACGTCATTGGTTTGAAAAAGAACCGAAACCCATCTCCCTAACCAACTGGGCTATTACATGTGTTGACCTTCACCGAGTTTTTAATTAATATATACCTGGAAATAAGAGCCAACAAATTGTGCAGTAAGTGTTTGAATTTTCAACCAATCAAACAATTTGAATGGAATTCTAAATATTGTGTCCATAAATTATTTTGCCTCTTTTTAAGTTTGAGTGGCCATTTTGTCTTTATTCTATTACCTACTTCTGATGTGTTCATATTTTGTGACATCCTTTAGGTCATCATACACAATATTTTGGTACCTGTCATAGGATACAGTAAAACCAGTTCTGCAAAACATTCCTGAAATGTATTACTTTATTTTTCCATTTGTTTTAGCTACTTGCTGTGCACATGCTTGCTAAATAACCTTTCTTAAAAAACCACAGTAGTCAATTTGCATTATCTTAGATAAGACGAAGTCATAATCGTTTCAAATCATGCAGTTTTCCCTTTTGTTCAGTATTGTAGTGGTAGAAAAAGTAAGAAATTTCTGTTTTTCTTTGAATTTTTACAGACAAAGCTGTGGAATCAATACGCCCACCCGTTGAGCAGATGCTTTCACCAATTTCCTCCATTGCAACATAAATGGCACCCGACGTGGAAGACAGCACAGCATTTATACTGTAACACAGCCTGGACATTATGCCTTCTATTTGTCTATTAGTGGTCGAATTGTATTAGTAAATACCATGTACAATGAAGAAACTTTTATGTCTATCACAAAATTTGCAGATGTTATCAGTAAATCTCTGGACAGCACTCCTTGAAGAAGAAATTTAAAGTGAGAACTATATCTGAAAACATTGCATAAAAAAGAATGCAAACAATTATATCAAAATTAGTGGCAGTTGACCGTTGCTTTAATAGTTTCAGTTGAAAATATTTGAAAAAAGTATGCAAATGATCAGTTGCTTAGCTCTCCGTTTCAATTTTTTCCTTGTCAACTTTTCAGGTATTATCAATATTTTAAAGCTTTTGAGCTAGACAAATATGAACCCCTATTTTTTGGCATTAAAGGATTTGTTTACAATCAAGGAAACAACGCAAAGTCCTGAGTAACCGGAAACAAGATTTAAGTTCTTGGAAGCATGCAGGTAACCAGTCAGACCCAGATGTGTTGTTTTTTTTGTATGAAGGGCAGCATACTGTATGCAACAAACTCACAAGTTGGTCATTTGACTCTGTATGTAAAATTACCTATACAGTAGGCCACACTTTAAATAGCCACATTCTGTATGCTATCTGTATAGGTAAAAGCTGTCCTTAATTAATTTTTTTGATATTTCAAGAAATTTCTTGTACAGGAGAAAAGGGATCGTTCACATGATCAATTCCTTCAAAAAAAATATTTTCTTTCAGTTTCACTTATGCACAAGGGCAAAATTATATTATGTTTGATTGAATTATAAACACATGAATTTTTTTTTCTTTTTAACCACGCCTTTGTAAATCAGACAAGGTAAAAAAGTATTAACATTTCTGTAAAAATCATTCAGTATTGCTGTGCAGTGGGTCATAACCGGCCTTGCGTTGGTTCAGAAAAGTGCTCATACAAAATTTAATCATGGTGAATCTAGTTTATTTTATTCAGGATAATTTGGTAAATATGATTATCCACAGTAAAAAAAGATAATGTACAGTACATTAATTTTTCTTTTTAAGAATGTAAAATAAACTGCTCATAGAGTCCCTTTAAAAATATGTTTTCCATTAACTCAATTGATGATGGTCATAGCTAATTAAAGATAACAAATCTGTATTCAATTCTTCTGTTTGATAAGTGTGGGACAGGTGAATCACATTTTGTAAGGTCTATGAAACTTCAAAGGCTGTTGAAAAAGTGTTCGAGTAAGTTGGTTTCCATCCAAATTTTCAACTCATCATTGAAATGGAACTTTTTCTCCAGGTAGGCAGTGTTCACCAATCTTTTAAACTGCATGTCTAAAAAAACTAAATTCCCCAACTTGCTTGTAACAACATAGATAAGCAGGGCCGGATTTAGAAATGTGGGGGTCCTGGGCACAAACCGATGTGGGGGCCCCTTTCAGAAAATGTTCACCCGTAAAAACAAAAAAGGGTTTTTACATCGGGGATAGGTGATCAGAAAAGGGGCTCCATCTTGCATGTAGCAACAGCAAAGGTCCATGAAAGGGTCCCCACATCGGAAAAGGGCCCATCTTAGCAACAGCCAAGGGCCCCCACCCTGTCCCACATGCCATCCCTCCCTGTACCACATGCCATCCCTCCCTGTACCACCCCTCCCTGTACCACATGCCATCCCCCTTTGTACCAAGTGCCATCCCCCTTAGTACCAAGTGCCATCCCACCCTGTTTCACAGGCCATTTCATGCTATCCCACATGGTATCGGACCCTGTTTGAGGGCACCACGACAGCTAGGGTCAAATTGTGCCTAAGAGGTTAGATCATTCCAGAGGTAGGAAGGGGAGTCAACAGGGAGATTGAGAGAAACACCGAGAACTAAAAGCCAGAAAGCTGGGATTGTTAGAGGTGTATGCGTGAAAAACATAGTAGACAGAGAGTGGGTGGGAGAGGAGGACTAAATATGGTTGTAGAGGGAAGCATGATGAAGGAAGATCATTTTATCCGGGTTTTTTTTTTTTTTGCAGAGCTCGGCTATTGAGTTGTGGGGAGCGAGGGAAGGTTGCACAGGGGGCTAGCAAGGAGAATGTGATGGACTGAGGGTGTAATGGCAATTGTTACGGAGGGGTGGGGAGCCAATAAGGTGGGTGTGAGTGACCTAATCTAAGGCGGGTAATGTGGACGTTGTCGACACCGGGAAAGTTGTGAATGGTGGGTTTGATCGGAATGGTGGGCTGAATGACATGGAGTTTGTTATCAATTTGGGAGTCCCAGGAGTCTCAGTGTCCTCAATTTAAAGCACGGGATGTACTAATGAACCAAATTCTTATCATTATGCCATCTTTCACCCGACATTCTTTCCTCCCAACCCTCGAACTATCACCTCAACACACCCTATACATTCAATTGCCATCTTCTTTTACCTACCATCCTCCAACATGCTTCATTCCATGCCTCTTTCACCTACTACCCAACCCACCTTTTGCCATACCCTAAGCTACCAAATATGCTCTTAACCAACTAATCATTCAAACCTTCAGTATCACCTTCAATTGCAGCAGCACAGCTTCCCAATAACTTAAATCTGACACTCCCAATAAAAAATATGCTCTACTTTTTTAACCTTATAAACCAGATAGACTAAATCAGAATGAAAATTCATTGTCGATTAATTTGGGAGTTTATGAGAAGTCTACTATGTATGTTTCCACTGTATTCAAGCGAAGCGTTGTTTTTCCCCTATTCATTACAAGACACCTTATTATAAATTTGAATCAGTCGTCAGCTTTATATTATTCAAGTATTTTTCATCCAAGCACATTTTACTTGCTATTCAAGTCTGACAATCATTTGTTCCAAGTTTGTTCAAAGCAAGATTTACCTTTATATAAATTTACTTAATTTAATATATTTTATTATTTAATTTGATTTTAATTTTTATAATTCCTTTTTGTGGACTAAAATCTGAATTGTTTCCCAGTAGCTGAAGAATGCACGAGATCGAATGGATGTGACGAACAGACAGATAAATGGTAAAACTGTGATATCTACTTTCACCATCCCGGCAAATTTATTGGGTACACACTAAAAACTAATTCATTGTGACTTACATGTGCTTTCTCTGGCATATGTCTAAAAGTGAAATACAAATTCAAATACACCAACTTCGTTGGTGAGAGGATAAAAATGCAAGACAACCCCAATTCAAGACAACCCCATCAAATGATAAAAGTAAATAATGATGCAAAATGTGACGGCAGCAGTGAGGGAGAAAAAGCACGCCTGGTGAGAAAGTTTGATTTCTCACCAAAACTAGAGGCAATCATGATTTTGTCATAGTGTTGGGCTATGGACATTTCCGGGCCCAACAGGAGGAAACTTGTTTGTGGCACGTGTCCATGCTTTAATTCGACCCTGTAGATAAGCCCGCTCATTTAAGACTTCTGATCCCCACGGTGAGACTGGCCACCTAAAACTCAAGTTTTGACCTCTCTACATGAAGTTTCTATTTTAATCAGAATCACTGATTCAGTTTTGAAAAGATCTACAGAAAGCAGCTAAAAGTGAGTTTTTCAGTGTATGCAGTAACAAAGCTTTTTGTACTAGCCCCTTCTCTTAACAGTGACAAACAACTTGAATTTGGTTTAATCATACAGAAGCCTTCACTTGAACATGCAGTGAAAATCTGAACCTAACCAAACTGAGAAGCATGCAAAACTAAAATAAATGTCAGATACCTTGAACAAAGGGCTGCATACAAAATATGATTTTAGCCTAGATTAAATAACAAGCCATTCCTTAAGTATTGGCAAGGTATTCTTAAACTTGCTTAACAAAAAGGAACCTCATATAATGGCAACTAGGAAAGTAAGGAAGCTCATGCATGCTTACAAAATATTTTAATGTCGGGCCTATTCTGAACACAAGCATAATCAATTTTTATATGACGTCCATATTTCTCCTTCACCATACATGAACAATTAAGATGTGGGCTTTTACGGCTCAAGGGACAAACACCACCAAATTGTTAGTATCGACACTTAATTTTCTTTAAAACAAATTGTTCACATTGACACTTACATTTACTTTAAAACAAACTCCTTTATTAAAAATAGCATGGACATATGCAAACTTATAAGAACAATAAATGAAAGCACTTTTTCAAATTCAAAAGTTGCACGGTTAGGCCTGAAGTAATAATGCTTATAAGACTTCACTTGAAATGCACAAACGGTATATTTATCAAATTGCTTTCAAAATATTTGCTTTTTCAAACTAACTCTGTACGTGAAAGTCAGTGTAAAAGTATTTTCAATATTAATATATAAAGTATTTAAAAAAAAAACAGTGTATACAAACCCTTTTGCAATACCAGTGCGAAGAATGGTAGGCGAGGGGCATAACAACCTAGGGTGTCACACCCCAATCCAACTTATGTCGGGGTACCACAACCCAACTTATGTCGGGGATACCCCCAATCCAACTTATGTCGGGGCAACCCAATCCAACTTATGTCAGGGCAACCCAATCCAACTTATGTCAGGGCAACCCAATCCAACTTATGTCAGGGCAACCCGATCCAACTTACGTCAAGGGCACCCTAATCCAACTTATGTCGGAGGCACCCCTAATCCAAGTCATGTCACGGGCACCCCGATCCAACTCATGTTGGGGTCACCCCAATCCAACGTATGTCGGGGGCACCCCAATCCAGCGTATGTCTGGGGCACCCCAATCCAGCGTATGTCTGGGGCACCCCAATCCAGCGTATGTCGAGGGCACCCCAATCCAAATTGTGTCAGGTACATCCCCAATCCGAACTGTAGGGTACACCACCCAATCCAAATTTTGTCAGGTATACCCCCCAATCCAAATTGTGTTGGGTACACACTCCAGTCCAACTTAAGTCGGGTACACCTCCCCCTTCCTAATCCAAATTGTGTCGGGTACACCCCCAATTCAAATTGTGTCGGCTACACCCCCATTTTGTAACATTTTTTTCTTCTGAATAATTCAGAATGAAGACCTACCCTAGGAGCACTTAAGTGCCATTTTTGGATTCCCCACCCTCAAAAACAGTCCAGTGCTAATTTTTAGAACGTTGTGGGGTAAACAAAACAAATTTGGAGTAAAATGGGAATTTGTTTAGTCGGAACTTCAAAATGACCATCATCGGCAAGAAATTAGTACAAAAGTGACCGAGAATTAGGCAACAGCGTCCGCATCTCAAAAATGACTTGAGCAATGAGGCCAAAATTTTGTGGGTGTTTTCATAATATATAATTCCTAACATATACCAAATTTCATGCACACCTGAAATGGTGGGTTACATTTTTTTCTTTAATTCTGTCAAATTGACAAGAAATGACTCATAATAGTTCTCAAAAGTATATTTTGTGAACAAAATGTAGAGTGCTTAATGAAAATGAACAGGGTGAAGGTAAAAGAGGGGCAGAATGGAGTACCCTCTGAAAAAGCAAAACTATTGTATGGGCCTGCTACTGTAGAGATGCCTGTGCCCAAAGCTGTGATACCCAACAAAAACATTTCCAATGAACTTTGAAAGCACCTGAAAAGGGCAGACTCTTTAAACACATGATGGCAATAACATTCATGAATGGCATTCAGAAATTGAACTGAAAATAATGTGAATTTCAAGGAAAGCTGGGTTTGACAATGAAGTACTTTATAGCAAAAGTTCACTTGGGCTGCCCACATTAAAAGCATTTTAATGTTTCCAGAAGTAAATCATAACTAACAAATTGATAAAATAACACTAGACATTGCTCTCATAAAATTACATCAAAATAACTTCATTTGGCATCATCATTTGTACTGTACATGTAGGTCCACTTATACACAGAAATCTAAAATAATTTTTGGAAAGCCCCTAGAATAATAATGTGAAATCATGTCCTTTTGTAAACCCCATAGTAAACACATGCAGAAAGAGGAAAATATGCCTCAGCAGTCTGATCCAATGTTCAGTAGAGCAAGATGAGAATAACAAAGATCTATACAAGAATCCATGTGAACTTCTGAAGTTGGAGGTTTTCAACTCTGTGCTATTAATAGCAATCCAAAATGAAAGGAGTCACTATCTGGTGGAGTAAATTGCTACTGCTTGGCAGGAAGTTTTCATCGATCTACCTCTTCATGATTAGAAAACAAGATTGCTGTAAGCAAGAATGGAAAATAAAAGGCATTAAGCACACTGGTAAATGTTAATGGTGACATATTAGACTGACTGATAGTCCCTGCCTCCCAAACTTAAAAAGTATATGACAATGCTTCAGGACCACATGAGATGGTACTCTATATGCTACCTTCACACTACATTACTTCCAGTCACATGATACTTAAGATCAACTACTGTACATCAATTGTACTGCTCTTGATACTAAATATTTCTATTTTATTAAAATAACTTATTATCAAGGGTCTATACATAAGTATGTCAAATAATTTTAAATTAGCAATTTAGCACCCTGTATTGCTCTATGTTGTAAGTGACATATAGTATCTAACGAAAACGAGTCCCTGACTGAGATGGTATGTGGCCTGTTTTACACCCCACAAAAATGATATGTCCTGTCCTGAAACTCCCATTAATACCAGTTACATGATGCTTATTAGACCAGCTACTGTCAGTACTGCTCTTTTGATTGGTAAACAAAGTTTTAATGTCTATGAAACATTTGCATTTTTGGAACCTCTTAAGTGTTGAGAAAAAATTCTTGAAATTTTTCCCAAATTGATTCCAGCCTGCCAAACAAATTTTAAAAGTGAGCTAGAGCCAGGGTTGGAAACATACAAAAAAGTCACTCCCCAAACTTAAATATCTCCTACAGCATTAGGAATAACATATCAACATAATTTTTGTGGTAAAATGTTTTTAAAATGTTCTCTTTGTTATGAAAGGTTACGAAAAAACATGGGAATATTCCTTTCAGCACTTTTATCTGATTTCATACAGTATATCCATCAATGGTAAGTATCAAATCTCACACAACCTATGTATGAATCAATCGCATTACTCCCAGTATATGCAACAAGCACACCATTCAAGTTTCAGTTTATTTCTTCATAAACCACATCCTTCAATTAGCTTGAACAATGACTGACTGTCAGTTAAAAATCCCCTGCACAAAGATTTGCTGGTAAACAGAGCATTTGTGGTCTTGTTATTGTTTAGGGTGTGAAGATAAACTTTCAAGCTTGTTGTGAATGAATGCATATAAAACTCATTTCATTCTGACCACCAAGAATGCATTTTTAAACAATCATGGACAGAAGAAAGGGGTTTATGAAGATGGCAGTCCATGAGGTTGCTGACCACATTGACCTTAACTTACAGTATAGGTGTATGAAGCATTTGAAAAGTGTGTGTGTGTGTATTGGGGGGGGGGGAGGGGGGGAGGGGAGGGGGTGAATGACCTAATGAAGGCACTTTCCAAGTCATGTCCGTCCCTGTGTGTATAGAGATAGTAAAGTACAAAGGCCACATCACTTTTAGAAAGGGGCACTTTTGCAATGGGAACAAACTCCCCCCATACATGGAACTGCAAAAGTTGCCTATTTACTACTATTGGGTTAGTAATTAATTAAGGGGAATTTTACTTTTGAAAAGGCACTTTTGTAATATTTTGTTTATATTGAGTATGCAAACATTACAGTTCTTAAACCCTTTGACAGTAGTTGAGGGGATTTTCATCTTTACAATGGGCACTTTCCAGAAAAGTGGGGGCATGCCCCAACTCCTTGCTTTCAGAACATTGCAGCTTATCAAAAATCAAATAAATTTACTTTACACAAACTTTATAAGTACAGTTGTGTAAACTTCTTGACCTTTGTCCATGGAGATAAGTCTACCGTACTCATAAGGTAAGGAGCACAAAAAAATCACTCTCAAAGACCCCAAAAAGTATCAAGGACAAAACTTAAGTTTTTCATAAGAAATGTAAAAACAAAATACTGAGGAGAAAATATGCAGTCAACCATGACCTTTAAGGTACAGTACAGCAACCAGTTCATAACTTAACACCATCAGTAGTACAAAAAACTAGTACACCATCACATTATTTCTATATAGGTTGGTAATTCCCAAGGACAAGGTGACATGCCCCACCCCACTCCCCACATACACCAATTTTTTGGTAGAAGTTTATTTAGTACATTTAGAGGAAAATTTGCTTGTCCTCCAACACTTTTTTCGATAAGAAGCTAGAGTATGTCCATTCACCACTTTCTATATTAGAATTACGACCATGTTTCCTACACTATAATTGTTCGCCTTTGAAGATGCAAAACCATTTAAATGAAAGGCACAACTTTACACAATCCACACCAACCCACTGAGCAACAAGCCTATAGCTTTTGTGGTTTTCTCTGAAAACATGTCACAAAATTAGTACAAATCATTAATTACAAAAAAAGACCTCCGACCTTTAAGGTTTAGTACCATCAAGTAAAAGAGTGTGTGTGTGTATAATGGGGGAGAGGGGGAGATCATTTCACCTTGTCTTCTGGGAATTACCACCCTATATACAAATAATTTGTAGTTGTACTATTTTTTTTTTTGCTACTGATGGTGTAGTTTTAGCCCAAACGAGCTATCAACTACAAGTACAAAATCCTGCAAAAATAAATGAATGCTTTAATAATGATCTTAGAAAGGGATGCTAGTTGAGCTAAAAATCTCAACAAAAAAAAAAAAAAAGATTTACATCATTAGACCTGAAGACTCAAAATGTTATCAACTGGTTGTTTACAACTTATTTTGATACCAGGGGTATCTAAATACAATCAACAAGCTCCTACTGTCCATTAGTTGAGTAATAAGCGGACAGTAGGAGTATGCAAATGAGGCTTGTTAGCCAATCAGGTAGCTTAAAATGAATCTGGACAGTAGTGGTGATAGAATCATGAATAAACATATGCAAGGCTGTTTGCTTTTGTATGACTGTAGGCAACTGGATGCTACAGTACATCATGTAAATACTAATAACCAGTAAAGCTGTGAATGTTTAGGGATTTTAGTAAACGTGTACACGCCAAAAAAAACTAGCATGTATCGCTTACACGCGTTTAGTACCGTAATTTTCGGAAATACACCAAAATTGCTCCAAATTTACAACGCCAAGTTAAAAAAAATGAAGCGAATAGTATGGCAAAAGTATTGACTACATTGCTTTTTTAGACGCTCGAGTTTTGCTTTTCAAATCATAAAAAGTTTACTTCTACAGTATAAATCATATCATTTTTATGGTAAATATGCTTGGAAATTCAGTTTAGAAAGAACAGATAACTTCCTTTTAATGTCATTTCGACTCAACATCACGTAACTTTTTTTGCCGTACTCGCTACAGCTTTCAATGTTCCACTGTGAAAATCTTGCCTATAATACCTCGCTGTAAAAAAATTCAAAAAGTCTCTGAATTTACTTTCAAATTATTTTCTTTTTACTCTGTTAGACATATTATGCATTCCCAATACATGATTTTTAGATTTTCACTTTTTTGACTAAGAAAGCCTTTACTTGCAACACATGGGCAAAAAGTGCTAATAATCAAGTCTACTTTTACACACTGAACTTTTCTGAAGCACAACCAAGGGCAATTGAATGTACAGCTTCATACATTGAGATAAGGCTATGTTTCAGGATGTGATGTAATCTTGTGTAACACCTGGCTGAATCACTATACTTTGTCTCACATCAATGATTTGCTCAAATGGATTGCATATATAACACAGTGTGAAAGTGTTAAGTGATGGTTATAAGTTTTGATTGTGCCTTAAATTATATATGCAGAATATTATGGGATAGCTGGCAAGCGTTTGGGTTTGGTTAATTTAGATTTTCTGGGAAAAACAGTTTAAGTTGAAGATTAGTCAGCACTTAAAGGTATATGGGAAATGTAAAGATTTTATGTTTAGGAAAGAGCATTAAATTCTAAAAAGTATACAGTGATTGAATTTTGTCAAAAGCACATGAACAGTAGTTTGCAGGTTATGGCTTTTCAAAGTCTGTAGAAATTTTGATGTGTGTGAAAAATTTTGCTGCCGAAAGAGAACAGCTCAATATACAGTATAAAATACCTTATATTTTGTGTCCTAAATATTCAAATTCAGTGGTGAATGAATTAAAAACATTGGAAATCCATTGGTCTTCCCATATTATAATTATTCATTCAAAATTGCATAATTGATTGAAATAAGCCCTAAAATTCAAAATGCTCTAAATCTTGTATGATTTTGATGATTTGTTTTGCTATTTTTATGGTTTATAACATATTTTCTTCCAAATAAGGACAAGTTGTTGCTACCTGTCCATGATCATGCCTGTACTGCAAGTGTATTTATTACCTGTAATTCTATTTTTCTTGGAGAACATTATATATAATTTGCTGGTTTTTGGTATTTTTTAAATTAGATGTGCTTACCTACTGTGCTTAAAAAGTACAAATATTTCTCTTACATATATAATCCAAGAAAACATGAAAATGGTATTAAATTTCATTTTCTTTTCTTGGTATATTGAAGTTTTTGGTCTAGCCCAGACCATCTTCAGCTTGGTACTACTACAACACAGATAACAACAACTTAATACAAAGCTCATACAACACATAGATAAAGTGTTGAGAAAAATATAATTAAGAATCTAATTGATAAGGGTCTGGGCTATGGTTGGGTGGTTCCTTTTCCACCAGTGCACCACAAATGGTTGACAAAGCCCGTGGACATTTGACTTGGTTGTCGATGTTATGTTTGTCCGTACGTAGTACCTGTGTTCTCGTCCGGGTCGTATTAAGCGTTTCGTGATAGGAATGTTACGATCATAACCGAATACGCAGGCGACGACCCGTCATTGTAATTGTGTGTTCAGTTGTCGCCGTAGACCATTCTTCTTTTCTAATATTTAACTTGGGTCTGAATTCTGCAATACAAACTCCTTCAGATACTTGCTTACCTACGCTAGGGTCACCATCCTCTCACCAATGTGTGTATTGATGCTGCTAACTTTGAACTTAAAAGTCCTGTCCATCGTGGTATTTAACTTAATGGTTATCAAAAAACAGGTTGTTTATCATTCCTATAGGTAAATGTTCATCAAATCTTTCACGTAGGCTTCTGAATTTTTCTCCTACTGTATGTATTTAGATTCACCATTGCAATCATTACACTCTATACAATAAACAACTTCTTTTTTCTTTCACAAACAAGTAATAAATAAATAAATGGCGCTTTCTGTGTAAATTTCCTGTACTTTTGGATTTAGTCTTGACTTAATCATTAATTTATCAATATGTAATTGTAGTTTCTGTGTATATCCACAAAAATCTCATTTCTTCATACCAAATGTTTTGACATACCCCCCAAAACCCAATCCTTCATACCAAATGTTTTTGACATATCTCCCAAAACATGAATAGCAACCCATAGGTAAAAAGTGGCCTACCTAAAATAACAACAGCAAGTAAAACCTTAGTACGCTCGAATCACAGCCTTTTCAATTTTTCCAAAAAATATTAAAGATACAGTATGTACATTACAAGTAAACATTGTTCATAGATTGGATTGTTGAAATATAATACATAATCCCTATTTCTTCATGCACTTATCCATTTACTAATCTTAAACAGATCTTTGTAGTGAGTTGTACTTTGCTAAATAAAATGAAGACAATTTAGCACAACACCAAAAAATCTTTAACAAAATTTCACCCTTTAAGCGATGTATAATAATGTACAGTAATCTTTTTCTACAAAATATTAAAAATATGAACTTACTGTAAATAAACAATGGTTTTCATCTTAAAAGCTGGAAATATATAAAGTGCCATCTTTTTTTAAATCACATACTTATATTTTTTTTTTATTTCCTACCAAGATCGAGTATTTCTTTAATTAGGTGTGCTTAGCTACTGTACTTAAAAAGTACAAATATTTAATGTTTGAACATTTTATAACAAAATTGTAATGTTAAAAAAACAAAATGAACTTACTGTAAGTAAACAATGGCATTCAACTTGAAGGTTTGAAATACTGTTTATGTGTTATCTCGTTCTAATTCACATACCCTACTTACATTTTATAATTTTCTACCCTGATAGCAGGGCTCGAAATTAGCATTGGTTTATCAGCTTTCTCATCTCACATTCCACTAGCCCGACTGAACTTTCCACAAGCCCTTCTCTTCATATCTATCTAAAACATATGGAATAATTCTGATTACAGGACTAGCCCAGCGGGATTGAATGATTGAAATTGTAGCCCATAAGTAAAATGATCTAGCCAGTGCTAGTTCATGTTAATTTTGAGCCCTGCCTGATAGAGAATTTTGTAATTAGTTGTGCTTATCTATATGAAAAGGAAAATGTGAAAGAAAAAATCAAATAAATTACAATTTACAAATGTCTTATGTTTTAAACTTTCATCATCATTTTTCAATGGTTCTAGGCATAAATGGTACTTGTGTTCTTTGACCAGTATGCTAAACTTTTAAACTTGTGATGTGTTTGAAAAACATGCTAGATCACATGCTGTAATAAATTACCAATAGTACACTATTTTTTTAAACATAATACTTGGGAAAGTATTTACCCTCATAATATTTAACTAGTTTGTGGGCTTTTTGCCATTTAAAAAAAACACTAATGAGTTTGTCCTCGTACGATGGAAGCTTTTTCTTTATATTACAAACACACTCACTTAACGAAGAAGTTGTACTTGTTTCATCTTTCTTTGTCAAGGGGGAAGTACATGGAATAGTAACAACTGATGGCATTTGTTTAACACACTGTACCTTGTCACTGTTAGAGGTTAAATCAGTGCATGTAGGAGGGGCAAATCAGTGTATGTAGGAGGGGCAACAGTGCATGTAGGAGGGGCAACAGTACATGTAGGAGGGGCATCAGTGCATGTAGGAGGGGCATCAGTGTATGTAGGAGGGGCATCAGTGCATGTAGGAGGGGCATCAGTGCATGTAGGAGGGGCATCAGTGCATGTAGGAGGGGCATCAGTGCATGTAGGAGGGGCATCAGTGCATGTAGGAGGGGGGGCATCAGTGCATGTAGGAGGGGCATCAGTATGTAGGAGGGCATCAGTACATGTAGGAGGGGCATCAGTACATGTAGTGGCGTCACACGATTGTGAGCACTGGCTACAATAACATCGCCTTAGTGATGGGAACGGCGAGTCTGAGGACAAATTACCAACTTCATTTTTGTCCATCCACATTCTCACTTTGTATTGGCATACTACTTCACGAGCTTTTCTTAATCTGAACTTCATTTTTTTGTTTAAGTGTCTTACCTTGCTTTTTCTCTTGACTTTTGCCTTGTTTATCTTGCCCATCTCTTCTATAATGTACTTTTCAATCTGTAAAATGGGATGAAAAATAAATTCTTAATAAATAGAACATTGCCCCTTAAATATGGTCATCAAGTACAGTATGATGACAATGATGCTTAAATACACTGACTGAAAAAAGGTCAAGGCAAGTTAAGCAACCCACAAGAGAATCAATTAAGTATAAAATAAGAAAGAGCAAAATGGCTGTTTAACTCAATTTGTATGTAGATTTGCACATTTTACACCGTCACATAATGTATATAATAAGAGTAATTTACATCCATTATCAATTATCACAAGTCAAGAAAAAGATTTTTTCTTAATTTTTTTATTTTATGGAAAGTACCTTAATTTATAATAATTCGTAAAAGCAAAACCAAGAAAACCAACTCATCCTACCATATTAAAAATTCCCTGCTGCAGAAGAGAATAATAAAAGATATAATCAAAGAAATACATATCAAAGCTTCAGAATGATGTCTTTATAGGGCCTATATACTAGTAGGGCCAACAAATCCTCCAAGATGATCTTAACAAACTTGAACAATGGCAAAACAAATGGCAAATGAATTTCAACCACTCTAAATGCTACGTCTTGTCAATTTCCTCTAAGAAATGCTTTAAATCACCTGTTTATACCGTATGCAACCAGCCACTAAAACATGTCAACTCCCATCCATACCTAGGTGTTGAAATTGATAATAAACTCAGATGGGATAAACATATACATAACATAACCAAGAAAGCTAACCCTGTACTTGGCCTATTAAAACGTAACCTCTCAAACTGTCCCACCGACGTTAAATCCATTGCTTATAAAGCTCTAGTCAGGCCAGTACTTGAGTACGCATCAGCAGTCTGGGACCCCCATCACCAGTGCAGTGCGATGTGGATCAACTTGAATCTATTCAAAGGAGAGCAGCCAGGTTCTATATGTCAGACTACTCTTATAAATCTAGTGTAAAAAATATGCTTCACAAATTAGATTGGCCCCTGCTAAAAACAAAAAGATACAACACCCGGCTACATATGCTATTTAAAATCAATAACAATCTTGTCGCCATCATTAAAGATGAACTGATCCCCAACGTCAGAGCTAATACAAGAAATAATCTGACCTTAATTTTCAGGTTCCCTATGCTAAAAAGAATGTATATAGGCTAGGCCCTAAACACTCTTTCTTCCCTCACACACTAAAAGATTGGAATGCTTTACCGTCAGACATTGTACATGCACCAAGTCTCAACTGTTTCAAAGCTAAACTTACTAACACTTGTATTGCTAACTAGTTTTTTTACTCATACTTTTTACGCTCGGTTGGCGTTCATGTCCTCTTAAAGGATTTTTGCCGACTTAACAGATTAAGATTCAGATCCTATAGTAAGCATATAGGGCCTATATAGGTTGCCATAATGCTAGGAGTAGGAACACCTGTGACCTAGGCCTACCTTGTCACAGTTGTCATAGCGCTAGGAACAACTGTGACAGTGTGAGTAGGCTAGGTCTATAGGCCAACTCGAAATCGAATTCTCTTAAAGTTCTACTAGCTCTGGTGCAGTATTAACGTTCCTATTGGACACTGACTGACACACTGAGTTAGCTTAGGCCTACTGTAGTTCGACTGTACAGTACTGTCTGACTGTACAGTGTACGTAGGCCTAGGCCTATCTAACTTACGCTACGTGCTGACTTCGAACTCCATTCCCAAGTCAAATTATGAATATGATTTAAACTCTTAAACTTAAGTTACGTTACCTTTTGACAAAGCTTCCATAAAAATCTTCACAGCAAAATGTTGATCCTTTAATTTAACATGTTTACATCAGCGAGTTATAGTATTTTGCCTGGGATTTCTCAGTACAAATCAAAATACTTCTTTCACCTTTTTCAGTTTTTGGGCGCTGGTGGAAAAGCAGTTGATTCCCATCGTACGCGTAAAGGGATGTTTTATTATGAATTATTTTTTCCCCGAAAAACTCCGTATGCTGTACAAGGATTGCATATGATAATCGCACACTGTACGTTTGTGAGGGCAGTGATGCGTTCATCCGATCCCCGCGCATTCTGAATGTTTTTTCGCACATTTTTCCGAACATCACTGATGTAAGGGCGCATTCACCCCCTCCTTATTGAACAAAACCGTCACGGAGGAAAATGGTTTTGAACCCATTGGATGCCATCCTTTTTTGACGTTTTTAAGTCTCATTGACTTAGCGTTTGCCTTAATAAGCTAATTAGAAATCATTCCGAAATTCTCAGTAGTTCAAAACGGATGACTGAGTTTACTTGAATAAATCCGATCCTGAATTTTTTAGACATTTTTGAAAATTAGGCCTGGTCACCTCACTTTTAAAAAGCCTATTGAACAAAACCGTCACGTAGGAAAATGGTTTTGAAACCCATTGGATGCCACCCCTCTCCCTTTTGACGTTTTTAAGTCTCATTGACTTAGTGTGCACATAATTATTGCCTTACGGATACAGCTAATTAGAGGTAGCTAATTACAATTTAACAAACATTTTCGCATATCAAACGAAAGGTCTACTAGTCCTCTGTCTCCCGAACACATAACATTTTCGAAAAATGTGTTGTTATAAGGCGTGATTTAACCAAATTGCGCCCCACTTTACGTAAATCATTCCGAAATTCTCAGATTTTGTTCCTCTGCAAAAACGGCTGATTGAGTCTATTTGAATAGATCCGATCCCAAATTTTTGACATTTTTAAAAAGCCTGGTCACCCCTATTGAACAAAACCGTCACGGAGGAAAATGGTTTTGAACCCATTGGATGCCATCCTCTCCTTTTTGACGTTTTTAAGTCTCATTGACTTAACGTGTGCACATAATTATTGCCTTACGGATACAGCTAATTAGAGGTAGCTAAACGGATTACTGAGTTTTTAAATCATACATTTTCGCATATTTAACAAAGGTCTACTAGTCCTCTGTCTTCCGAGAACATACAATTTTCGAAAAATGTGTTGTTAAATGCGTTTTAACCAAATTGCGCCACCCTCTCCACTTTACGTTTTTAATCATTCCGAAATTCTCATATTTTGTTCCTACTGCAAAAAGGGCTGATTGAGTCTATTTGAATAAATCCGATCCCAAATTTTTGACATTTTTGAAAAGCCTGGTCACCCCTTTGAACAAAACTGTCACGGAGGAAAATGGTTTTAAACCCATTGGATGCCACCCTCTCCCTTTTGACCTTTTCTCATTGACGTTTTTAATTATTCTCATTGACTTAGCGTAGCTAATTATAATTATTTTTCCTATCAAACGGATACAGCTCCTGTCTCCCGAATTAAAAATGTTTTGTTATAAGGTATTCAACAAAACGGATGACTGAGTTTCTGAAAAACGGCTGATTAAGAATAAATCCGATCCTGAATTTTTGACATTTTTAAAAGCCTGGTCACCTCCCTATTGAACAAAACTGTCACGTAGGAAAATGGTTTTGAACCCATTGGATGCCACCCTTCTACCTTTTTGACGTTTTTAAGTCTTTTTGACTTAGCGTGCACATAATTATTGCCTTACGGATACAGCTAATTAGAGGTAGCAAAACGGCTGACTGAGTTTACTTGAATAAATCCGATCCTGAATTTTTGACATTTTTGAAAAGCCTGGTCACCTCCTATTGAACAAAACTGTCACGTAGGAAAATGGTTTTGAAACCCATTGGATGCCACCCCTCTCCCTTTTTGACGTTTTTAAGTCTAATTGACTTAGTGTGCACATAATTATTACCTTGCGGATACAGCTAATTAGAGGTAGCTAATTACAATTTAACATACATTTTCGCATATCAAACGAAAAGGTCTACTAGTCCTCTGTCTCCCGAACACATACAATTTTCGAAAAATGTTTTGTTATAAGGCGTGATTCAACCAAATTGCGCCCCACTTTACGTAAATCATTCCGAAATTCTCAGATTTTGTTCCTCTGCAAAAACGGCTGATTGAGTCTATTTGAATAAATCCGATCCCAAATTTTTGACATTTTTGAAAAGCCTGGTCACCCCCTATTGAACAAAACCGTCACGGAGGAAAATGGTTTTGAACCCATTGGATGCCACCCCTCTCCCCCTTTTGACGTTTTTAAGTCTCATTGACTTAGCGTGCACATAATTATTGCCTTACGGATACAGCTAATTAGAGGTAGCAAAACGGATGACTGAGTTTACTTGAATAAATCCGATCCTGAATTTTTTGACATTTTTGAAAGGCCTGGTCACCTCCCTATTGAACAAAACCGTCACGTAGGAAAATGGTTTTGATCCCATTGGATGCCACCCCTCTCCCTGTTTGACGTTTTTAAGTCTCATTGACTTAGTGTGCACATAATTATTGCCTTACGGATACAGCTAATTAGAGGTAGCAAAACGGCTGACTGAGTCTACTTGAATAAATCCGATCCTGAATTTTTGACATTTTTGAAAAGCCTGGTCACCTCCCTATTGAACAAAACTGTCACGTAGGAAAATGGTTTTGAACCCATTGGATGCCACCCCTCTCCCTTTTTGACGTTTTTAAGTCTCATTGACTTAGTGTGCACATAATTATTGCCTTACGGATACAGCTAATTAGAGGTAGCTAATTACAATTTAACATACATTTTCGCATATCAAACGAAAGGTCTACTAGTCGTCTGTCTCCCGAACACATAAAGTTTTCGAAAAATGTGTTGTTATAAAGCGTGATTAAACCAAATTGCGCCCCACTTTACGTAAATCATTCCGAAATTCTCAGATTTTGTTCCTCTGCAAAAACGGCTGATTGAGTCTATTTGAATAAATCCGATCCCAAATTTTTTGACATTTTTGAAAAGCCTGGTCACCCCCCTATTGAACAAAACCGTCACGGAGGAAAATGGTTTTGAACCCATTGGATGCCATCCCTCTCCCTTTTTGACGTTTTTAAGTCTCATTGACTTAGCGTGCACATAATTATTGCCTTACGGATACAGCTAATTAGAGGTAGCAAAACGGCTGACTGAGTCTACTTGAATAAATCCGATCCTGAATTTTTGACATTTTTGAAAAGCCTGGTCACCTCCTATTGAACAAAACCGTCACGTAGGAAAATGGTTTTGAACCCATTGGATGCCACCCTCTTCCTTTTTGACGTTTTTAAGTCTCATTGACTTAGTGTGCACATAATTATTGCCTTACGGACACAGCTAATTAGAGGTAGCTAATTACAATTTAACATACATTTTCGCATATCAAACGAAAGGTCTACTAGTCCTCTGTCTCCCGAGCACATAACATTTTTGAAAAATGTGTTGTTATAAGACGTGATTTAACCAAATTGCGCCCCACTTTACGTAAATCATTCCGAAATTCTCAGATTTTGTTCCTCTGCAAAAACGGCTGATTGAGTCTATTTGAATAGATCCGATCCCAAATGTTTTGACATTTTTAAAAAGCCTGGTCACCCCCCTATTGAACAAAACCGTCACGGAGGAAAATGGTTTTGAACCCATTGGATGCCACCCTTCTACCTTTTGACGTTTTTAAGTCTTTTGACTTAGCGTGCACATAATTATTGCCTTACGGATACAGCTAATTAGAGGCAGCAAAACGGCTGACTGAGTCTACTTGAATAAATCCGATCCTGATTTTTTTGACATTTTTGAAAAGCCTGGTCACCTCCTTATTGAACAAAACCGTCACATAGGAAACCGGTTTTGAACCCATTGGATGCCACCCCTCTCCCTTTTTGACGTTTTTAAGTCTAATTGACTTAGTGTGCACATAATTATTACCTTGCGGATACAGCTAATTAGAGGTAGCTAATTACAATTTAACATACATTTTCGCATATCAAACGAAAAGTGTACTAGTCCTCTGTCTCCCGAACACATACAATTTTCGAAAAATGTGTTGTTATATGACGTGATTTAACCAAATTGCGCCCCACTTTACGTAAATCATTCCGAAATTCTCAGATTTTGTTCCTCTGCAAAACGGCTGATTGAGTCTATTTGAATAGATCCGATCCCAAATTTTTGACATTTTTAAAAAGCCTGGTCACCCCTTCTTGAACAAAACCGTCACGGAGGAAAATGGTTTTGAACCCATTGGATGCCATCCTCTCCCCCTTTTTTGACGTTTTTAAGTCTCATTGACTTAGCGTGCACATAATTATTGCCTTACGGATACAGCTAATTAGAGGTAGCAAAACGGATGACTGAGTTTACTTGAATAAATCCGATCCTGAATTTTTTGACATTTTTGAAAGGCCTGGTCACCTCCCTATTGAACAAAACTGTCACGTAGGAAAATGGTTTTAAACCCATTGGATGCCACCCCTCTCCCTGTTTGACGTTTTTAAGTCTCATTGGCTTAGTGTGCACATAATTATTGCCTTACGGATACAGCTAATTAGAGGTAGCTAATTACAATTTAACATACATTTTCGCATATCAAACGAAAGGTCTACTAGTCCTCTATCTCCCGAGCACATAAAATGTTCGAAAAATGTGTTGTTATAAGGCGTGATTCAACCAAATTGCGCCCCACTTTACGTAAATCATTCCGAAATTCTCAGATTTTGTTCCTCTGCAAAAACGGCTGATTGAGTCTATTTGAATAGATCCGATCCCAAATTTTTTGACATTTTTAAAAAGCCTGGTCACCCCCCTATTGAACAAAGCCGTCACGGAGGAAAATGGTTTTGAACCCATTGGATGCCATCCCTCTCCTTTTTTGACGTTTTTAAGTCTCATTGACTTAGCGTGCACATAATTATTGCCTTACGGATACAGCTAATTAGAGGTAGCAAAACGGATGACTGAGTTTACTTGAATAAATCCGGTCCTTAATTTTTGACATGTTTGAAAAGCCTGGTCACTTCCCTATTGAACAAAACCGTCACGTAGGAAAATGGTTTTGAACCCATTGGATGCCACCCCTCTCCCTTTTTGACGTTTTTAAGTCTCATTGACTTAGTGTGCACATAATTATTGCCTTACGGATACAGCTAATTAGAGGTAGCTAATTACAATTTAACATACATTTTCGCATATCAAACAAAAGGTCTACTAGTCCTCTGTCTCCCGAGCACATAAATTTTTGAAAAATGTGTTGTTATAAGGCGTGATTCAACCAAATTGCGCCCCACTTTACGTAAATCATTCCGAAATTCTCAGATTTTGTTCCTCTGCAAAAACGGCTGATTGAGTCTATTTGAATAGATCCGATCCCAAATTTTTTGACATTTTTAAAAAGCCTGGTCACCCCCCTATTGAACAAAACCGTCACGGAGGAAAATGGTTTTGAACCCATTGGATGCCATCCCTCTCCTTTTTTGACGTTTTTAAGTCTCATTGACTTAGCGTGCACATAATTATTGCCTTACGGATACAGCTAATTAGAGGTAGCAAAACGGATGACTGAGTTTACTTGAATAAATCCGATCCTGATTTTTTTGACATTTTTGAAAGGCCTGGTCACCTCCCTATTGAACAAAACTGTCACGTAGGAAAATGGTTTTAAACCCATTGGATGCCATCCCTTTCCCTGTTTGACGTTTTTAAGTCTCATTGGCTTAGCGTGCACATATTTATTGCCTTACGGATACAGCTAATTAGAGGTAGCAAAACGAATGACTGAGTTTACTTGAATAAATCCGATCCTGAATTTTTTGACATTTTCGAAAGGCCTGGTCACCTCCCTATTGAACAAAACTGTCACGTAGGAAAATGGTTTTAAACCCATTGGATGCCACCCCTCTCCCTATTTGACGTTTTTAAGTCTCATTGGCTTAGTGTGCACATAATTATTGCCTTACGGATACAGCTAATTAGAGGTAGCTAATTACAATTTAACATACATTTTCGCATATCAAACGAAAGGTCTACTAGTCCTCTGTCTCCCGAGCACATAACATTTTCGAAAAATGTGTTGTTATAAGGCGTGATTCAACCAAATTGCGCCCCACTTTACGTAAATCATTCCGAAATTCTCAGATTTTGTTCCTCTGCAAAAACGGCTGATTGAGTCTATTTGAATAGATTCGATCCCAAATTTTTTGACATTTTTGAAAAGCCTGGTCACCCCCTATTGAACAAAACCGTCACGGAGGAAAATGGTTTTGAACCCATTGTTTGCCACCCCTCCTCTTTTTTGACGTTTTTAAGTCTCATTGACTTAGCGTGCACATATTTATTGCCTTACGGATACAGCTAATTAAAGGTAGCAAAACTAATGACTGAGTTTACTTAAATAAATCCGGTCCTTAATTTTTTGACATGTTTGAAAAGCCTGGTCATTTCCCTATTGAACAAAACCGTCACGTAGGAAAATGGTTTTGAACCCATTGGATGCCACCCCTCTCCCTTTTTGACGTTTTTAAGTCTCATTGACTTAGTGTGCACATAATTATTGCCTTACGGATACAGCTAATTAGAGGTAGCTAATTACAATTTAACATACATTTTCGCATATCAAACGAAAAGTCTACTAGTCCTCTGTCTCCCGAGCACATAACATTTTCGAAAAATGTGTTGTTATAAGGCGTGATTCAACCAAATTGCGCCCCACTTTACGTAAATCATTCCGAAATTCTCAGATTTTGTTCCTCTGCAAAAACGGCTGATTGAGTCTATTTGAATAGATCCGATCCCAAATTTTTTGACATTTTTAAAAGCCTGGTCACCCCCTATTGAACAAAACTGTCACGGAGGAAAATGGTTTTGAACCCATTGGATGCCATCCCTCTCCCTTTTTGACGTTTTTAAGTCTCATTGACTTAGCGTGCACATAATTATTGCCTTACGGATACAGCTAATTAGAGGTAGCAAAACGGATGACTGAGTTTACTTGAATAAATCCGATCCTGAATTTTTTTTGACATTTTTGAAAAGCCTGGTCACCCTCCTATTGAACAAAACTGTCACGTAGGAAAATGGTTTTAAACCCATTGGATGCCACCCTCTCCCTTTTGACGTTTTTAAGTCTCATTGACTTAGTGTGCACATAATTATTGCCTTACGGATACAGCTAATTAGAGGTAGCTAATTACAATTTAACATACATTTTCGCATATCAAACGAAAGGTCTACTAGTCCTCTGTCTCCCGAGCACATAAATTTTCGAAAAATGTGTTGTTATAAGGCGTGATTCAACCAAATTGCGCCCCACTTTACGTAAATCATTCCGAAATTCTCAGATTTTGTTCCTCTGCAAAAACGGCTGATTGAGTCTATTTGAATAGATTCGATCCCAAATTTTTTGACATTTTTGAAAAGCCTGGTCACCCCCCTATTGAACAAAACCGTCACGGAGGAAAATGGTTTTGAACCCATTGGATGCCATCCCTCTCCCTTTTTGACGTTTTAAAGTCTCATTGACTTAGCGTGCACATAATTATTGCCTTACGGATACAGCTAATTAGAGGTAGCAAAACGGATGACTGAGTTTACTTGAATAAATCCGATCCTGAATTTTTTGACATTTTTGAAAAGCCTGGTCACCTCCCTATTGAACAAAACCGTCACGTAGGAAAATGGTTTTGAACCCATTGGATGCCATCCCTCTCCCTGTTTGACGTTTTAAAATCTCATTGACTTAGTATGCACATAATTATTGCCTTACGGATACAGCTAAATAGAGGTAGCTAATTACAATTTAACATACATTTTCGCATATCAAACGAAAGGTCTACTAGTCCTTTGTCTCCAAAGCACATAACATTTTCGAAAAATGTGTTGTTATAAGGCGTGATTCAACCAAATTGCGCCCCACTTTACGTAAATCATTCCGAAATTCTCAGATTTTGTTCCTCTGCAAAAACGGCTGATTGAGTCTATTTGAATAGATCCGATCCCAAATTTGTTGACATTTTTAAAAACCTGGTCACCCCCTTCTTGAATAAAACCGTCACGGAGGAAAATGGTTTTGAACCCATTGGATGCCATCCCTCTCCCTTTTTGACGTTTTTAAGTCTCATTGACTTAGCGTGCACATAATTATTGCCTTACGGATACAGCTAATTAGAGGTAGCAAAACGGATGACTGAGTTTACTTGAATAAATCCGATCCTGGATTTTTTGACATTTTTGAAAGGCCTGGTCACCTCCCTATTGAACAAAACTGTCACGTAGGAAAATGGTTTTAAACCCATTGGATGCCACCCCTCTCCCTGTTTGACGTTTTTAAGTCTCATTGGTTTAGTGTGCACATAATTATTGCCTTACGGATACAGCTAATTAGAGGTAGCAAAACGGATGACTGAGTTTACTTGAATAAATCCGATCCTGAAATTTTTGACATTTTCGAAAGGCCTGGTCACCTCCCTATTGAACAAAACTGTCACGTAGGAAAATGGTTTTAAACCCATTGGATGCCACCCCTCTCCCTATTTGACGTTTTTAAGTCTCATTGGCTTAGTGTGCACATAATTATTGCCTTACGGATACAGCTAATTAGAGGTAGCTAATTACAATTTAACATACATTTTCGCATATCAAACGAAAGGTCTACTAGTCCTCTATCTCCCGAGCACATAAAATGTTCGAAAAATGTGTTGTTATAAGGCGTGATTCAACCAAATTGCGCCCCACTTTACGTAAATCATTCCGAAATTCTCAGATTTTGTTCCTCTGCAAAAACGGCTGATTGAGTCTATTTGAATAGATCCGATCCCAAATTTTTTGACATTTTTAAAAAGCCTGGTCACCCCCCTATTGAACAAAGCCGTCACGGAGGAAAATGGTTTTGAACCCATTGGATGCCATCCCTCTCCTTTTTTGACGTTTTTAAGTCTCATTGACTTAGCGTGCACATAATTATTGCCTTACGGATACAGCTAATTAGAGGTAGCAAAACGGATGACTGAGTTTACTTGAATAAATCCGATCCTGATTTTTTTGACATTTTTGAAAGGCCTGGTCATTCTCCTATTGAACAAAACCGTCACGGAGGAAAATGGTTTTGAAACCATTGGATGCCACCCCTCTCCCTTTTTGACGTTTTTAAGTCTCATTGACTTAGCGTGCACATAATTATTGCCTTACGGATACAGCTAATTAGAGGTAGCAAAACGGCTGACTGAGTCTACTTGAATGAATCCGATCCTGAATTTTTTGACATTTTTGAAAAGCCTGGTCACCCCCCTATTGAACAAAACGGTCATGTAGGAAAATGGTTTTGAACCCATTGGATGCAACACCTCTCCCTTTTTGATATTTTTAAGTCTCATTGACTTAGTGTGCACATAATTATTGCCTTACGGATACAGATAATTAGAGGTAGCTAATTACAATTTAACATACATTTTCGCATATCAAACGAAAGGTCTACTAGTCCTCTGTCTCCCGAGCACATAACATTTTCGAAAAATGTGTTGTTATAAGGCGTGATTCAACCAAATTGCGCCCCACTTTACGTAAATCATTCCGAAATTCTCAGATTTTGTTCCTCTGCAAAAACGGCTGATTGAGTCTATTTGAATAGATCCGATCCCAAATTTGTTGAAATTTTTAAAAGCCTGGTCACCCCTATTGAACAAAACCGTCAAGGAGGAAAATGGTTTTGAACCCATTGGATGCCATCCCTCTCCCTTTTTGACGTTTTTAAGTCTCATTGACTTAGCGTGCACATAATTATTGCCTTACGGATACAGCTAATTAGAGGTAGCAAAACGGATGACTGAGTTTACTTGAATAAATCCGATCCTGAATTTTTGACATTTTTGAAAAGCCTGGTCACCTCCTATTGAACAAAACTGTCACGTAGGAAAATGGTTTTAAACCCATTGGATGCCACCCCTCTCCCTGTTTGACGTTTTTAAGTCTCATTGGCTTAGTGTGCACATAATTATTGCCTTACGGATACAGCTAATTAGAGGTAGCTAATTACAATTTAACATACATTTTCGCATATCAAACGAAAGGTCTACTAGTCCTCTGTCTCCCGAGCACATAAAATGTTCGAAAAATGTGTTGTTATAAGGCGTGATTCAACCAAATTGCGCCCCACTTTACGTAAATCATTCCGAAATTCACAGATTTTGTTCCTCTGCAAAAACGGCTGATTGAGTCTATTTAAATAGATCCGATCCCAAATTTTTTGACATTTTTAAAAGCCTGGTTATCCCCCCTATTGAAAAAAACCATCACGGAGGGAAATGGTTTTGAACCCATTGGATGCCACCCCTCTCCCTTTTTGACGTTTTTAAGTCTCATTGACTTAGCGTGCACATAATTATTGCCTTACGGATACAGCTAATTAGAGGTAGCAAAACGGATGACTGAGTCTACTTGAATAAATCCGATCCTGATTTTTTTGACATTTTTGAAAGGCCTGGTCACCCCCTATTGAACAAAACCGTCACGGAGGAAAATGGTTTTGAAACCATTGGATGCCACCCCTCTCCCTTTTTGACGTTTTTAAGTCTCATTGACTTAGCGTGCACATAATTATTGCCTTACGGATACAGCTAATTAGAGGTAGCAAAACGGCTGACTGAGTCTACTTGAATAAATCCGATCCTGAATTTTTGACATTTTTGAAAAGCCTGGTCACCCCTATTGAACAAAACGGTCACGTAGGAAAATGGTTTTGAACCCATTGGATGCCACCCCTCTCCCTTTTTGACGTTTTTAAGTCTCATTGACTTAGTGTGCACATAATTATTGCCTTACGGATACAGATAATTAGAGGTAGCTAATTACAATTTAACATACATTTTCGCATATCAAACGAAAGGTCTACTAGTCCTCTGTCTCCAAGGCACATACAATTTTCGAAAAATGTGTTGTTATGAGGCGTGATTCAACCAAATTGCGCCCCACTTTACGTAAATCATTCCGAAATTCTCAAATTTTGTTCCTCTGCAAAAACGGCTGATTGAGTCTATTTGAATAGATCCGATCCCAAATTTTTTGACATTTTTAAAAAGCCTGGTCACCCCCTATTGAACAAAACCGTCACGGAGGAAAATGGTTTTGAACCCATTGGATGCCATCCCTCTCCCTTTTTGACGTTTTTAAGTCTCATTGACTTAGCGTGCACATAATTATTGCCTTACGGATACAGCTAATTAGAGGTAGCAAAACGGATGACTGAGTTTACTTGAATAAATCCGATCCTGAATTTTTGACATTTTTGAAAAGGCCTGGTCACCTCCCTATTGAACAAAACTGTCACGTAGGAAAATGGTTTTAACCCATTGGATGCCACCCCTCTCCCTTTTGACGTTTTAAGTCTCATTGACTTAGTGTGCACATAATTATTGCCTTACGGATACAGCTAATTAGAGGTAGCTAATTACAATTTAACATACATTTTCGCATATCAAACGAAAGGTCTACTAGTCCTCTGTCTCCCGAAAGCACATAAAATTTTCGAAAAATGTGTTGTTATAAGGCGTGATTCAACCAAATTGCGCCCCACTTTACGTAAATCATTCCGAAATTCTCAGATTTTGTTCCTCTGCAAAAACGGCTGATTGAGTCTATTTGAATAGATCCGATCCCAAATTTTTGACATTTTTAAAAATGCCTGGTCACCCCCTATTGAATTTTGTTCCTCTGCAAAACCGTCACGGAGGAAAATGGTTTTGAACCCATTGGATGCCATCCCTCTCCCCTTTTGACGTTTTTAAGTCTCATTGACTTAGCGTGCACATAATTATTGCCTTACGGATACAGCTAATTAGAGGTAGCAAAACGGATGACTGAGTCTACTTGAATAAATCCGATCCTGATTTTTTGACATTTTTGAAAAGCCTGGTCACCTCCTATTGAACAAAACCGTCACGGAGGAAAATGGTTTTGAAACCCATTGGATGCCACCCCTCTCTCCTTTTGACGTTTTTAAGTCTCATTGACTTAGCGTGCACATAATTATTGCCTTACGGATACAGCTAATTAGAGGTAGCAAAACGGCTGACTGAGTCTACTTGAATGAATCCGATCCTGAATTTTTTGAAATTTTTGAAAGGCCTGGTCACCTCCCTATTGAACAAAACTGTCACGTAGGAAAATGGTTTTAAACCCATTGGATGCCACCCTCTCCCTTTTGACGTTTTTAAGTCTCATTGGCTTAGTGTGCACATAATTATTGCCTTACGGATACAGCTAATTAGAGGTAGCTAATTACAATTTAACATACATTTTCGCATATCAAACGAAAGGTCTACTAGTCCTCTGTCTCCCGAGCACATAAAATTTTCGAAAAATGTGTTGTTATAAGGCGTGATTCAACCAAATTGCGCCCCACTTTACGTAAATCATTCCGAAATTCTCAGATTTTGTTCCTCTGCAAAAACGGCTGATTGAGTCTATTTGAATAGATCCGATCCCAAATTTTTTGACATTTTTGAAAAGCCTGGTCACCCCCCTATTGAACAAAACCGTCACGGAGGAAAATGGTTTTGAACCCATTGGATGCCATCCCTCTCCCTTTTTGACGTTTTTAAGTCTCATTGACTTAGCGTGCACATAATTATTGCCTTACGGATACAGCTAATTAGAGGTAGCAAAACGGATGACTGAGTTTACTTGAATAAATCCGATCCTGAATTTTTGACATTTTTGAAAAGCCTGGTCACCTCCTATTGAACAAAACTGTCACGTAGGAAAATGGTTTTAACCCATTGGATGCCACCCCTCTCCCTTTTGACGTTTTTAAGTCTCATTGACTTAGTGTGCACATAATTATTGCCTTACGGATACAGCTAATTAGAGGTAGCTAATTACAATTTAACATACATTTTCGCATATCAAACGAAAGGTCTACTAGTCCTCTGTCTCCCGAGCACATAAAATTTTCGAAAAATGTGTTGTTATAAGGCGTGATTCAACCAAATTGCGCCCCACTTTACGTAAATCATTCCGAAATTCTCAGATTTTGTTCCTCTGCAAAAACGGCTGATTGAGTCTATTTGAATAGATCCGATCCCAAATTTTTGACATTTTTAAAAGCCTGGTCAACCCCCTATTGAACAAAACCGTCACGGAGGAAAATGGTTTTGAACCCATTGATGCCATCCCTCTCCCCACTTTTGACGTTTTTAAGTCTCATTGACTTAGCGTGCACATAATTATTGCCTTACGGATACAGCTAATTAGAGGTAGCAAAACGGATGACTGAGTTTACTTGAATAAATCCGATCCTGAATTTTTTGACATTTTTGAAAAGCCTGGTCACCCTCCTATTGAACAAAACCGTCACGGAGGAAAATGGTTTTGAACCCATTGGATGCCACCCCTCTCCCTTTTTGACGTTTTTAAGTCTCATTGACTTAGCGTGCACATAATTATTGCCTTACGGATACAGCTAATTAGAGGTAGCAAAACGGCTGACTGAGTCTACTTGAATAAATCCGATCCTGAATTTTTTGACATTTTTGAAAAGCCTGGTCACCCCCCTATTGAACAAAATCGTCACGTAGGAAAATGGTTTTGAACCCATTGGATGCCACCCCTCTCCCTTTTTGACGTTTTAAAGTCTCATTGACTTAGTGTGCACTTAATTATTGCCTTACGGATACAGATAATTAGAGGTAGCTAATTACAATTTAACATACATTTTCGCATATCAAACGAAAGGTCTACTAGTCCTCTGTCTCTCGAGCACATAAAATGTTCGAAAAATGTGTTGTTATAAGGCGTGATTTAACCAAATTGCGCCCCACTTTACGTAAATCATTCCGAAATTCTCAGATTTTGTTCCTCTGCAAAAACGGCTGATTGAGTCTATTTGAATAGATCCGATCCCAAAATTTTTGACATTTCTAAAAAGCCTGGTCATTCCCCTATTGAACAAAACCGTCACGGAGGAAAATGGGTTTAAACCCATTGGATGCCACCCCTCTCCCTTTTTGACATTTTTAAGTCTCTTTGACTTAGCGTGCACATAATTATTGCCTTACGGATACAGCTAATTAGAGGTAGAAAAAAGGTTGACTAAGTCTACTTGAATAAGTCCAATCCTGAATTTTTTGACATTTTTGAAAACCCTGGTCACCCCCCTATTAAACAAATTCGTCACGTAGGCAAATGGTTTTGAACCCATTGGATGCCACCCTTCTCCCTTTTTGACGTTTTAAAGTCTCATTGACTTAGTATGCACATAATTATTGCCTTACGGATACAGCTAATTAGAGGTAGCTAATTACAATTCAACATACATTTTCGCATATCAAACGAAAGGTCTGCTAGTCCTCTGTCTCCAAAGCACATAACATTTTCGAAAAATGCGTTATTATAAGGCGTGATTCAACCAAATTGCGCCCCACTTTACGTAAATCATTCCGAAATTCTCAGATTTTGTTTCTCTGCAAAAACGGCTGATTGAGTCTATTTGAATAGATCCGATCCCAAGTTTGTTGACATTTTTACAAACCTGGTCACCCCCTTCTTGAACAAAACCGTCACGGAGGAAAATGGTTTTGAACCCATTGGATGCCATCCCTCTCCCTTTTTGACGTTTTTAAGTCTCATTGACTTAGCGTGCACATAATTATTGCCTTACGGATACAGCTAATTAGAGGTAGCAAAACGGATGACTGAGTTTACTTGAATAAATCCGATCCTGAATTTTTTGACATTTTTGAAAAGCCTGGTCACCCCCCTATTGAACAAAACGGTCACGTAGGAAAATGGTTTTGAACCCATTGGATGCCATCCCTCTCCCTTTTTGACGTTTTTAAGTCTCATTGACTTAGCGTGCACATAATTATTGCCTTACAGATACAGCTAATTAGAGGTAGCAAAACGGATGACTGAGTTTACTTGAATAAATCCGATCCTGAATTTTTTGACATTTTTGAAAAGCCTGGTCACCTCCCTATTGAACAAAACCGTCACGTAGGAAAATGGTTTTGAACCCATTGGATGCCACCCCTCTCCCTGTTTGACGTTTTTAAGTCTCATTGACTTAGTGTGCACATAATTATTGCCTTACGGATACAGCTAATTAGAGGTAGCTAATTACAACTTATAATACATTTTCGCATATCAAACGAAAGGTCTACTATGTCTCTGTCTCCCGAGCACATAACATTTTCGAAAAATGTGTTGTTTTAAGGCGTGATTCAACCAAATTGCGCCCCACTTTACGTAAATCATTTCGAAATTCTCAGACTTTGTTCCTCTGCAAAAACGGCTGATTGAGTCTACACGAATAAATCCAATCCCGGAAATTTTTGACATTTTTAAAAAGGCTGGTCACCTCCCTATTGAACAAAACCATCACAGAAGAAAATGGTTCTGAACCCATTGAATGCCACCCTTCTCCCTTTTTGACGTTTTTAAGTCTCATTGACTTAGTGTGCACATAATTATTGCCTTACGGATACAGCTAATTAGAGGTAGCTAATTACAACTTAATATACAATTTCGCATATCAAACGAAAGATCTACTAGGTCTCTGTTTCCCGAGCAGATAAATTTTTCGAAAATTGTGTTGTTTTAAGGCGTGATTCAACCAAATTGCGCCCCACTTTTCGTAACTCTTACCGAAATTTTCAGACCTTGTTCCTCTGCAAAAACGGCTGATTGAGTCTACACGAATAAATCCAATCCGAAATTTTTTGACATTTTTGAAAAGCCAGGTCACCCTCCTATTGAACAAAACCATCACGGAGGAAAATGGTTCTGAACCCATTGGATGTTACCCCTCTCCATTTTTGACGTTTTTAAGTCTCATTGACTTAGCGTGCACATAATTATTGCCTTATGGATACAGCTAATTAGAGGTAGCAAAACGGCTGACTGTGTCTACTTGAATAAATCCAATCCTGAATTTTTTGACATTTTTGAAAAGCCTGGTCACCCCCCTATTAAACAAAATCTTCACGGAGGAAAATGCTTTTGAACCCATTGGATGCCACCCCTCTCCCTTTTTGACGTTTTAAAGTCTCATTGACTTAGTGTGCACTTAATTATTGCCTTACGGATACAGATAATTAGAGGTAGCTAATTACAATTTAACATACATTTTCGCATATCAAACGAAAGGTCTACTAGTCCTCTGTCTCCCGAGCACATAAAATTTTCGAAAAATGTGTTGTTATAAGGCGTGATTCAACCAAATTGCGCCCCACTTTACGTAAATCATTCCGAAATTCTCAGATTTTGTTCCTCTGCAAAAACGGCTGATTGAGTCTATTTGAATAGATCCGATCCCAAAATTTTTGACATTTTTGAAAAGCCTGGTCACCTCCCTATTGAACAAAACCGTCACGTAGGAAAATGGTTTTGAACCCATTGGATGCCATCCTCTCCCTTTTGACGTTTTTAAGTCTCATTGACTTAGCGTGCACATAATTATTGCCTTACGGATACAGCTAATTAGAGGTAGCAAAACGGATGACTGAGTTTACTTGAATAAATCCGATCCTGAATTTTTTGACATTTTGAAAAGCCTGGTCACCCCTATTGAACAAAAAACGGTCACGTAGGAAAATGGTTTTGAACCCATTGGATGCCATCCCTCTCCCTTTTTGACGTTTTTAAGTCTCATTGACTTAGCGTGCACATAATTATTGCCTTACAGATACAGCTAATTAGAGGTAGCAAAACGGATGACTGAGTTTACTTGAATAAATCCGATCCTGAATTTTTTGACATTTTTGAAAAGCCTGGTCACCTCCCTATTGAACAAAACCGTCACGTAGGGAAATGGTTTTGAACCCATTGGATGCCACCCCTCTCCCTGTTTGACGTTTTTAAGTCTCATTGACTTAGTGTGCACATAATTATTGCCTTACGGATACAGCTAATTAGAGGTAGCTAATTACAATTCAACATACATTTTCGCATATCAAACGAAAGGTCTACTAGTCCTCTGTCTCCAAAGCACATAACATTTTCGAAAAATGCGTTATTATAAGGCGTGATTCAACCAAATTGCGCCCCACTTTACATAAATCATTCCGAAATTCTCAGATTTTGTTTCTCTGCAAAAACGGCTGATTGAGTCTATTTGAATAGATCCGATCCCAAGTTTGTTGACATTTTTACAAAGCCTGGTCACCCCCTTCTTGAACAAAACCGTCACGGAGGAAAATGGTTTTGAACCCATTGGATGCCATCCCTCTCCCTTTTTGACATTTTTAAGTCTCATTGACTTAGCGTGCACATAATTATTGCCTTACGGATACAGCTAATTAGAGGTAGCAAAACGGATGACTGAGTTTACTTGAATAAATCCGATCCTGAATTTTTTGACATTTTTGAAAAGCCTGGTCACCCCCCTATTGAACAAAATGGTCACGTAGGAAAATGGTTTTGAACCCATTGGATGCCATCCCTCTCCCTTTTTGACGTTTTTAAGTCTCATTGACTTAGCGTGCACATAATTATTGCCTTACAGATACAGCTAATTAGAGGTAGCAAAACGGATGACTGAGTTTACTTGAATAAATCCGATCCTGAATTTTTTGACATTTTTGAAAAGCCTGGTCACCTCCCTATTGAACAAAACCGTCACGTAGGAAAATGGTTTTGAACCCATTGGATGCCACCCCTCTCCCTGTTTGACGTTTTTAAGTCTCATTGACTTAGTGTGCACATAATTATTGCCTTACGGATACAGCTAATTAGAGGTAGCTAATTACAACTTATAATACATTTTCGCATATCAAACGAAAGGTCTACTAGGTCTCTGTCTCCCGAGCAGATAACATTTTCGAAAAATGTGTTGTTTTAAGGCGTGATTCAACCAAATTGCGCCCCACTTTACGTAAATCATTTCGAAATTCTCAGACTTTGTTCCTCTGCAAAAACGGCTGATTGAGTCTACACGAATAAATCCAATCCGAAATTTTTTGACATTTTTGAAAAGCCAGGTCACCCTCCTATTGAACAAAACCGTCACGGAGGAAAATGGTTCTGAACCCATTGGATGTTACCCCTCTCCCTTTTTGACGTTTTTAAGTCTCATTGACTTAGTGTGCACATAATTATTGCCCTACGGATACAGCTAATTAGAGGTAGCTAATTACAACTTAATATACAATTTCGCATATCAAACGAAAGGTCTACTAGGTCTCTGTCTCCAAAGCACATAACATTTTCGAAAAATGTGTTGTTTTAAGGCGTGATTCAACCAAATTGCGCCCCACTTTACGTAAATCATTTCGAAATTCTCAGACTTTGTTCCTCTGCAAAAACGGCTGATTGAATCTACACGAATAAATCCAATCCCGAATTTTTTGACATTTTTAGAAAGGCTGGTCACCTCCCTATTGAACAAAACCATCACAGAGGAAAATGGTTCTGAACCCATTGAATGCCACCCTTCTCCCTTTTTGACGTTTTTAAGTCTCATTGACTTAGTGTGCACATAATTATTGCCTTACGGATACAGCTAATTAGAGCTAGCTAATTACAACTTAATATACAATTTCGCATATCAAACGAAAGATCTACTAGGTCTCTGTCTCCCGAGCAGATCAATTTTTCGAAAATTGTGTTGTTTTAAGGCGTGATTCAACCAAATTGCGCCCCACTTTTCGTAACTCTTACCGAAATTTTCAGACCTTGTTCCTCTGCAAAAACGGCTGATTGAGTCTACACGAATAAATCCAATCCGAAATTTTTTGACATTTTTGAAAAGCCTGGTCACCCTCCTATTGAACAAAACCGTCACGGAGGAAAATGGTTCTGAACCCATTGGATGTTACCCCTCTCCCTTTTTGACGTTTTTAAGTCTCATTGACTTAGTGTGCACATAATTATTGCCTTACGGATACAGCTAATTAGAGGTAGCTAATTACAACTTAATATACAATTACGCATATCAAACGAAAGGTCTACTAGGTCTCTGTCTCCCGAGCACATACAATTTTTGAAAAATTGTGTTGTTTTAAGGCGTGATTCAACCAAATTGCGCCCCACTTTACGTAAATCATTCCGAAATTCTCAGACTTTGTTCCTCTGCAAAAACGGCTGATTGAGTCTACACGAATAGATCCAATCCGAAAGTTTTTGACATTTTTGAAAGCCTGGTCACCCCCCTATTGAACAAAACCGTCACGGAGGACTAGTAGACCTTTCGTTTGATATGCAAAATGTTATATTAATTTTTAACTAGCTACAGTAACTTTAACCCTTACTCTACCAGCACTTTTTTGAAAATGCGCTCGGGAGGCGGGACCAAAGACGGGGCACCCAAAACGGCGATAATATCGCCGCGTGGTAGAGTAAGGGTTAATCAAGGCGTGATTATTGGAGGGTCCTCTGTCTCCCAGGCAGAAGAGTCGGGCCACTTCCGCTTTCGTGACCCGCTGGGCCGCCCACCGGGATCATGCTGCCTGTATTTTCGGGTTGGCGCATATGTCGCGGGTTGATTAACCCTAACTCTACCAGCACTTTTTTGAAAATGCGCTCGGGAGGCGGGTCCAAAGACGGGGCACCCAAAACGGCGATAATATCGCCGCGTGGTAGAGTAAGGGTTAATCAAGGCGTGATTATTGGAGGGTAATCTGTCTCCCAGGCAGAAGAGTCGGTTCCCTTCCGCTTTCGTGACCCGCTGGGCCCCCCACCGGGATCATGCTGCCTGTATTTTCGGGTTGGCGCATATGTCGCGGGTTGATTAACCCTCTACTCTACCAGCACTTTTTTGAAAATGCGCTCGGGAGGCGGGGCCAAAGACGGGGCACCCAAAACGGCGATAATATCGCCGCGTGGTAGAGTAAGGGTTAATCAAGGCGTGATTATTGGAGGGTCCTCTGTGTCCCAGGCAGAAGAGTCGGTTCCCTTCCGCTTTCGTGACCCGCTGGGCCGCCCACCGGGATCATGCTGCCTGTATTTTCGAGTTGGCGCATATGTCGCGGGTTGATTAACCCTTACTCTACCAGCACTTTTTTGAAAATGCGCTCGGGAGGCGGGGCCAAAGACGGGGCACCCAAAACGGCGATAATATCGCCGCGTGGTAGAGTAAAGGTTAATTAGCTATATCCGTAAGGCAATAATTATCAGCACACTAAGTCAATGAGACTTAAAAACGTCAAACAGGGAGAGGAGTGGCATACTATGGGTTCGGGACTATTTTTCTCCGTGACGGTTTTGTTTAATAGGGGGGTGACCAGGATTTTCAAAAATGTCAACAAATTCGGTATCAGATCTTTTCAAATAGACTCAATCAGCCGTTTTTGCAGAGGAACAAAGTCTGTGAATTTCAGAGTGATCTACGTAACGTGAGGCGAAATTTGGTTGAATTATGCCTCAAAACATTACATTTTTTTAAAATATTTTCTTCCCGGGAAATAGAGGACTATTTTATTTTTCGTTTGATATGCGAAATGTTATATTAAATTGTAATTAGCTCCTCCAATTGGCTGTATCCGTAAGGCAATGATAATGTGCACACTAAGTCAGTGAAACTTAAAAACGTCAAACAGGGAGAGGAGTGGCATACTATGGGTTCGGGACCATTTTTCTCCGTGACGGTTTTGTTTAATAGGGGGGTGACCAGGTTTTTTTTAAATGTCAAAAAATTCGGGACCGGATCTATTCAAATAGACTAAATCAGCCGTTTTTTCACAGAAACAAAGTCTGAGATTTTCGGAGTCATCTACGTAACGTGAGGCGAAATTTGATTGAATTACGGGTCAAAACATCACATTTTTTTAATTTGTTTTCTATCTGAAAGACAGAGGACTAGTAGACCTTTCGTTTGATATGCTAAATGTTATATTAAATCTAAATTAGCTACCTCTAATTGGCTGTATCCTTAAGGCAATAATTATGTGCACACTAAGCCAATGAGACTTAAAAACGTCAAACAGGGAGAGGGGTGGCATCCTATGGGTTCGGAACCATTTTTCTTCGTGACGGTTTCGTTTAATAGGGGGTGACCAAACTTTTCAAAAATGTCAACAAATTCGGGATCGAATTTATTCAAATAGACTCAATCAGAAGTTTTTGCAGAGGAACAAAGTCTGAGAATTTTGGAGTGATCTACGTAAAGTGAGGCGCAATTTGGTTGAATTACGTCTAAAAACATCACATTTTTTTAATTGTTTTCTATCCGGGAGACGGGGGACTATCAGACCTTTCGTTTGATATGCGAAATGTTATATTAAATTTTAACTAGCTACAGTACCTCTAATCAGCTAATTAGCTGTATCCGTGAGGCAATGATTATCAGCACACTAAGTCAATGAGACTTAAAAACGTCAAACAGGGAGAGGATTGGCATACTATGGGTTCGGGACCAATTTTCTCTGTGACGGTTTTGTTTAATAGGGGGATGACCAGGCTTTTTCAAAATTGTCAAAAAATTCGGGACCGGATTTATTCAAATAGACTCAATCAGCAGTTTTTGCAGAGGAACAAAGTCTGAGAATTTCGGAGTGATCTACGTAACGTGAGGCGCAAGTTAGTTGAATTACGCCTCAAAACATCATATTTTTCGAGAATTTTTTTCTCCGGGGGACAGAGGAATATTAGACCTTTCGTTTGATATGCGAAATGTTATATTAAATTTTAACTGGCTACCTCTAATTAGCTGTATCCGTAAGGCAATAATTATGTGCACACTAAGTCAGTGAAACTTAAAAACGTCAAACAGGGAGAGGAGTGGCATACTATGGGTTCGGGACCATTTTTTTCCGTGACGGTTTTGTTTGATAGGGGCGTGACCATGCTTTTCAAAATTGTCAAAAAATTCGGGACCGGATTTATTCAAATAGACTCAATCAGCCGTTTTTGCAGAGGAACAAAGTCTGATAATTTCGGAGTGATCTACGTAACGTGAGGCGCAAATTGGTTGAATTATGCCTCAAAACATCACATTTTTCGAGAATGTTTTCTTTCCGGGGGACAGAGGAATATTAGTCCTTTCGTTTGATGTGCGAAATGTTATATTAAACTTTAAATAGCTACATCTAATTAGCTGTATCCGTAAGGCAATAATTATGTGCACACTAAGTCAGTGAGACTCAAAAACGTCAAAGAGGGAGAGTGGTGGCATCCTATGGGTTCGGGACTATTTTTCTCCGTGATGGTTTTGTTTAATAGGGGGGTGACCAGGCTTTTCAAAAATGTCAACAAATTCGGGATCGGATCTATTCAAATAGACTCAATCAGCCGTTTTTGCAGAGGAACAAGTCTGAGAATTTCGGGGTGATCTACGTAACGTGAGGCGCAATTTGGTTGAATTACGGCTAAAAATGTCACATTTTTCGATTTTATTTTCTATCCGTGGGACAGAGGACTATTAGACCTTTCGTTTGATATGCGAAATGTTATATTAAATTTTGGTCAGCTACCTCTAATCAGCTGTATCCGTGAGGCAATAATTATCAGCACACTAAGTCAATGAGACTCAAAAACGTCAAACAGGGAGAGGGGTGGCATCCTATGGGTTCGGGACTTTTTTTCTCCGTGACGGTTTTGTTTAATAGGGGGGTGACCAGGCTTTTAAAAAATGTCAACAAATTTGGGATCGGATCTATTCAAATAGACTCAATCAGCCGTTTTTGCAGAGGAACAAAGTCTGAGAATTTCGGAGTGATCTACGTAACGTGAGGCGCAATGTGGTTGAATTACGCCTCAAAACATCACATTTTTCGAGAATGTTTTCTTTCCGGGGGACAGAGGACTATTAGACGCCGCATTCTCTATTTTGGTAGCAGCATTTTGTCTCTCACCAAATAATTCCCTGATTGCTCCCTTCCCTCTTCTTTGTGACTTGATTGTTGATATAGTGATCCATCCATCAGTCCGAATTTTGTTAAGTGCGGATCTCACTACCCCTGTGTGTAATATACAAATTATGTTCTGAATCCAACTTAAATATGTCATACTTTGGAGTACCAGCAATTTTCATATCAGCGTAATATTTGTCTACGAGCTGAATCTTGTCAACTTCACGTTGTTGTTCTGCAATAGACAGACCAACAACACCAAAGCTGTTTCAGCCGCAGTGAGTACATCGGGAAGGAAATCATCGGCTACGCCATCGAAGTATGGGTCATCAACCGCGTCATCAGCTAGGTCATATCCCAAATCATCCATTGGTATATACTCCTCCATTGTTATTATATTACAAATTTTAACTTCAATTTAGCAAGAAATAAGCAGATCCCATCCCAATCGTAGCAATTGTCAGATTGTAATAAAAGCCAACTCTCGGTTGTGTTGTTGAGGGGATGGTAAATAGAAGTCTTCCAGGCGAGGCTCCGATTCTAGTTGAATAGAGTCTGCACCATAAATCTGGTTGTAAAATCTTATTGCGTCATCTACATTTCTGAAGGTCTGTACAGCACGTCTTTCTGCCATAAGTCTTTGATTCATCCTATCCAGCTTCTCTTGCCTATCACGAGTCCATTCAATTTGAGCTGTCTGCAGTTTTTCTACGGCTTTATCATGACGCGTACGTTCTTCCTGGGCAGCAGGGTCTTTGACAAGCTGACTAAATACAAAGTTTGAACCTGAAAATTCTAGGGCATTTACTAAAGCCCCATCAACAAGCAAGGCAATCGTAGCCATCATCTATGAGACACATATATTTAATTGGGTGGTGTAGTAGTGACGATTTTGTCAGGAATGATACCTTGGGAAACTAGCCACTCACGAGTCATAGTAGCTGCTGTAAAGTCCAATGTAAGGAGTGCTACATCACGAAGTTTCATCCCTAATGAGGGTGGTGGCTTCAAGCTTTTCATAACAGCACTTCCTAGGACTGCATTGCCCGTGGCTGATCAAGCTATTGTTCCGCCTTGGTAAAAGGAATTGATAACTTGCTTAGGCTGTGTCATTGTTTAGAATATGTAACCATCTGCGGTTATGTTTAATTGGTTTTCGGGCATGGGGGGACTGGGTGGGCTAGGTGTATGACGATGTTGAGCTCAAACGATAGCAGCAACTATGACAGCAGCAGCTAGTACACCCCACCAAATATCCCAAGAAGCCCTAGGTGGATCTACAACCGCTACCCGCTGGGGTTTCTTCATCTTCCGAAGTTCCCCTTCAAAGCGCTCGGTCTCCTTCGAATGCGGGGCATCCATCGTTATCCGTTACTTGCGTGTCTCCCAAGCACGTTTCCCGGCTTCCATCCTGCTGGGGTTTTCAACCTCTGTATCTCCATTGTGTATATCCTTTCTTTTTGTATATTCAATATGTCGTCCAGTTGTAAGAACCATACTTACTGGTTCAATCCAGAACCCCCATTTATGAAATAGACCGCAACTAATACTTCTTAATGCAGTGTTTATAAAGGGATCTTCTCCAAGGTCTGTAGCAAGGGCCTGCTCACTGTCAATGTTAAATATACTAGCTGCTGCCCGCGCATATAAATTTATTGCTGTTTTCCCCAAGCTTTTAGTCATTTTATCACCAAGACGGACCTCATATACAGCATGCAATCGTCCCACATCTGCACCCGACATCTCTTGAAGCTGTTGAGATGAAATATGCTTCCCTAAATAGTCCATGGACATGCCTCTATGGATGACGGCAGCTAGCTGCTTGCGGTGATCATCTTGTGATGGCTCTTGCGATGGCTCACCTAGCGTTTCTATAAGAATTTCAATATTCATCATGACTCTACGAATACGCAATACAATGGGATAAATATACCACAGATGTAGTGCGAGTATGATTATTAATAATACTGTGTTCAACATGGCGCTACACATAACTGAACTATTACTAAGCACTATTTAACTATTACTATGTATTACTCAACTATTACTATGTATTACTTAAGTATTACTATGTTCTACTTAACTATTACTATGTATTACTTAACTATTACTATGTATTACTTAACTATTACTATGCATTACTTAACTATTGCTATGTATTACTCAACTATTACTATGTATTACTCAACTATTACTATGTATTACTAAACTATTACTATGTATTACTTAACTATTACTATGTATTACTTAACTATTACTATGTATTACTTAACTATTACTATGTATTACTTAACTATTACTATGTATAACTTAACTATTACTATGTATAACTTAACTATTACTATGTATTACTTAACTATTACTATGTATAACTTAACTATTACTATGTATTACTTAACTATTACTATGTATTATTTAAGTATTACTATGTATTACCTAAGTATCACTATGTATTACTTAACTATTACTATGTATTACTTAATTATTACTATGTATTACTTAACTATTACTATGTATTACTTACTCAATTGTGTACTCAAAAGGTGGTCCGCTTTTTAATACAAGTTTAGCATACTTTGTACTTGATAGCTTATCACGAATTTCTTGCCACTTTCCTTGTGGAATACCACTGTTTTCTTTCATAACTAGATCAAAGCAATGAGCTGACTTGCAGTGGAATAAAGCAATCCACTCAGTCTGTTCACGTACATCAGTAACAACCGAGTTCCATTTTTGAGTTAACACCCATAGCGAGTGCTGATGATGTCTACCTGAAAAAGCTAAATTTGATAATGCTCTCCTCTTTTTCACAAGGTCACTTTCTGCAGAACAATCATCGACTATGTAGAGGTAGGTATACCTTGGTGAAGCTTGCTTATGATTTCAAGATATTTTTGCAATTTATCTTCAGAGGGATCTAGAAAGAAGACATTGCAGTCGTCAGAAAGGGGCTCGCTTGTAAGTATGTTTGATTGTAAGACCAGGTGGGGCATAATATGAAAATTCTTGCAAATACGCCTGAATAGCTGGTTTCTAATAAGATCAACACATACTGCGTCTTTCCAGAGCCTGTTTTACCACATATAATCGCAGTGTGGGGATCTCTTGGTAAGTCCATTTTTTATATAGGTTTTACATCTAACTCCACACTCTGGCTAGGCGACCGTTCTTGATGACCAGTTGTTTATCCGAGAGGACGAAGTAGTACATAATCACTGTACCTTCCTCTGCATGGGTGCGATTGATCTCTAGAGTCATGCCTACGCTGCCGTTGCCCAGCTTACGACCGTTACCATGTAGAGCATCATCACTGGTGCTGCGCAGATCAAGAACAAGTGTGTAGTATTTTTGGAGGTAATCTGATAAATCGATGTGATGTAGACCGATCTCCTTAACAACTGAGCCTACCTCGGGATTGAGGCCCTCACCCATGGACAATCTACTTGAGCCGAATACCTTCGTAGCCTCGTCCTAGTGCCGGTATGGGAGAACGCCTTGGGCATATAGCTGGTTAGGAAAATCTTCAATGGTTACACTAACCTTCGCAATATCGGGGTTCATGAAAGTCTCAGTTTTTCGTGTAAATCCACCATCATTAACTGGTTTGACGAACAACAGGACAACACCGCTGATACTGTGTCGAGGTAAATTCAAAGGGATAGTCCACACAGAGCTAGTGAGGTCTAGTATTTCGCTCCGGTGTCTCTGTATATCTGTATAATTTACCGGGTACTCATTCAACATTTTATTTCGGATCTCTGCTGCAAGGCTCGCTTGATTCACAACATCAAATTCCAGAGTCAAGTTCTTCAAGGTGTAGGAAGTGTTGGTGTCATCGCTTGCAATGATGACCTTCTCGTTAGGTGCAAAGTATATGATGTATTCAAACCAATCGTGAAGACCTTATGGGTGAAATTGGGCGTGGCCACTCAACAGACTAAAATCTAATGGTATAGCAAATTTATTGCCAAAAACTTTAGCAATCGCGTTGTCACTCTTATTATTATCATCTTTATCACCAGCACCTACACGAATTTTCAGACAATTTCTTCTACTTATACCCTGGTAGTCAGCATTATATCTCGCGCTAGAGGAGAGCCATAGGTCTGCGTAGTTGTAGAAGACATCTGCGCTGTCCAAACTCATGACAACCTCTCCTCCGAGTTTTACCTCTAGTTTGCTCACAATGTTGCGGCTTATGTTGTTGACAATAATGCGATTGTCATCTGTGCTATTTAGAGTGATGTTGAAGGCCAGTCTTACCGTGCCTGGGACAATGACATCATGATGCTGCAGCTTCGGGAATTTGACAATCACATTATTACCTGCTGTGGCCGTTGGGGTATCAAGAGTAACTTGATTATTTGTGCGTACACCTTTCACACCCAGACCTGTGCGGGTCCTTTATGTAGGCGCTAGTTTCCTTCCGTAATTCATTGCCATATTGAATATGTATGTATATGTCTAATATAAGATGGAACTAGCGCAGATATATTATAGCCCTCAGGGGTATTGGAGAGGAACTCCAGTTATAAAGAAACTTGCAAAAGCTGCAAAATTGTCTGAAGATGAATCCCAGGCTTGGCTAAAAAAGCAGGTTATGTGGCAGAATTACCTACCTCCTCCCCGCTATATACCACGACCTAAGCTCGACATTTCTACACCAAATCAAGTCCATCAAGCCAACCTCTTGTTTCTACCACATGACAAAGTTGGACGTAAGACTTATAAATATGCATTAGTTGTGGTCGATGTTGCCAGTCGGTATAAAGAGGCTGAGCCTTTAAGTTCGAAGTATTCAACAGAGGTTGCTTCTGCATTTACCCGCATCTATAATCGTAGTCCACTCGATTGGCCAAAACTACTTCAGGTGGATCCAGGGCGTGAGTTCTTGGGTTCTGTAACTGACACATTGGAGAAGCATGGTGTTGAGGTGAGACGTGGAATCCCAGACGTTCATCGCGATCAAGCTTTTGCAAAGCGGTTTAATCGTACACTAGCAGAACGGTTGTTCAGACATCAGTATGCTCAGGAAATGAAATTTCCTAAGGGGGAGAGATTGACAGAATGGGTAGAGAGACTACCTGCCGTTGTTTCAGCTTTGAACAACGAAGTCACACGACTGATTGGAAAGAAGCCTGTTAATGCTATCAAAGCTAAAATGGTGAAACAGAAACCAGCATCTCCAGCTGATCTGCATACTTGGTTTGGAGGAGCAAAAAGTACCTACCGATGTTGTACTGCGTTATCTATACCAACCAGGTGAGCTGGAAGGAGGTCGACGTCGTGCTACAGACCTTGTGTGGTCTGTTAATGTTTATCGGATAGGACGGTCTGTTACAAAGTCTGGAGAGCCTGTCCTATACTATCTTCATGATGGTCCGGCCCGTGGATTTGTCCGTGAAGAGTTGTTGATCGTTCCTCACAACACCAAGCTCCCACCAAAATAATACAACATGCAATTAGAGATAGAGTATTATAATGATATAAGATGTCAGTACGTGCACAGAACAAGTGTAATTGGCTGCCGCTAGGTAAGAAAGAAACACGTGGAAGACCCGCTATGTATGATAAATGCTGGCAGCATCGAGTAGTGATTAGAAATGGTAAACGTCCAATAGTACCATGCCGCAAGTGTGGGGTTGGTGTTTATTCTCAGACACAACTTTGCTGTGGTTGTGGTGGTAAAAGGGTTGTTGAAAAGATGTTGCGCATTGAAAAACAAGCTCGTATAGACTTTCAAAATATGCTTGCTGAAATGATCCCATCTGGTGCGTAACTCTGATACGATAACCAATTAGAGGTATAACATACTATAGTATATAAACCTGTGTGTAACTCTGATACGATAACCATTTAGAGATATAACATACCATAGTATACAAATTTGTGTGTAACTCTGATATGATAATCAATAAGAGAAATAGCATTCTATAGTATAGCAGTATATGATGAATAACTTAAATATAACTGCACTTAGAAGAGAGAGAGTCGAGGCATTGAGAAACTATGTGGTTCAAAACAATATCCTGCTTAATGACCCATCAGATAAACGAGAAAATCATATTAAAAAGGATTACATAAATGCCATCATCGCTCATAGGTATATGCCAGCCCAAAGAGAGCACCCAGACATGTGCCTGCACCGAGACCTGTGCCTGCACCGAGAGCACCCAGACCTGCACCGAGACCTGTGCCTGCTCCAAGGTTCAGACGGGCCCCTGGGGCAATTGGTAATTACCTCCGCAGTTGGCAGATGAATATCGCAGATGGGCACCGATTGGGAGCTGACCCACTAGCCCTTTTGGATGATGTTCGCCCCACAATTCACCGGAAGGTAGCAGAAGAGGTTGGAGCCCTTCGCGGATTAAAATTCCAGTTAGCACTCAGAGTGGGGATGAAGAAGGATAATGGTGATGGGGGAACAGAATTCACAAACCCAGTATTTCGCAGCCATCAGATGGATGTCCTGCAAGTGGATGAGATTGATGCAGCGCTCAACAACGCTTTCCCACACATGATAGAATCTCTTGAGAAATGGACTCAGAGAGGGTCAGGATGGATGGTGGATAGAGTGGAGGACCTCTGGATAAATATTCCCCGATACCAACCACTAAGAGGTGGGTCCTATATCTGTTTGCCGAAAGAGCTCAAAGCTAAAAAGACTATCATCAATGTGAAAAACCATGATGATAACTGTCTTCGCTGGGCCCTACGATCTGCTCTGTTTCCAGCCTAGATACATCCAGAAAGATGCAGCAAGTATCCCTCAAAAAACGGCTAAAACTTTGAAGATATAGATGCTCCAGCTCCACTCTCCCAGATCGGGAAGCTTGAAAAACAAAACAATCTGGCTATTAATGTCTTCGGTTGGGATAAAGGGGTGATCGTTTACAGACTCAGCAAACAAGACAAGAACATCCCCAGGATCAACCTTCTATTGATTGAGAAGGCATGTAAGTTCCACTACACGTGGGTTAAAAACCTCAGCCGCCTGCTCTTTGATCAAAGTGCCCACCGAGAGCGTAAGCTCTTCTGTGAGAGGTGTCTGCATGGCTATTCCAGGAGAGATCTGCTCGAGGCCCATAGACCTGATTGTATGGGAATTGGTCAAACAGCCGTATGTATTGAGATGCCGAAAAAATGTGAAAACAAGCTGTCCTTCCAGAACTATCACAAGCAGCTTCCAGCGCCCTACGTAATTTACGCAGATTTTGAGGCACTCACCTGTAAGATAGATGGTCCAAAATCCAACCCCGCACAATCCAATACCCAAAAGACTCAACAGCATGAAGCGTGTGGCTATGGGTATGTTGTGGTCAAGTGTGATGGTCGTACAGAACCTCCTGTAGTATATCGAGGGCAAAATGCAGCTGGGAAGTTCCTTGAGGCCTTGCAGCAGGAAGAAACCAAGATCAAAGCAGTCTTGGCAAACCCTCGACCCATGATAATGACCAGAGAGGATTGGCGCGCACACCGGACAGCACAGGCTTGTCATATATGTAAAAAACCTCTACATGGTGACTCTGTCCGCGAACACTACCATATCACAGGTAAGTACAGAAGTGCTGCGCACAATGCCTGCAACCTAAAGTTGCGGCTGAGCCCCAAAACAACCACAATCCCAGTTGTGTTCCATAACCTGCGGGGATATGACTCTCATTTGATCATGCAAGCTATCAGCAAAATGGAAGGGGAAATAAACTGCATCCCCAATAACATGGAGAAATATATATCCTTCTCCCTTGGTCAGTTGAGGTTCATCGATAGCGCACAATTCCTGCTTGCGTCATTGGATAAGCTGACTGCGGCTAACGACTCTGTTGACTTTCGTATCACAACTGAATATAAACCGAATGATAAAAAGAGACAACTGTTATTGCGTAAGGGGATTTATCCCTATGAGTATATGGATTCCTGGGAACGGTTTGGGGAGCGCTTACCTCCGCAAGATGACTTCTATAGCAAGCTTACGGAGGAACATATCTCCAATGAGGATTATCAACATGCGCAGGAGGTTTGGGGGGGCATTCAAATGTGATACTATGGCAGATTATCACAACCTATACTTGCAAACTGATGTGCTTCTACTAGCTGATGTCTTCGAGATATATCAGAAGACTTGCTTACGGCAGTATGGTCTGGATCCAGCACACTATTATACAAGCCCTAGATTATCTTAGGATGCACTCTTGAAATATACAGGTGTAGAATTGGAACTGCTAACCGACTATGACATGCACCTGTTCTTCGAGAAAGGTATGAGAGGTGGTATTTCCATGGTATCCAAGCGCTATGCTAAAGCCAACAACCCCTATGTCTCAGGCTATGACGATTCCAAGCCTTACAATCATATTCTCTACCTAGATGCAAATAACCTGTATGGTTGGGCGATGAGTCAAGCACTACCCACGGGTGGATTTGAATGGGTGGATGAAGTGCCCTCGCTGGATACGCTTCCACCCGATGCAGAAAAAGGTTACATACTCGAGGTGGACCTTGAGTATCCTCAAGAGCTACACAACGTCCACAATGTATACCCACTTGCTCTGGAACACATGAAGGTTCCGAAGGAGTGGCTGTCAGATTATCAGAAAGGGCTTCTAAACTCGTCAACTGATGTTGAAAAGTTGGTTCCCAATCTCTGCGATAAAAAGCGCTATGTTGTGCACTACCGAAATGTACAACTCTACCTCTCTCTAGGTATGAAGCTGACAAAAATACATCGTGCAATTCGGTTCGATCAAAGCAAGTGGATGGAACCCTACATCAGAATGAATACAGAACTCCGCAAGAAGACCAAGACCAGCTTTGAGAAGGACCTCTACAAACTGAAGAACAATAGTGTCTTTGGTAAGACTATGGTAAATATGCGTAAGCGTGTAGATGTCAAGCTCGTGAGAGCCTCTGAAGATGACAAGCTTCGCCGGTGGATAGCTAGTCCCGCGTTTGCAAGGCATGTGGTATTTGATGATGATCTAGCTGCCCTACACATACACAAACGCCGGCTGATGCTAAACGACCAGTCTACGTTGGGATGTGTGTCCTAAACCTGAGTAAACATCTGATGTACGACTTTTATTACAACAACCTGAAGGAACAATATGGGGAGCGGTGTAATCTTCTCTATACGGATACGAATAGTCTTCTACTTGAAATCCAAACCGAGGATGTGTATGCTGATATGAGTTCTGAGTCACACCTCTATGACACGAGTGATTATCCGACATACCACCCGCTCCACAACACCACGAACAAAAAGGTGCTTGGCAAAATGAAAGACGAATGTGCTGGAGTACCCATTAGCGAGTATGTAGGACTTCGACCCAAAATGTATTCTATCCTGAAGGACGATGGTGGTGAGATCCGAAAAGCAAAAGGCGTTAAAAAGTATGTTGTGAGAAAAAATATACGACATCAGCAGTACAAAGAAGCACTGTATGACAGCAAGACATTTCGTCATGGTATGAATCTATTGAGAAGCGAACACCACATTATATATAGCATGCGAGTGAATAAAATTTCCTTGTCACCTCTTGATACCAAGCGCTGGGTTGTGAGTGGATCACCCACCACTATGGCCTTTGACTACAGGGGTTAATATATATACAATATATATATATATATATATATATATATATATATATATATATATATATATATATATATATATATATATATATATATATATATATATATATATATATATATATATATATATATATATATATATATATATATATATATATATATATATATATATATATATAATATATAAAAAGAAAAAAAGAAAAAACAAATATTTTTCTGTCATCAATAGAGGTGGGGTGAAACGATTGCAAAAGTGTCCCAGAACCGCAAAAAGTGTCCCAGAACCAGTGGACGCAAAAACGAGCGAAAAAGTGTCCCAGAACCGCAAAAGTGTCTCAGAAACAAAAACGACCTCAAAAGTGTCCCAGACCCAAAACGATCGAAAAACTGTCCCAGAACCTTCATTTTATATACTACTGCTTCAGCTTGATTGGGATTAAACGAAATATATAATTGTGTGTCATCGGCATACAAGTGGTAACTTTTAACTTGGTTTTCAAGTCAATGAGACTTAAAAACGTCAAACTCCTTTCGTGTCGCCACTGCTTATATAAACTGTTGCAATTCATAACTTAAAGGTTATCTACCTACTGTGGTGTAGCGGTTATCATACCTGTCTACAGACCACGAGGCCCCGGGTTCAATCCTGGGGTGGGTAGACACGCCAGTGCACCACAACTGGTTATCAAAGGCCGTGGACATTGACTTGGTTGTCCATGTTATGTCTGTCCGTACGTCGTACCTGTGTTCTCGTCCGGGTCGTATTAAGCGTTTCGTGATAGCATTTGTACTATCATAACCGCATACGCAGGCGACGACCCCGTCATTGTAATTGTGTGTTCAACTCTCTCTCTAACTTAAAGGCCATCTTTCGTGATTGAAATATGGCGGCGTTCAATTTATTCCAAACGATACTGATTGGCCTATCAATGTAAGTGCACGCTATACCATTGTGTTTTGACCAATAAAAACACAGGATTTGAATTTCATTTAACTCGTACGTTAGAGACAAGAACGGGCCTTAAATTTTGTCAGCCCGGAATATAAGGACACATGATGAAGCATTCATGAGGCCTAATTTCCTTGCCGTCCTCAGTTTCCTCCAAATCCAACATTGGAAAAGAGAAAGGGTCAGAAGTTGTTGAAGGAAATAATCAAGAGAAATACACACTAAATACGTATTGTATCTCTTATAAAACTGAATTGTTTAAACAGCTTTGTCCAATATTAATATTATAAGTAGAAACTTGCACGCTCACAAAAGTATTGATTCTCTAACCTTTCATCAAATCCATCCAGTCGTTTTTATCTGTTTACATCATTCATTAGGCAATTAGGTTCCCTTTGCATCTTTTGATACCTTTAGGGGGATGAAGGCCCCCTGCCCCCTAGCTCGTATGCATATGCTACCTGACAATATATCTTCAAGTTAAAACTTCTTCCTTCTTCCTCTCGAAGGCACACCACTCTTTTCGGGCCATTTTCCCTGAAATACTCTCAAATTCTCCTGATGATTTCCTTCAAAAAACCAAATTATTAAAGTACCATCCTTCTAACTGCAGAACTGCCATAAAAAAAAATATATTAAATTAAAACGTAGGCCTAGGCTACTTACTAAGCGGATGCGTGCAATCGACAGAATCTTCAACCGGGTGTCTTTTTATGACGTCATAGCAGAGTAGACGCTTTTAGAACAATGACGTAATTTTTTTTATTATTCTCGTAATATTGAACAATGACAGAATGAACTCTCGCGCGGTTTGTAAACACACGTGGGTCTGTGGTCAATTGCGAGACGACTACGGGAGGTAAAGGCTGAACTTAGTGAATTAGTGTAAAACGGAACTAATTATTCTCAATATCGAAAGCGATGGTGAAAGAGTCAAGTTCGGGGTCCTTTTTGTAACAGAATGTTATAGATTTGGGATATTTTGTGATGTTTTCCGAAAAGTACCATCTAATATCTCTCGGATGATGGTACTTTCGATAGGGGGTCACCAGCGTTTTTTTTTTTTTAGGCCGATGTGAAGAGGTGTTGTACATAAGGACATTTTAATAATTTCATTGACACCGTCAGTGTCCCCCTCCCCTAACTCACTATAATAATTGTCCTCCCTCCTTCCCATTCAATATTGGCTATTGTTACTGTTTTTCCTGGAAATTTACGTTAAGAAAGAAATACATTTTACATTGAAAGGGAGGATACTGGGTTACAATTCTCGGAAAAATATTAAAGAAACATGGCACTATAATATATGAAGTTCTCAAAAAGCTGAAGTGTTCCAGCCGTTTAGTCCAAAATTGTAGGCCTAGGCCTACTCCCAATAAAACATATATCCCATAATATTTCCTTCAAATTATGATCTGCAAGAATTTAAACTGCAGTCACAAATGCTTAATTAACCCTGTTAACGGTAGGTAAGGAATTTTTGGCATTATACGGAAGCCCCCACCCAAATCCTATCACGGACCCTCCTCCCCTTCTGAATCCCAAATCATATCACCCCCCCCCCTCCCGAATCCCATATCAGGCCCCCTCACCCAAATCACGAACTACCCTTTATACCAAACCATATGTCACTGACCCCCATTCACCCCATTCACTCCCACCCCGTGGGGTGGGGACTAATTATTAAGTATAGGGGCTAATTATTAAGTATAGCCTAATCTTAGACCCCGGATAGTCTAGGCCATTCTACTTCCATTCAACAACTTGGAAGTTCCAAGCACTTGTATGACACCTGATGAAATCACTCCACCTATTCAGTGCTGTCATGCAAAATAAAACCGGGTGTCTTTTTATGACGTCATTTTGACGTCATTTCTTGTTACGGCAGCTTACACAGAGTGATGTCATACTGAAGTCGCAAATTGTAACGCAAACGCCACTATGATTCTGCGCTTATTGTCATGTGATACATCACCTGATTAAAGTTGTTGTAAATTTCCCGCGGGATATCCTAAAACTTTTTACTTTGTTAATATCTAAATGTTTGTTTCCCGGGTCCCACGCACGTTAACAGCAGTAACACTAGCGTTGGCCAGTTAGTTGTATCCATGGGCAGCAAGCTTATTATACAACTATGACTGATAGCTAATTCTAAATAGCGTTTGTTATGGAGTCTGAGGTACTATTAAATGGATAGTGTGTCATTAATTTTGCATGACAGCACTGAATAGGTGGAGTGATTTCATCAGGTGTCATACAAGTGCTTGGAACTTCCAAGTTCTTGAATGGAAGTAGAATGGCCCAGACTATCTGGGGTCTAAGATTAGGCTATACTGAATAATTAGCCCCTATACTTAATAATTAGTCCCCACCCCACGGGGTGGCGGTGAATGGGGGTCAGTGACATATGGTTTGGGTACTTAGGGTACTTCGTGATTTGGATGAAGGGGGTGATTTGGCTGGGGGGGGGGGGGTGATAGGATTTGGGATTCAGAAGGGGGCGGGTTCGTGATAGGATTTGGGTGGGGGTTCCGTATAATGCCAAAACTTCCTTACCTACCGTTGACAGGGTTAATTTAGCATTTGTGACTGCAGTTTAAATTCTTGCAGATCATCATAAGTTGAAGGAAACATTATGGGATATATTTTTTATTAGGAGTAGGCCTAGGCCTACAATTTTGGACAAAACGGCTGGAACACTTCAGCTTTTTGAGAACTTCATATGTTATAGTGCCATGTTTCTTTAATATTTTTCCGAGAATTGTAACCCCCCTTTCAATGTTAAATGCATTCCTTTCTTAACGTAAATTTCCAGGAAAAACAGCAATAGCCAATATTGAATGGGAAGGGGGAAGGATAATTATTATAGTGAGTAAGGGGAGGGGGACACTGACGGCGTCAATGAAATTATTAAAATGTCCTTATGTACAACACCTCTTCACATCGGCCTAGAAAGAAAAAAAAAGACCAAAACCGCTGGTGACCCGCTATCGAAAGTTCCATCATCCGAGAGATATTAGATGGTACTTTTTAAAAAACATCACAAAATATCCTACATCTATAACATTCTGGTACAAAAAGGACCTCGAACTTGACTCTTTTATCATCGCTTTCAATATTGAGAATAATTAGTTCCGTTTTACACTAATTCACTAAGTTCAGCCTACTTCTCCCGTAGTCGTCTCGCAATTGACCACGGACCCACGTGTGTTTACAAGCCGCGCGAGTGTTCATTCTGTCATAGTTCAATATTACGAGAATAATATAAAAAAATTACGTCATTGTTCTAAAAGCGTCTCCTCTGCTATGACGTCATAAAAAGACACCCGGTTGAAGATTCTGTCGATTGCAGTGAACTCCCAACTCCAAAATGGCAGAATACTTGCAGCTGAAAGTGCTCGAAGATCGTTTAAAATCACTTGAAAAACAGATTGGGGAAAAGCAGTTGATTGAAACAGAGGAAGAACAAGTGGTAATAAAATTAACATTATTATTTTGGATTGTTTGTGTAAAACCAAACAGAGCTTAATACAAATTTACGCTACACTAGTTACGCGAATTATTGTCTAAAGCTGGAAATTTGTATTTTGTTTGTCACTATAGTATAGGCCACACTAAAAAACACCAACATAGGGGTCATTAACGTTAGGCTCCCTATGCAGTACCCTTTATTTCCACAGAAAATTCATCCTTACAAAAATACCCAGCCTACCCTTTACTTATCACTATCAGTTGTGAGTGCCAACACAGTCACGCCCACAGGTGTTCCTAACGTTATGGCAACGCTTACTAATACTATATATATATATATATAAAGAAAGGTAGGACTCTTTCTAACGCGACTATAGAACCGTATAAAAAAAATCTTTTTTTTTTACCACTCACGAATCTTAATTACACTTTTTTACTCTACTCACATTCGCTGGAGACTCCCTTCTTCGTGTATAAGCCACGGTATTTGTTAGTTTTTTTCCGATTAGATGTACAAACGATGAGTTTTTCACCAAATTACCGTCAAGACAGTCTATCCGCCCAACAATTTGCTGCAAACTAAAGAAACGTTGCGATGACGTCATGAAGAAGCAGCGCTGCAATAACGTCATCGCAACGTTTCTTATAGTTTGCAGCAAATTGTTGGGCGGATAGATTGTCTTGACGGTCATTTGGTAGAAAATTCATCATTTGTACATCTAATCGGAGAAAAAACTAACAAATACCTTAGCTTATACACGAAGAAGGGAATCTCCAGCAAATGTGAGTAGAGTAAAAAAGTTTAATTAAGATTCGTGAGTGGTCCAAAAAAAAAGAATTTTTTTATACGGTTCAATAATTACGTTAGAAAGAGTCCTACCTTTCTTTATATATACATATATAGTAAGCATATAGGCCTAGGTTGCCATAACGTTAGGAATACCTGTGGTCACGCCAGGCTGGGTAGTTTGCCTTGCGCCCGCAAGATCTAGCCCGCTCAGTTTGCTCTTCGATTTGGCACCTGGCCCATTGAGGTGGTCGGCTCGACGTAACCGTGTACAGGCTCAGTACGGTTTTGCCAAGTTGAAGGGGAAACTTTATCATTACAGTCAATGGGATATTTATTATGAATACTTGTGTCGCCTTAGCCACTCAGCGAAAATTAATGATACTCATATATGTTGGAAACTATTATCTAATACACAACATTTGTGAAGAAAAATAAATTTGTCCAGTATTTGTTAAAAAATGACAAAAAATAGGTTTTCCTCCCATTGACTGCAATGATAACTGACTGTTTGTTTTCCCCTTTGACTGAAGTTCGAGATCGTCAAAAGAGCATTGTTACGTCGCCGTGCACCACAACATTCCCGGATGTCCGACCTTCTCAATGCACAACTTGCTGGCCATAGATCTGGCTGCACATGTGAAGCAAATTGGCCTCACTAAATTATAGTACTAACGCAAGCCCACATGCTTATGCAATACTAGTTATTCGTCATATACCTCATTCCAGGCCTTTTACTTCCCCACTGATCTGTTTAATTTTGTTGGCTGACATTCACTGATTGCTGTCGTTTTTGATTTATGGCCTGACGGAGTTATTCAAGTCCTATGCAGTGACATTATACATTTCATTCTGAGTTACGAAGCTCTGGACTGAAACTCTCTAAAATAACCTGTCTTTTGCGTGTCCAGCTTTGCACTCAAACATTTCTCCAACTTCTTTTCTACATTTCAGCGAACAAGAGTCAGACAAAATGTGATCCACCCTAGGAAAAATCAGATGATTCTTGGCACACTTTCTCTGTCCGTTCTTCACACTCTACAGTATTAAGTTTGTACTGAAGATGTCAAAGTTAAAAAATGATTGTCATTTGACTACCATCTGATAATACTTGCAATGGCATTTGCAATTTCTACGTGGGCCCATTTAAAATTTTTGTCTGATCATTGGAAATACAATTAAAATTGTGAACAGAAGAATAATTTGAATTATGCAAAGAAATGCAACTACTAAGTTACAGCTCACTATTCTTTAAAAAACTATAAAACAGAAAAAGGGTAATAATTATTTGCTGATTTTAAAGACTACACATAGATACCGCACACAGAAATGTGTCCACCCGTAAGTACAATGAAGAAGCCCTAACTACAAATGCGCAGGCGTGACACTCAACAAAAGTTTTGAAATATGGCGACCAACAAACTAACATAACATAAAGTAACATGAATAACATAACAAGATTATGGGCTAAGAAAGGTTAGTCACCCCGTAAAGCCCAAACTTTAACACCATCACCACCACACAAAAAATGAAACATGCCTTGCGTTAGTAAAGAACTTATCAATGTTGACCTTAAAATTGTGAACAGAATTGAAGCTAACTACCCACTCAGGCAAACCATTCTACTCATTAACAATTCTTTGCAAAAAGCTAAAATGCCAAATATCTATCCGTGAGAACTCTTCAAACTGTTACCACGTGTCACATGAGGATTAGCTGAAACATGCAATAAATAACAGGAAGTCAAAAGCATCACTACCAGATAGGAACTTAAAAACCTGAATCATATTGCTACGTACTCCTCTCAACTCAAGCGTGGTCAAACCAAGAATACGCAACCAGATTCATTACCTAGATTCATTAGAAAGTTTCCTTACATCGGAAATAAGTCTAGTGGCTCTTCACTGAACCTGCTCCAAAATGAACTTATTCTTCTCATAAAAGGGACTCCAAGCATGAATAGCATACTCAAGGTGAGGCCTGACTAACTGCTTATATAAATTAAGAACAACCTCTCTACCAAGAAAACACAAATTTCTTCTAATCAAACCAAGCATCCTATTTCCCCTTGCAGCTGCTAAAGCACACTGTTTAGAAGGCTTCAGATTACTATTAATGACAACACCTAGATCCATTTTTGATCAACACAATGAAGATTTGAACCATTCATGCAGTAATCAAAAGCCAAATTGTTCTGACCAAAATAAATTACTTTACATTTATCAACATTGAATGACATCTGCCATGTTTGGGACCAAGAAACTAACTTATACAGATCATCAGCAGGGGACCCCTTAGTAAAAACAGACACAAAGTAGAGTCATTCAAAACCTCAGCCATATCCTTACCACTATTGATAGTATTAAACACCATCATTACCCTGAAGGGGACCAACAGCCTCCTTGGTTTTTTGCTTTGAGCGAACATATCAATGAAACGACTTAGGATTAATCTTAACCTCTTTGGACAGACGTTCTTCCAAAAAACATTTTAGTATCTCTTATCAAACCCTTTGTGAACTTTTCATGATCCTTATACCTAGCAAGCTCCGCAGGACACCCACTACATTTATAACAACGCCACAACTTCTTCTTTTTCTGAACAGCCTGCAAAACCTCCCGAGACATCCACACTGGCCGATTATGCCTACAGACTTTCTTCAATGGGACAAACCTATTTACACTCTCCAAAACTATAGATTGGAAAACTATCGGTGGATTTTACTTTGGCAACATTTTTCTGTTACAAGGCAACTAAAGAATATTTGTTTAAGATAATCAAATGAAGAGTGGGAAATCCCACCAGACTGTGTGCACAGGAAGTGAAGTTATCACATTTTGGAAAATACATTCTGCTTAAGTGTGACTCGAATTGGAAACATTGTATCTGCAACAACCTACGTACACAAAACAAAATGTCCCAATGATAACATACGTCTACGTGGGTTGTGACAATAACTAATGCAAGACCTGACAAACATTCATTAGCGAAGATTCCTGTGAAATTTATCCATGCTGGGCCGAGCATCAGCTTGAAACTAGGGTCACTTGCCCGCGCAAAATGAAAACATTCCAGTCTGGCACATCCAAGAGAAATTCCTTCGACACCCGAATTTTGATAAAAAAAATCACGCAATCGCTCAATCGTTACCCACCTCCTGTATGCAAAAAATAAAATTCCAAGCTTTTTCGGAACAAGTTTTGTACGTCTGTTGTTGTTAACGATCCTCCACAAATGGTGTGGGTTTTAAAAAGCTTGCTGTTTGAGTGTTACGTGAAATTCCTTGACCAGTCGTTTTAAGTGTTGATTGCTATTAAAACTGTTTGATAAATCAGGATTAACAAATAACTGATTGTCAATTCTAAACTATTTTTGGGTCAATCGGCAGTTAAAGCGACCCATTCAATGAATTTTGTTGGTAGGTTGGTGTAAAAGTTAATTCCTCCCCCCTCCAGTAAATTTTGGCCCCCCCCCCCTCCCCGGCTCTTTTTTCCTAGGAAATTTGGGCCCCCCTGACAATTAAGCTGTAGCCATCCAGTAAATTTGGTCCCCCCTCATAGTAAAAACGGTCCGCTATGAAATTTGGGCCCCGGCCCTTCTTTCCTATGAAATTTGGGCCCCGGCCCTTCTTTCCTATGAAATTTGGAGACAACATTTTGTCCCCCTTTTGCAAGAAAAAGCCCTTCTTCTCCCCTCACAGTAATTCTCACTGCCGTTTGCGTAAAGCATGCCTTTTTTTCTTTAGTGTATTAGCTTATCACTTAATACTTTTTATCTTATCACTTCAGTACACAAAATTAATTGAAGGAATCGTACAGACACACCAGTAAATTATCTAGTAAAATCAGTCCGGAGGGGACCAAATTCACTAGACATTTCTTAGGAAATAAGGTCCAAGGGCCCAAATTTACAGGGGGAAAAATTTACTATCACACCGGTATTTAAAAAACTGATTTATCATTTCTAAACGGTTTTTGTAACAATCGACAGTAAATACCACCGTTCAACGGATTTTGTGTAACACTCAAATGACAGGTTTTTTTCAAGTCCACATTTCTTGCAATCATTTGCGAAGCAATCACCGGCGACAACAGTCGTACAAAAGATCTCCGAAAAAGCTGGGAATTTCAGCATACAGGTGGTGGGTAGTGATTTTTTTTATCGAAAATTGAATGTGGGAAGAATTCCTTCCGTGACTATCGGGAGATTTAAGTACAGGTAGGCCGGGGCATATTTGTAGGAATGTATTTCTCGTGGAAATAGCGGGTACTGCATAGGGGGCCTAACGTTAATGTCCCCTATGGTTGGTGTTTTGAATGTAGTCCATTAGATATGATAGGTCGCACCGCTATTGAGCTGTTGGAAAATTCAGGTGGAGGGCTTGAGAAATTAGGCCAGGAGGGGGAGGGGGTTGAGAACTAGGGAAATCTAGTGGGTTTGAAAGCTCAAGACTCAAGGTAGGAAATTGCTAGCTAACAGTAACAATTGTAATGTTCTGTTTCAAGCATGACCTTTTTTATCATGGCAGACAATTACTATTTTCTTATGTTATTAATCATCTGACGTTTTCTTTTTGCTTTTTTGTTAGTGATTGCTGACATTTATTGATTGGCCGGCCTCATGGAGCTAACAAGGCTCCATATACTGCATATGGAAAAAGCTATTTTTTGTGTACAATTTTAGCCAGGGATTGAAATTTATATTTTTTGGGCACTATTCCAAAGGAATAGTAGTATTTTAAATCTACTATTCTGTCTCATATTTCACTTTTCCTGTTTTCTTTCAGGAAAAAACATCAAATAAATGTTAAAGTGTAGCGTTTACACTCGTTTAGTACCGTAATTTCCAGAAATACACTAAAATTGCTCCAATTTATGATGCTGATTTAAACAAATCGCGCAACCAGTATGGCAAAAGTATTGACTCCGACTCCATTGCCCAAATAGACACTGGAATTTTGCTTTCCAAATCGTGAAAAGTTTATTTTTACAGTATGAATTATTATTTTTATGGAAATTGTGCATGGAAAGTTGATTTAGAAAGAACAAAAAATTCCCTTCAATGTCACTTAATCTTAAATTCTTAACATTGCGTAACTTTTTTTCCTTACTCTCAAATCATTGGCTTTCAGTGAAAATCTTGCATAGGCCTACTGTGATACCTCACCATAAAAAATTTTTAAAGCTACGCCACCACCCCAGAAATTCTGTTCATATTAGTCCTCTGCAAGTATGGCTGTGATGTTTGTGAAGCTTGCAGAATTTTAGTTTTGTTGAAGCCTTTTTTGTTTGTTTATTTTGCAATTTCTTTCTTTCTTTCAAAATTTATTTGACCCATCAGGTAAATGTACTGATATAGGTATTTTGACTGTGTATTTTTGGTCAATTTTACAGCTTGTAAAATGGGTCTTGATAGAATGGAATCGAAGTTTAATGTTATGTTATTGTTAGTTTCACTGTCAGACTGTTTATTGCTGCATATTGCAGGACATATTGCAATGGGGTTTTTTTTTTACTATCGAAGGGGAATAATGAAAAAGAATGATTTGGTATTCCGTTCAAGATTTTACTATTTTCGGAATAGTATTAATTTTGAACCCTGTTAGCACCTGGTTACGTGAGTCAAATTTGGAACATCTATCATGTCCATAAATAGATGACATAAGAAAGTATTTTTTTCCGTAGCTAGCATTGTTAACTTTAACAACCCAGTATACACATATCAAATGTCCCATAATAAATATGCGTGTACAGTGGGTATGTGAATAATAACTAGGAGATTGCATAGATTGTTTCTAGCGCAGAAGATCTTCTTTGCTAATATTTGATTGAGAGAAGTTATTTTCATGATTTTGTTGCACAGTTGTAATTCTAGGTGCACACTTTTGATTCTAGGTGCACATCTTTTAGGAAATTTTAGTTTACTTCATTGGAAGGTTTAGAAAAGTCAAGTTCTTGATAGCCTAAACATGGGAAAATTATCTTCATATTGCAACTTAAGCCTGTTGTTAAATATTTGTTCTATTATTTCCACTATCAGTATCAAATAGATGAGATTATTGGTGCACATTTTCTAGACATTTGCACACATTTTGTAGATCTTTGTGCCTATTTTCTAGACATCTAGGCGCACATTTTTTGAGTCCAAAAAATATATCTTCTGCACTTTGGAAACTATGCAGTTTTGGCAAATCCAGGGGGATGGTTCCTATAAAGGTGGGAAACCGGGGGGTGGGTTCGAAAGTGGGGAATTTTCTCAGAGGGGTGCTCCACCCTACCCCTCATTGCTTCCTCCCCTCCCCCTTTTTACTATTAAAGCATTCTATATTTTGTTCACAAAAACATATGCTTGAGAACTACTTTGCCTTCTTTTCACACTGATTTCAATTCCCCAATATAAAACTATGCAGAGAGTGCCAGAGACACTCTATTGCATTGATTACTACCTTATCTACATTTTAAGTGCCCTTCATGTCTTATAAATGCTCCATTTGGTCAGTGACACCCTGCACCTTTCTGGATCTAGCTAGGGGCTTGTTGCCCAATACCATGCAGATGGATCTTAACAATAGATAAAACATCCTTTACTGTCCTTGCAAACAAGTAGTTTGTGTTTTTTATTCACACACATTCGTGCAAGCAAGTGTAAAACGAGTGGTTTGATTATAGCAATGGTCACAAGAAGACATGAATTCCATTGTACACTTTATTGCTTTATTTCGAAACCCAGGAAAAAGCCCTGACTGAGGTTGTTTCATCAGTAGAACAATGGTAAACTTGGGAGAGACAAACTTGGCTTTGGAGTCATCTGTAAAACAATGGAAAATGTGGGAGAGACAAACTTGGCCTTGGAGTCATCAGTAAAACAATGGAAAACTTGGGAGAGACAAACTTGGCTTTGGAGTCATCAGTAAAACAATAGAAAACTTGGGAGAGACAAACTTGGCTTTGGAGTCATCAGTAAAACAATGAAAAACTTGGAAGAGACAAACTTGGCTTTTGAGACAAAATGACCGTAGTGCAATATAGATTCACAGATGAACAAAGGAAATTTAGAGGGCAGCATTTCACAACATACTGAGCATAAATTATGCACTTCATCTTGAAAGCATTCCAATAATTGCACCTACAACTTAATGACCTGTCACACAAGCAAACAAAAACTGGAATGGTTGCTGGGATGGATATCTGTGTAAACAAGCCAACTGTGCTTTAAGGATTAGTTCAGGGGTGAAGCATGTCTATCTTATATGAAAGAGGACTTTAAAAGAAACAAAATGGGGAAGGAAGCATTCAAAAAATCTTAAGGAGATATTTAAGTTTAAAGTTTGGCATCATTTGTGTAGAAACGACTGAAATCAGACTAGTTGTGATGTCATAGCCTCAGATTCCTTAAAGTCTTAATGTATTCTATCATATTTTGTCCTGCGATTTTGTGGCTTAAAGACCATGGGATATGTCAAAAAAGTAGTAAAACAGAATCTAGGAAGGGTATTCATAATATACCACCTGGAGAAAGTTTGAGGAAAAATAATTTGAATGGTGAAAAAATTAAATAAACTTTCTTTAAAATACATAAAGACTTTGAGCAATCTGAGGCTGTGACATCACAACTAGTCTGATTTCAGTCGTTTCTACAGAAATGATACCAAACTTTAAACTTAAATATTTCCTTAACGGAATAAGATTTTTGAATGCTTTCTTACCATTTTGTTTCTTTTGAAGTCCTGTTTCATATAAGATGGACATACTTAACCACTGAACTAATCCTTTTAGTATTGGCAATCATCTGTGTGAACCAGACTGCTGAACCTGCAAAAACACATTGGTGTCCTGTCATCCTATTAGAAAATATTTCTGATCAAATTCAAAGTGGAGGTATATATCATGATATATATTAGAGGCATTTCACGAGAAGTCCAAATAGTTTTACAGTTCTTTATTACAAGTATGTTCACCATGTTTTGTTGTTCTTGCAGATACTGTTGAGATTACGAGATGTTCAGATGAAGCTGTCAGCCATAACTACTGGACGAGAGAAGATTCACGGACTGTGGAAAAGATGTAAAGGCTGCTTTCCTGCTTTCTGAAAACTTTTGATACTTTATTTTTTAACCATTGGTATAAGTCATAATACCAGGAACAATGTACACGTAGATGCTGTCCTTTTGATTGAATAAGAATATAGGCCTATGTGTTGAACTTTTGATACTTTTTCAGTCATTGGTATAATTCATAATGCCAGGAACAATGTTCACATATATGATTCTGTTTTGATTTGAAAATGGATATGCATGTTGATCGTCATCCTAATGTGATTCATGAATGTAGTTTCTTACAAGTTTTTGATATACTGAATAGGAGGATTATGTTGGGTTTGTGAAGTTGTGGAATTTTTGTATGTTAATTGTTTCTTCCGCAGTGGATGAGTTGAATAGTCTACAAAATGACAGTGTAAGATAGATGAACAAAGGAATTTTAGAGGGCAGCATTTCACAACATACTGAGCATAAATTATGCACTTCCTGTAGAAGCATTCCATTAATTGCACCTACAACTTAATGACCTGTCACACAAGCAAACAACAACTGGAATGGTTGCTGGGATGGGGTGGAGCACCCAGGGAAAAATCCTGGGGCATTGTTATGTCACTGTCATAGACTTTTTTTTTTAAAGGAGTAGCTGATTCTGAGAAAAAGTGTTTTTAGTCTTAATCAGGGGTATATAGGAAAGCTTTGGTGGCACAACTCTTTAGGGGGCACTTCCCAAGTCATATGTTTATGTCCCCACAGTAAGTAGACAGATTTAGTTACTAGCCCAAAGCAACAAATTAAAAGGTGCTCTCATTTTTATGAAGGGGTACTTTGGGACACATTCCCCCCTACATGGGACTGACAAAAGTCTCTTTTCAATGAGAAACAAAACATAATATTTTTACAGCAGCCCATAGACCTTTAATAAAACTTTCCACGCATTTGAAAAGAAAATTTCAGTTCAAAATGTTATTTGTGGAAAGTACTAAAACCACAAGAAATAGGCTTAGGGGGTTCTTGGTATTCCATAGACTAGTAGGGAAATATTATACAGCCTTGATCAATTTGAAAGTTGTTGAAAAGTTTCTTAGTTTTGTATGTACAAAGTACAAATTTGAATTGTTTCTTCTGCAGTGGATGAGTTGAATAGTCTATTTGACCCTCATACTGGCGACAAATTGACCATCACTGACGACATCAAAGCAGATATCATAATAGCTGGTAAGATTAGGAAATTATTATCCTTTAGTGGTGCTGAAATAAGTGTCAATCCAAGAATGTGTGGATTTATTTTTTGAATAAATATGCGATATCATTTGAAATGGCTTTGCTTAAAACCAGGAACATCTCAACTGGCCCTCAAATGGAGCAGGGCTGGTTGGAGTAAAAGTTATATATTTCTTTGTTTCCCAAGCAACAAAACTATACATTTTCACCTCTCAAAGGCTCCTTCAAGATAACAACTACTCCCACTGGTGTTACATGGTACTTTAAGTGACACACATCTGAATATGATGGCAACCCTTTGCAATATAAGTAGTAACTATAATCAATGCTGGCATTAATTGTCTTTGCTGCTGGGGAAAGGTGAAATGAACTATGAGCATAGAACTATTTATACCTCAATGTTATGATGCAAAGTTAATCTTGTGAAATGATGTGGTTAATTTGTTGCTTCAAAATAGCAGGCCAAATTTATAAGCAGTGCCTTTACTAATGATATCTTTGCACCATTGTGATGTATCATGAGCATTGGGGTTTTTTTTTTCTTCAGAGGAAGAACATTTGAGGGAACATGCATTGCTGTTAAAGGAAGTTGAGAGTATGAAGAGTGTCCTGGATTCTGAGCATGTTAGAGGTATTTATTAAACTACAATCAGTATTTTCTTGATGTTGTCTCAATTTCCATGTCTTTCTTTTTCTCATCCACTATGCAATTAATTGGAAATCTGTACAAATTGTGTTGAGTTTTTAGGTCTTGTTGGGAAGGGACCTTGTGGTAGAATATATCAGAAAGCTTATTTTTGTGACTTAAATGTCTTAAAAGTGTTTGTTGTTTATATTGAATCACATTGATTGAAACAAATTATCAGATTTAACAGATGGTGTTGTGAGCTAGTTGAAGCTTTAGGTACAAGAATATTTCTGACTTCTGACTGAATATTCCAAGTATGTAGTGTCAGTAATATTTTAGATAGGTTTTGGCTGATTATTCAGAATGGAAAGTGAAATGTTTTTAAAGGTTTTGGGTAGGGAGCGGTAAGGGAGAGTTGTCGTAAAAGTATTATTTCACTTCGGGGAAAATACCATTCTTGATATATATCCATTGACTATATATATGACTTAATTCTCTTAATCAGATGCTGCAGGAATGTCAGATCGACTACAACCCCTTGGATTGGTTCAGATTGAGCAATTTGACAGGATTCAGAACCTGAGTGATGATGTAAAACAACTCTTGGAGGCTTATAACAACATTGTATCCTTTTTAAGAAAGAAAATCAGAATTCATTTCATCCAGAGTAGTAATCAATTAAAGTTTAACTCTTTATACTATTATATTACGTTGGGCCTTGTTTGAATTGAAAATGTTTTGTGTGTCTGCTCTCGACAAATTGGATTGTGAGTCTTAGAATTGAATGTCGTGTTGCGTGTTCAATGAGCAAACTCATTAAAATATTGTTGATGACCGCTGCATTTTTATAAAATTACTGAGGAAGGTGGGGGGTGGGTCATAAGTGTGTGCATCCCCTGCATCAAACATCCTGCCCTCCATGTAGATAATAAAAAAATCCTCTCATTTGATAGTTTAAAACTAAATATGTTGTTTCTAAAATTCAGCTTTTATAGCTCTTTTTGATTGATAATTAAGCATAAAACATTTGTAGCTGTTAGTGGACCTTCAAGACAGATGGAAATTGAGGGTAAGAATAGCCGTGTAGAATTCACTTCTCATAATCATATTTAGAAGCATAGACCAAAAATAGTCATATTGAATGGAGAATTTATTACATCAAGACTTACATAAAACAACAATTCTTTGTCTTATTGATAGTGTTTTATAAGTTTTGCAGAAAATATGCTTATTGGACAGAACATTTAAAGTTACCAAAACCACTCTGGAAAACTTCAAAAGCACCTGAAAGTGCAAACTCTTCCTCAAATCAAAGCATTATATCTTAAAAACATGAACAATTTATTGCATATGATATAAGAAACATATAGTCACACCTTTAGATCCTCTACCTCACTGCCACCCCCTTCCCCTTAAAAATAAAAAAAACAATTCATTCTAGAATTGCTGCTTTCCAGCTGAGCTGGGTAATCGAGAAGGTGTGATCTCTCCCTGCCCCAATTATCATGTCATTATTGAAACTTAACCCAATTGTTTCTTCATTCAGATAACTCTGGTGTCCAAACAGTTTGTACAATGGGAAGAAACCATCACACAGTATGAAATCTCCAAGAACATCAGAAAATCAAATGAATTTATATGAGCAGAGAAATTTTTGTTTAATATGGAGCATGTAAATTATTCTTCCAGTTTTCGAGGGAAGTGGCTAACAGAGCTAATCTTCATATGATAATCTTGCCATTTCCGCTAGACTGAATGGTTATGTATATCAGTGTCTTTTCGTTAGTATGTGGTGCATGTCGTGTATAATAGGTCAAGTATTTTGGTTTATAATTAATTATTTAGTGTGGATTCAAAGATGTTTAAAGAAAGTTCAAGGAAAGATGATCTTACGATCCAGAAAGGACATGAGGATATGGTGTGTATAGTCTATTGACAAGAATGAATGAAGACTTTTAATGTGGTAAATTGCTGTCAGCACTGTGCATGAGTACAAGTCCACGAGTACGAGCCCAAAAGTCATGAGTAAGAGTACTTGAAATATTCTGTTCCTGAGTAGGTGTACAAGAACTGTAGTAGGATTACGGAAGTCATGAGTATGAGTACAAGAACTGTAGTAGGAGTATGGAAGTCATGAGTATGAGTACAAGAACTAGTAGGAGTATGGAAGTCATGAGTAGGAGTACAATACCTGTAGTAGGAGTACGGAAGTCATGAGTATGAGTACAAGAACTGTACTAGGAGTACAGAAGTCATGAGTATTAGTGCAAGAACTGTAGTAGGAGTACGGAAGTCATGAGTATGAGTACAAGAACTAGTAGGAGTACGGAAGCTATGAGTATGAGTACAATAACTAGTAGGAGTACAGAAGTCATGAGTACAAGAACTGTAGTAGGAGTACGGAAGTCATGAGTATGAGTACAAGAACTGTAGTAGAGGTACCTTAGTCATGAGTATGAGTACAAGAACTGTAGTAGGAGTACGGAAGTCATGAGTATGAGTACAAGAACTGTAGTAGAGGTACAGAAGTCATGAGTATGAGTACAAGAACTGTAGTAGGAGTACGGAAGTCATAAGTATTAGTGCAAGAACTGTAGTAGGAGTACGGAAGTCATGAGTATGAGTACAAGAACTAGTAGGAGTACGGAAGCTATGAGTATGAGTACAATAACTAGTAGGAGTACAGAAGTCATGAGTACAAGAACTGTAGTAGGAGTACGGAAGTCATGAGTATGAGTACAAGAACTGCAGTAGAGGTACCTTAGTTATGAGTACAAGGACTGTAGTAGGAGTACGGAAGTCATGAGAATGAGTACAAGAACTGTAGTAGAGGTACAGAAGTCATGAGTATGAGTACAAAAACTGTAGTAGGAGTACGGAAGTCATGAGTATTAGTGCAAGAACTGTAGTAGGAGTACGGAAGTCATGAGTATGAGTACAAGAACTAGTAGGAGTACAGAAGCTATGAGTATGAGTACAATAACTAGTAGGAGTACAGAAGTCATGAGTACAAGAACTGTAGTAGGAATACGGAAGTCATGAGTATGAGTACAAGAACTGTAGTAGAGGTACAGAAGTCATGAGTATGAGTACAAGAACTGTAGTAGGAGTACGGAAGTCATGAGTATGAGTACAAGAACTGTAGTAGAGATATGGAAGTCATGGGTATGAGTTCAAGAACTGTAGTAGGAGTACGGAAGTCATAAGTATGACTACAAGAACTAGTAGGAGTATGGAAGTCATGAGTAGGAGTACAAGAACTGTAGTAGGAGTACGGAAGTCATGAGTATGAGTACAAGCATGCTCAATTTGCTGATTGTACTCAAGTTCAAGTATTTTAACAAACACATCAAGACTTGTGGGCTTATGAAAATATTGAGCAGTAGATGCAGGGAAGGGCAGACTTTGAATGTGAGAAGGGAGAGATTGAGTGTTTTAAGGTGAATACTCTTTATTGTTATGTGGTATTATAAATTTCCTACAGCATCCTGTTCTTTTATTCCACTTTCTTTCTTCAGTCTGTTCAAAATGTCATAGCATGAAGAGTACTAACTTTTGGAACTGAGGTGCAGTGGATAAGGAGTCGTACTCATGTGCAAAAGGTACCTGGTTTGACTCCAGGTGGGAACGCTGCATTGTGTCATTGAACAAGACACTACTCTATTTGCTCCAGTCCTCTAAGTTATAAATGAGTACCAGCACTGCTGAGAAGTTAACATGCGATGGACTGGCTTCCCGTCCAGGGGGGGGGTCATGGGCTCTCATCCACATACAGTGTATGCCAAAGAATAAGCACTGGCCTGATGGAACATGGCCTGGGTGTGGATTTAACTTGAACTAACTACCTTCTGTGAAGGGAGGAGGGGGAATTGTGTAATCATATCCACTTTGGCTCTTGTGTATAATTGGGAAAGGTTTGTCTGATTCCCTTTAAGATTAAGACAAGAGTGAAGCTTCATAACTACCTATTGAATACTATAATTACAGCAATTGTTTTAATTACAGTGATTGCTTTAATTACAGTGATTGTTTTAATTACAGTGATTGTTTTAATCACAGTGATTGCTTCCTTATGCCGAAAAGTTTATCTTTAAGCCTACTCTCACCTGACACCTGAGTTAATCCTGAAAACTCAGGTATGACAATTACCACCCTGACTGTTCAGTGTATTTTGTTTCCACTCCAAACAATGATTGTGTATCTGTCATTCCCATGCAAACTACAGCCAAGTAGCCCAAGGTTATTTGTGTGTTTAAGATTACAGAAGGCCAGTGGGGAGTAATCGGGTCACTTTAGTAATTGAAATCACTCATCCGCAGTAGGTGTCTTAGTGGGAGAAATTTGTTTGCAAACCGGTGTTAAAGATAACTATCATATGCCTAAGGTGATGTGTGCATTAAGTGTGAATGATTGACAGGCCGTTTATCCAAGGAAAGATATTGTGCCTTTCATGACTTATTAGTTGTATTGCTAACTTGAATTTTCATATATAAATGTTATTTACATAATAAAATACCATACAAAGTGCAGAAGTGATAGAATAGTTATTTGTTGTACTTCTCTATGTGTTATGTTTTGCCCATTGTAATTTTCATACAGGAAATTTCGGTTTGTAGCAGTGCGGTAGATCCATTTTGAAAGTGTGTTTGTGTGTGTGGGGGGGGGGGGGGGTACAAGTGTGGAGGGGGTACAGGTAGAGTTGTGGAAAGAATCAATTATTGGCGTGTTCAGTGCCAATGTGAGTGAAGCCCTGGGAGGCTCTGCAAGTTAAGCATTTTGAGAGGTTTCATGATGAAATGTAAGCTGCAAATGATGATTTTTAAAATCTTCAAGTTGCTGATGTCTTGAATATTAGTAGGCGGGGCTTAATGTAAAATTATGTTAACAAGCTTGTAAACACGATATCTCAATAACCGTGAGGTGGATTAATGTCATACTTGGTATATGGATGTGTTGTGGTCTGTAGATGATCCCTTATGTTTTTGGTGCTGATGTCTTGAATATTAATTAGTAGGTGGGGCTAAATGTAAGATTATGTTAACATGCCTGCTTGTAAACACGATATCTCAAGAACCATATGGTAGATTGATGTCATACTTAAACGTGGTGTAGTCAGTAGATAATCCCTATTGTTTTTGGTGCTGATGTCATGAATATTAATTAGTAGGCGGGGCTGCATGTAAAATTCTGTTAAGAAGCTTATAAACATGATAAAAACATAATATCTCAAGAACAGGGAGGTGGATTTATGTCATACTTGGTATATGGATGCGGTGTGGTCTGTAGATGATCTGTATTGTTTTTGATGCTGTCATGAATATTAATTAGTAGGCGGAGCTAGATGTAAAATAGTGTTAACAAGATTGTTAACATGATATCTCAAGGTTATTACCAGGTGGATGTATGCCATACTTGCATGACTTGTCCTTAAAAATTTGTTCCAGCAAATCATCCAAAAACTTTATGTAGCAAATAATGAGACCACTTATCCTAATTAAAATAACCACACAACCACACAATAAGGACTTCATCCATCGCTAATTTGATACTCAACACCAACTTCCACAACAAACCCAGGACTAACAGGAGAACTAATACAATAGAGCCATTGGAAAGGGAAATTTGATCCTAATTACTTGTAGTTTTCAGAATAAAGAGGAAAAGTCTTACCCGACCTGCTGACTGTTTGAAATTTTAAGGTGCATAAATAATGTGGGTGTGTTGTGGTCTGCAGATGATCTCAATATTTTTGGTGCTGATGTCATAAATATTAATAGGAAGATGGGACGAACTGTGAAATTCTGTTTATTTGTTTCCACAACCCATGTTGATGTAAATCAAACTTGGTATGATACTGTTGATTAAAGCAAAGATGATACAGGATCCCATAGAATGTTTAGTTGTTGGCTTAATCATTATTTATGTGTCAGGCAGAGCTAAATACAATTTTTCATTAATTGTGATTGTAACAATTAAGAAAAAATGAACAAATTACATGTTCCAGTATGATAAATAAACTTAAGGCATTTCGGGAGCAACCCCAAAAACTGGGCACTTTAAAATACCAAAAAAATTGGGTACTTTTATGTATTACGTCATCGCATGAGCCTACACATTTGACTAGCCCACACTAGACATGGGGTTTTACATTTTCCGCTCCGGATTGTTCAAAATTTCAATGGATATCCTGAAATTTTGGAGACGGATAGTAAATAGATATTAAAAACTTTTTTCCGTTGCTTTTTTAAATTCTCAGTCGCCTGTTTGAGAAAATCAATGAAACAGATTATGGGCAGTCTGTTTTGTTTGTTTTCTCAAAAAGGCGACAATGAATTTCAAAAAGCAGCAGCAAAAAGATTTTGATATCTATTTACTGTCCGGCTCCACAAAGTTTCAGGATATCCATTGAAATTTTGGACAATCCGGAGTGGAAAATGAGGAACTCCATACGTTTAGTGTGGGTAAGTCAAATGTGTAGGTTCATGCGATGACATAATACATAAACGTACCCAGTTTTTCGGGTTGCGCTCGGACTGTGAGGTGTAAGAACACAACATTTAAAGATATTTGTTAAAAAATCAATTGCATCTAATCCAAGGTTGGCATGGCAACCACATGAGATTTCTCCCACTGGTTCTTTTTGCTTTTCTGTTCAAATTTTGGACCGACTTTCTATGATTGTGGACCAATATATTTTTAGTTATACTCCAGAATCAGGGCGCCCTCACTCAATTTTTTTTTTAAAGTACCCTTTTTTAAAGGTAAAAGTGCCTTTTTAAGAGAGGACAAGTGCCTGTTTTCAGATAAGAAACGTTTCTTTTCGAACATTGAAAAACTTTCCACTTTAAATTATATACTTTATCGGATTGATCCTTTCATTGAAGAAAGTAGCACAAATATTGCACTACAAGAAACTAAAATGTTTATATTTTACGCGCATAGCACGTATATGATATACTTCTAATTTTCCCAAAAGACAATTTTGGAAGCCAAAACAGTCCTACATTGAACTTTGTTACTGCTGAAAAAACAATAACGTATGCCTTAGATTAGTGTCATGGCACGGGTCCAGAAAGTAAGTTTTGCCCTGCGTGCCCATGCATTTCAAATATGCCCTGCTAACTGAATAATGAAACTTGGCTTGCACACTATGGAAAGGCCCTATTTTAAAAGATTTTTAAAAATCACAAAGGCGAAACATAATTATGAATTTCCTTATAAAGTGCAATCGAGTTCTTGTTTTTTAATCACTGAAAATTCAATAAGAAATTCAATCCTTCACCAAGTTTCAACACTGACAATGTTGAATGGAAAGAGGTTTTGCATATCCAACTCTATAGCTACTGTACCCTTGATCAGAGGCATACAGAAGCCGCGCACTGGGCAGGGGCCAACTGCCACAGTGGTGGAAGATGTTTGAATCTGGAGGGCACAGGAACTGATAAGGCACTTTCCAATATTTCCGATTTCCACAGCAGTAGTCCTGTATACTTTTTAGGGTCAACCCCACCGCAAGTTTTCTAAACTTTCATCAGCCGTGTATGACTGCTGATACATTTTCATTTATTTCTTTTAATTTAGATATTTTGTAATGTGACATATTTTGTCCGATTTATACGATTCCCCCCCCCCCCCATTAAATAAAATTGCCCCCTCTTTCCCCATGAACAAAATCCTGGTGCAGCTACTGTCCCCACCCCCTTTCCTTTCCACACACATACATACTTTGTGAATAAGAACTACGGCGCTGCATGACGTCACATGCTTAAGAATGTCGAAAGATGCATCAAGTGATTACTTCCGTCAGATTTCACCAAATATTTGGGATATGTATTCAGGGAGTGAATTGCCTGTGCATCTTCCATCAAAAAAAATTAGATATAGTGCTCAAATTAAACTGAAACTCCAGCAATGACGTCGCCAGAGATTTTCATTTGGGGGGGCACAGCAGTTCAGAGGAGAAAAATGGGGGCGGGGGGGGAACCCTAAAAATGCTGCCAAAAGGCATCGCGCTTAACGGCGTGGAGTCCGATTCTGCCAATGGGCCACTGTTGGGTCCAGGGGCGAAGCCCTGGTAGGGGTGCAGGAGGTGAGTCCCCCTGAGGCTCTGAAGATTTCTTGTTTTTGATGCCCAAAAATGGTTTAAAATCAAACACAAACAAGCTCCAAAATTAGTTTTATGAAAGGAAGACAATTCTAGATGCAGTGACGTTAAATCAACTCAGAAGAAAAAAAAAATGCCATTTCTAATCAGGCAGAAACGCATTTTCCCCTGAAAATTGATATAATTCGAGCCAAAAAACAAAAACTGGGGTCCAGGGCCGAAGCCCTGGAGGCTCTGCAGATTTTATAATTTTGATGCCCCAAAATTTCTAAACAGGCCGAAAAGATATTTCCCTGCAAAACTTTGAGATAATTTGGACAAATGACCAAAAGCGGCATCCAGGGACTATGACTTAAAAGCTGAAAGAAAATCTCAAAATTTTGAATTCTAACGGCTGATGTTGAAATCAACTCGGATAAGGAGGTGCAGAAGAAATTTCTTCTAAAAATTAAGAAAATTCGGGTGAAGAATCATAATTGGATATTTTATTCTTGAAGTCTGGCACAAACCCACGTTGCATCTGCATACATTTCTCAGCCGGGTATTTTGTTTTGCAATCAAATGGCGAAAACTGCAAAAGCAAAATCTTTTAAAACACTGACCAAATTTTGGGTTTTCTTTTATTAATTTAAACAGAACATTAAATAACTAATTATTAGGTCTTGTGAATTTGAGGATGGTGTAGGAAAAAAGGGTGCAAAATGTTTGAAATTGAAGTAATCTGTGACAAATTTTAATGCTGGTTTTTCATTTTTTTTTGGGGGGGGGGGATGCGGCGGGCACAGCAAAAATTTGGGGAAACGTGCCCCCCCCCCCCCCTTTCCCGTGCCACTCCCTCCGTCCCCTTCCTCGTTTTGTGAGCTTTTCAAGTGTAAGAAAATTTGATCAAACGTCACACTGATCCTTGCGACATAAAATACATCAATCTCAAGTTAATCTATGGTTTTTCTGTGAAAATTAAATGACGTAACCACAGACTGACATTTTAGCTATAGCTCTTTACCGTGTATCGTACGCAATTATCCGTTTCTTGAAAAGGTTGCATTATTTAAGAAAATATCTAAGGTTAAAGAGGCGATATTGTCATACGTGCACAATATTTAGAATTTCTTTCAAATTTTTTGATTGGTTAAAATCTTGCTGCGCGATTCGTTGTCTCATATTGCAAGGTATATAGTCATTTAAAACGCCTTGACCTCTATACCACTCGAGATAGCCCAGATGCTTGCGGCGATCGCTACTAACGTTTTTTTTTTTTTTTTTCAAATCATGCCGTGAGGTCAAGCCCCGGTAAAATCGTTTATTTTGACTTTTTGCTTTCATCTTCTTCTTTTTTTTTCTCAGTAATTTTCATTTGGTGACTATTATTATAGTATTATAATACTAAAATTTCACTTGCGCTTTCTGACAAAAAAGCATTGAAAAAAACAAAAAAGTTTCTTGTCACAGTAACGTAATGCGCTGTGTTTGTAATTATGCACACAACGTACATGCTAGTGTCTGGCTGTACTGTGTGGTACCATGGAGCTATTAACTTAGAAGTTAATAGCTCCATGGTGGTACAAACGGACAAAGGATCGGATCTTGCCTCCACAACCGGAAGTGACGTCAAAATAAAGTATCCCCCCATTTTTACCGTATTTTACTGAGACGAGCCTCCCTCTTTGAAGTTTGGTATCATTTGTGTAGAAACGACTAAAATAGACTAGTTGTAATGTCATAGCCTCAGATTCCTCAAAGTCTTTGTGTATTCTATAATATTTAGTTGTGTGATTTTGTGGCTGAAAAACTGTGATATGTCAAAAACGTAGAAAGTTAAAGGAAAAATAATTTTAAAAGCAATTTTTTAATTGTTTCTTTTTTTGAAGTCCTCTTTCATATAAGATGGACATGCTTGACCACTGAACTAATCCATTACCTCAAGGGTAAATTAAGCTGCTAACATCGGCAATGTACATGCATCATATTTTATCTTCTGTAATAGATATAGTATATTTAGACAAAAGTGATTTTTGTCACAAAACATTGTTAACGCAAGAACTTACATATAGGCTGTAGTATAATTGATGAGTATTACAGAATATTTATTGGAATTTTATATCATTGTTATTAGAACCTTTTGCAACTTTGTGTTGTTTTAAATAGGAACAAGCTTAGTACTGTATAAGCAATCTTTTAGCTAATTACTTTACTTCAAAATGAATGTGTTGCAAAATCAGTAATATACCACATACTAACCATCAGCTATGTCATTTATTTTAGTACCTCGGTAAGCTTTCACAGTCACATCAGCTATCTCAGTTACATACTTGCAAATGCTGTCCGAAATGACATAGCTTGTCTTTTTGTCGAGTTGAAAGAGATAAAATAAAAAGAAAATTACCAAGTCGCCCCAAACTAGATGTTTATGATGATCAAAAGCAATCTGTAGGCCAAATGTAAGACACATGAAATGTATGAATATATTTAATTTTATAGCACTGTAATTATGTCATTCCATTTAACATATCACAAATCATTGCTAAATTATACTTTAAAAATGCAAAGAAGTATTTTTCCTGACTTTTTGTCTGTAATATTGCACATGCATGTGGGTTCTGAAAGACACAACATTAGGCCTATTTTGTTTTTAATGTAATGTTTAATCAATTCAAAAGTTGTGTAACCTTGTAAGCATAAAACCATGTAATAAACCATGTACGTCACACTCATGTACATCAAAATTGATTTTCTGCATGTGATTGGACAAGAGGGGACATAGGCCTACTCCTAACTGACATGGAACATCACCCCTTGACAAGCGGACATTGTCAAGTTGAATAAAATAAAGAGATTGTTATGAAATTATAAGGGATAGTCAAATTGCTATGACGCTCACCAAGCTCAATAACTTTTTTCTTTTTTTTCACTGCATGTACTAAATATCAATCAGCTGCGTTGGCATTAAAGCGAGTGAAAAATGTACACACTTCTATTTCGTACAATTCAGTTTTGTTTATTTTCATTGAGGCTATGGGAACTTGAATTCACACCAATACATACCGAAATAATGTATTGTTTATATGTTATCTCATCCAAAAGTCAAATGCAATTCGAGTGGATTTTGTACATGTAGACCTATATAAATCCAAAGTGTGTGTGAATAGGCCAATGCCTAAGCCATTTTAATTTCGGTTATTCAACTTTTCTCTAGGGCAGTTGTTAACATCAATTGATTTTTAAACAGTTCTTTTCACCGTAATTTCAATATGACAGATACCAAATAGATATAGGCCTATTCATGTATGTAGGCATATATGCTTAAGTTTTCTCTCTCGTCTCTTTGCCGCAGGCAAATGGACATCGGTCGATATCCCCAGCAGTCTCAACAAATGACTTTCCCCAAGTCTAACATGTCTAATGCACTTGTCAGTTATATGACTCGCCCCTGCTCCATCGGCAATGTCAGTAAAATGTGATTCATTGACATATGAAATAGTAACTTACAATCATGTGTGTCATTGTACCAAATTGTCAGTCACCAGAGTGATTGTACCAAATTGTCAGTCACCAGAGTGACTCTGTTGCCAGTCAATTTATTTCAGATCCATTTACTTTGTACAGAAGCGAGTGATTGGGGGTAAGTCATTTTAAAAGAAATCTCAGTCACCGAAGTGACTGAGTGTTGGTCACCCACCTTGGCGCAATGAATCACCTTGTCCGGTTGAGTCGCACCGGTTAAGTCACATAATTTACAAGTGCATAAGTAAGGAGCCCAACTGTCCATTAAGATGCTTGTCCATGAACCTTTTAATTACTGCATAAGCTCAACCATGTAATAGAAAACATAAATGGAAAATTCCACTCATTTTACCCCATAAACAAAATCTGAACTCACAACAATTAACAGTTAGGCCTAGGCCTAACGTTCTAGGCTGTTTTATAAACACGTAGTTCCCTACACCCTCGGACCATGACCTGTAGTTTGACAGCCAGCCCAACTAATTTACATAATTTCAAAGTTGGGAAGAAACTTCCCCTACCCCCCCCCCCTTTCCTTCTTTCCCTCTCCCCTCCTTTCCCTCTCCCCCCAGCCTTGTGTAATCCATGTATTAATCAGGGAAGGCAGTATTAGGCCCAGCACTTGCTCCACAACATCATTGAAAAAATCCACTTTTTACATTTGATTAACTTTCATTTTGCTTAACCTTATACCTTTGATTCCATTTGCGATTTCGTTATGAAAACTTTCTAAAATTTATTGCCAGAAAGTAATTCAAAATTTCCCGCGGAAATATTGAACTTTCCTATAGTATGACATTCAATTGAGTCTTATAACACTTGAATAGACCGCGCCTAGCAGTGGGCGCGGCCACAATAAGCGGTATACGTGGGAAATATTAATTCCAGAGATGCGCCATCTATTTAATGTTATCTCCAGAACCCATGCAACCTGCAAGAAAGGATAATTGCGTATCGTACCATAGAGCGTTTAGTAGAAAATTATTATTACGATAGTTTCTATTGGATAATAGAAAAAATTAAAAATACGATCAATTCCGCATAACCTTACAATAATTTTCGATTACAGGAAATTATTGTACTTTCTATAAAATAAGAAAATACAATCTTAAATTCCCTATTTCCAAATTCAATAGCAACATAAATAAAATGTTATGTATTTTGTATTTTTCATACATGTATCTTATTACAGTTGACCAATCAAAGAACTAGACACAATCTGTATGGTTTGTTATGTTCCGCATCTTCGTGCTGAAGTTGTGCACGTTGGTCTGGGAACATCGTCGGTGAATTTGTCGAAAACTCCTGTAGATCGGACCTTATGTTTTGCTTTTGGTTTTTTTTCATTTGGAGTTGATGATTGGTGACTCAAAATAGCTAAAAATGAGTCTACAAATCATCGAACAAAGCAAACAACAGGGGTTAACACTCGCCGTTCAGGAGTCCAATTCGCCGACTAACAATAATCTACATATGGAGGAACATGCGGAGGACTTGAAACCACCTGCCGAGAGTACCGGCGGCGCCGGTGGTAAAGTTATGCACTCTCCACCTGTTCTTCAGATATCACGCGCTCCTGATGATGGTTCAGATGAAAGTGAATATGAGAGCTTTCCTGATACTGATTCAGAGGATGAAACGCCTAGAAATACCACAATATCTAATTCCCAAGCTTTGAAAAATTCGAATGGAAGTGAGATTAAAGAGATAAAAAAGCCAGATTCTTCTGTTCAATTTCCAGAGAAGGTATTTAAGCCACCTGATAAAGAGCTTCAAGAGAAAATAGTGAAACAGGTCGAATTTTATTTTTCGGATGCAAACATAACTAAAGATGCATTTCTTTTAAAACATGTCAGACGTAACAAAAATGGATATGTTAGTATAAAGTTAATTTCATCTTTCAAAAAGATAAGGAAGTTTAGTAAAGACTGGGAAGCAGTTAGTTTCAGTTTAAAGGAAATGTCAACCAAACTTGATATCAACACTGAAGGTACTAAAGTTAAACGCAAAGATCCCCTTCCAGACTATGATCTTTCCACCCCTGCCCGTACTATTGTAGCAACAAATTTCTCAGTGGACAGTTTATCTGTTGAAGAAGTTAAAGATATGTTTAAATCATGTGGAAATGTTTCACTCGTCCGTATTGTTAGACCTGGCAAACCATTTCCTACAGATGTCAAATTTTACATGGACAAACGTACAGAAGTTGTGGACAAGGTTTGTGCTCTTGTGGAATTTGAAGTGGCCAATGCAGCCTGGAAGGCTGTAAAGACCATGAATAATGATGATAATTGGAGAACTGGTTTAAGTGTGACCTTGCTGGAGAAATATTCCAAGAAAGATCGCTCTAACACTCAGTTACGAGGAAAAGGTGATGCTGGTAGTGATAGATCAGAAACAGACGGCCAAAATGTCAAGCATAAGAAGAAAAAGAAAAATCGAAAAGGTCGAGTGGATGAACTTGCTCAATATAGTGATCAATCAGTGACTCCCAGTTCCTCCGATGCTGAAAATTCACCAGCCCCTATTCACAGACCCAAAAATAAACCAATTCAAATACCTTCGCAAAACAGAAGTCCTTATCACCTAAGTCCAACAGGCACCCCTAAATCTAGTCCTTGCCCAAGTCCTAATGGCAGCCCACGAAGCCAAAGAAGAAATCAAGGGGGAAAGTCACCACATGTACCTCTGTCTTCTTCACCACATTTGAGGGGTGGAGCCAGAGGCAGTCCACGTGCAAGTCCTCTTGTGAGTCCAGAGCTACGGAGAAAAGTCTATGATAAATCAGACAAAGAGAACCAATCGGACAGCAGTAATTCACCAAGTCCATGGGTACAGAGGCGACGAATGTTAGCTGCTCAGCAAGGGGGAAGCCCCGGAGGAAGCCCAATGCTAACAAGGAGGATGTTAGACCCAGCTTCTGGTGGAAGACCACACATGTCAGACTTTGAAGGTATTGTTAGACAGCCAAAAGGTCCAGAGTCTGGTGGTTTAGGATTCTATGGGGGAAAAGGGAGAGGAAAATCACTGTCATTATCATAAAGGACATGTTTAGTGTACTGAACTATCCGTTACACAACTTAAAAACAGATGGCAACTTCATATCAAGTTGAATTATACACTTGTTAATTGTGTGACTCACCCCTACACCCCTGGACAAGGTGAGTCATTGCACCAAAGTGGGTGGACAAAACATGTACTTTGACTTAAATAATAGGTGACTGATATTTCTTGTGCAAATGACTTAGCGAAAATCACTCTGTACAAAGTCAATGGGTCAGAGTCACTCTGGTGACTGACAATTTGGTACAATGATGCACATGTGAGTCACTGTTTCATATGTCAATGACTCGCCTTTGTCTTTGCCAAGGGTAGTAGGGGTGAGTCATTCAACTGACAAGTGCATCACCATATCTTCCTTGCTTCCTAAAGTGGATAATCGTCTTTTTTTTTAATTCATGTTCCTCTGCTTCTTTCTTTTCTGTACTTCTCTTTTGTACTGCACCTTTCTCTTTTCTGTTTTTCACATTCGGACTTGTGGGTTTTTTATTATTAGTAATAGTTTTATGCTTTATAATATGTCCATAATCTTTTGTACATAAAATTAACAATTGGTACTGTAGACATTGGTTACTGTATTTACAAGGTACCACTTTAGACCTTGGTATTTATGTATGTCATATTTTAGATTATGATGTAATTAATGCACTTGTCAATTGTGTGACTCACCCCTACACCGCTGGACAAGGTGCGTCATTGCATTAAAGTGGGTTACCACAACATGTACATTGACGCACCACTTTGGTGACTGACATTTTTTTGTGAAATGACTATACCCAAATCACTCGCCTCTGTACAAAGTCAATGGGTCTGAAGTAAATTGACTCACCCCAGAGTCACTTTGGTGATTGACAATTTGGCACAATTATGCACATGTGAGTCATTGTTTCATATATCAATGACTCATCTTTGACTGACATTGCCGGGGGTAGTATGGGTGAGTCATACAACTGACAAGTGTATAACAGTACAGTTCATAGAGCAGGGCTCACGATAGGAAATTTTATCAGATGTTTTTTTTTTTTTTTAGTAGAGGTCAATTTTTTTTTGCACATGCTCCTTTTTATTTTCACCTGCTATTTTTTTTCTATTCATATGTTACAAATATGTATATTTATTAAAACAATTTGTTCACAAAATAAAGAAATAGATGGATAATCTCACTAAGTCTAGGTTATTCCATTTGAACTTTGGACTACTTTTGACCTGCTGTTATATTTTTTCTAATAGCAGGCGATGATGTTTATCACCTGATCGTAGAAAGTATGGCCTGTGTTTTTGCATGTCATAGACTGCTATTGTGAGCCCTGCCATAGAGTGATGCAGGGTATCTTGATTAATACATTTTATTTCCAAACCAATTATCAGATATGTAATGATAGGCTTGGTAGCATCTAGTTATGCAACCATTTACCTTCGTTTGACTGTAATTTATTTCACTTGCACCTATATCTGTATGCTGACGTTGTGTGATTGCTGTTGTTTACTGATCTGTGGCTGCACAAAGGTTATGGTTTTTCCTATGCACATTGCACACCAATAGAGATCAATCCCAAAATATTTTGGGGGAACTTTCTTAAACTTTACACAGCTTCCCCGAAAATATTCTTCACTAAAATATCAAAAATCTGTCATCACCAGGTTCACAACAGATATACTGTTTATCCACAAAATCATGCCGTTTAAAACGTACCGTATTTTCTCTAATAAACGCCCCCCTCTAATAAACGCCCCCTCGTCATTTTTCATACTTTCAGGATGTAACAACGTACGTTTAACTTACCAAGCAGTAACCAAGCAGAAAATATGCAAAGAGTATATTCTATTAATAATCCATGCACAATAATGCTAAAAACACAAAAACCGCTTGAAGAAACTAATACCATAGGTCTAAAAGGAATTGCTGTTCTTTTGTAAGTTACATTTTTTTCTTCATACTTTACCCTCTAATAAACGCCCTCCTGTTTTCCAAATGCAACGCCCGGGGGGCGTTTATTAGAGAAAATACGGTACTTGGAATTGGTAGAATTTACCTATTTTCTGAGAGTCATCTGTTCACATCGGCAAACAGCTATTCAGCCATTACTTTAAGAGCAGAACCAAATTTTGTTGATTATTCATGAGGCCAAAGTTTGATAAAATCGTTTACTTGTTAGTTGAAATTATTTAAGTGTGCATGAGTTGTTAGCCAATCAGCTGTGTGACAACCATAAAAGTACATATGACATCAACATAAACAATTGTGAGTGACAGCAACTTCGAAGGTCTGACTGGGAAAAACTTTTTTTCGCCAAAACAAGCATAAACGGTCTTCAACTTTTGTCTTTTTGAATACTAAAACAACTTCAAAGAACTATGTATAAGAATTAAAGCAAGAAAGGTACATAACATGGCAAGATACTGTAGCAAGTTAGGAATGAATTTAGCCCCATCGACCATGGGCTTATGTTTGGTAGCCTAACATTCAACACACCTTCACCATTATGTATGAAAAGTAATAACTCACTGTTCATGCCACCAGTATGTCAAAAAGTGTATTGTGGGATATGGCTAAATAGCATCATGTATTATTTATTTAGCTCATGCTTCTTAAAGTGGCATACATTTATATGAAAATATATACGATAGTTTGTAGAATTTTGTCCTGCCTACTCACTGTAAGTTTTTTACCAATATTATCCTGGAGTTTTATTTTATTTTTATTTTTTGTGTTTGCTAACGAAGCTTGCTTGAGATCTCACTGGTTGTACTAGTAGTTCTGCTAACTTTAAAATCTGAATGCTACCTGTCTTTATATTCTTACTGTACCTCTCACAATTTAATGTACTTTTCATCGCACATTTACATGGGGGATGTTTTTAGAGCACATATACTGTTGTTTTATATTTAAAGGAGACATAAAGTCTGACATCGGTATTTCATATGATAGAATTAAAAATAACAAATTTTTCTGAACAAGGTTCATACCCCCTTAAGCAATCTAACACAAATTTTATAATTGTTAAAAACTTTAAATCTACTACTAAATTATACTAATAGAGCTGCGGTTTTGATTTCAAAACATGCAGATTATGATGTCATCAGCCCAGTAGGATGTTGGAATGCTTTGTATTTTTTTATAATCTACCTCAAGATTTCTAGGTTATGAGAACAAAAAATTCTAATGTAAGGGTCAAGGAATTTTTTGTGTACACATGAAATTAAAGCAAAATATTCTGTTAAAACTTTGTGTCACATTATTTTGGGAGTATAAACTTTTATCACATCTACGAAGAAATACATTAAATTTCTTATGTCTATGTTGGGGAAATTATGACAGTATGCACAATATTTCAATACAGAATTGAACAAAATAGCAGCCTCCATGTGTCAACTTCAAACATGAATAACCTGAGATAGAAATAAGATTTTGACTTGTTGTTTTTGGTAGTTGGTTAAGTTTTGTATCCTCTGTCATATGAAATAATGAGTTTTATAGCTCCTTTAAGAAATCTAAAAAAAAGAAAGAGAAAAACATTTCTTCTTGTGATTTTTTTTTTCCAAGTCTACTTCAGTTCAATGCTCAGGTTAATTGGGAGTTTTTATTTAATGAGTTGTCATAAATAGCTGCTTGGTGGTGCCAGTGAAGGAGAATCAAATGTATTCTGTCCTTTTCAAAATTTTGAGTTTTTCTTTATGAGTCATCATAAATACCGCTGCTTGATGGTGCCAATGATTAGATCTGAATGCAGATTTGCAAGGTATTCTCTGTCCTTTTTGAACTGCATAATTCTGCAGATGCATACATTTTAATTGCTTTGTTGATAATCAAATTATTTAAAAGTTGTAAATTGTGTTTGGTCAGTCTGATATGTATGCCATTTTGTAAACTGTGATCATATCTGCATATTAGGTTTTTTTGTAACATGTTCCTGTGGTTTAAAAGATTAGTTCAGTGATTAAGTATGTCCATCTTATATGAACAAGGACTTTAAAAGAAACAAAATGGTAAAGAAAGTGTTCAAAATTCTTATTCCATTAAGGAGATATTAAAGTTTAAATCTCTGTCTTATCTGTATATAAATGACTGGTGTAGAAAAGTCTACTATGGAAAGTTGGCGTCTTCATCCTCGCATTCTTAACAATTGTTAATGTATTTTAAAGAAAGTTTATTCAATTTGTTCACTATTTAAATTATTTCTCTTATTTTAAGTACCCTTCCTAGATTCATTCAGTTTTACTACTTTTTTGACATATCCCATGGTTTTTAATCCACAAAATTGCAGGACAAAGTATGATAGAATACATAAAGACTGAGGAATCTGATGCTATGACATCACAATAGTCTGATTTCATTCGTTTCTACACAAATGATACCAAACTTCTAAACTTTTAACACTCTCCTCACCATTTTGTTTCTTTTGAAGTCCTCTTTCATATAAGATGGACTTGCTTGACCACTACACTAATCCTTTAACGAGAAGCTTAATAGGCGAAATAAATCATTAATGAAAATTTGGGATTCTCTTTTTTTCAGAGATATGTAATTCTGTGATAATTTCCAGTAACTTAGGCTCTAATATCCTGGGGCCAGTGTTGTTTTCACTTAATTGGAATAGAAGAGATTGGGTGTATTTGTGTAAAGAAGGACATTGATGCTGTCAACTGTTTTCATTCTTGCTCAATTCCTTGGTTAATTCCATGCCGATGACAAAAAATAACCAAAACAAATGTATAAATGTTGCGTAGAATGTGCGCAAAACTTCAGTTGTACTTTGGTACCACTATTAATTGGTATACTGTACCTCACTGCAGGATGATTGCCAAATAATTTACTACAATTCTTATCTCATACAGTATGTATTAGATCATCATTCCATTATGACAAGGATAAATGATTGTATATTGACTTTATTTTCAATGTATCTGTATATATTTTGTTTAGTTGAGTTCATATTGAAATAAAGCGAATTTTCAATATCTTGTACCCTTTCTTCCATACAAGGTAGAATTGAGGTATTGTTGTTGATAATTATTTTACATATGAAGTTTTTAGCCCAGTATTCTTACACTAGTTATTGGGGACTTAGTCTCTTACTGTGGTTTTTAATGTACAAATAAGTTTGATATTGTCATACTTTTGTCCTGCTTGTGTAAGTAATGCACTTACAAAATTGCATTAGTTCTTAGTACTAAAGTTTGGGGGTATGAAATATCAGTATATTTGTCGGTCTATAATGATATATATCAGTATCAGTATACCAAAATAAGTCCACAACTAAAACACTTTTCATAAATAAAATTGATAATGGTAAATGGAACCATAGCTTCTTTGTAGTGGTGGAAAGTACACCCAGAATTTCTGTATTTAAAATGTTAGTTGACAGTTGTAATAATGTCCACAAAAAAAAAAGGCATTAAGTAACTTTGCTGTTTTCAAAAATTTTAATGATATGAAAGACTTTATGTACGTGATATCAATTTGGGTAAGAATTGGAATATATCGGTTTGCATAGCCTACTACTATTATTAGTTTTTGAAAAGCTTATTGGTGATTGGACAAATTAGCCATGATGAATTAGTATCTAACGACTGAGAGTGTGTGAAATATCATAACGTTTTTGTTTTTGTACAACGAAGTTGTCTTTCATTTTAATTTTCTAATCATCGTTTAAATGCATTCCATGAAAAAAATTGGATCTTTGCTCACTCAATTTTTTCAGACACATTTATGAATTTGAACAGTTGAGAAGTAAGGATGGTAAGATTTGAGTTGCAAAAAAAGTACTTATAATTGGTCAGGATCAGTGAGATATAGTCTTCATTGAATTGATGGCATGGACTTGAACAGTAAAAATATCATTTGGATTTTTTATCCTTCAGAATTATGGAATAAAATCTGATGCAATAACCATTTTGGGGTTATTACCCGATATATGAAGATCATGGTTAATCGCAGAGTGCTTTCTGATATACGTGCAAGAATATGTTGCACTGATTGCATTACAGTACTTAATGATTTCTACATTAGATTTAAATATATGTTTGCTTTTAAAAGGTATATATCAAGTGGTAATAGAAATCAAGTTGAGTTGGGGGGATTTAGTACAGTAGTTCATTTTATATATACCATTTTCTACCAACTCTTTTGTCGATGCCATCATCCATTGGAAAAGTCAAGTACAGTAGAATCCTGTAAGTTATTCATATAGGAGAGATGTACATGTTAGCCATTCGTGCTCAATTGTGCAGTCAACATCAGTTCCTAGAAATCTTTATGTTGAGCGGTCAATTGAAATCCTTTACAACTTCCACATGTCATTCAATTCATGGAAGTGCCAATGAAAATTACACATCTAAAGGTTTCATTAATTCCCATGAGATGATTTATTTCCTGGTGTTAGGTAATTTAGAGTTTGTACACAAAAGTGATTCCTGAAGGCGGTGCAAGTGCTTTGATTTCTTCTGAATCAAACATACTCTACCAATGCTGTGTAAAAGCTCCTTGCATGGTTTGTGTTGATGTTGTTTACCAAGGTTTATATCATCTCAACAGACCTCCATTGAAGTATTTACGTCAAGACACCCAGTGTCGCCCACGGCTATTTTTTTAACAAATGGTGGAGCACTGGTTGGAGACCCACCGGTGATTGAACCCGGGACGCTAGATTGGAAAGCTGAAGCTTTACCACTTTGCCACATAGATCGCTAAACATACTGTAGGTCTCACGTGTTTCAAGAGCAAAATTTCCCTTGATTGTTTTTTTGTTTATATTGCTTGCATTTACAATGCTGGTGTTAGCATTTATGTTAGACAAAAATTATAACATCACTTATTGATTTTTTGCCATCTTAGTACTTCATGTTTCATTTCCTTTTAAGGGATACTGGAATGTGTGGGGAGGTGGGGGAGGGGGTGGGTATTGTGCTGAAATTATTTGAATTGCAATATTGAATGCAATTTTTTGATTCACATACTACATCTAGATATATGACAATAATTGTAAGCTTGATTTTTCTAGAACAAGCAAGCAGGTGTACATGACATGTTAATTTAAGGATATTATAGGACATGTTTATTTATGAATGTTACAGGACATGTTTATTTATGAATGTTACAGATATGTACATTATCTAAGTATGTTCTCTCATGATGAAATAGATTTTTTTAAATATATATTTATATGCATAGTGTTGCATCACTGGTTTTAAATCGATTGTTTGTAGCATTATTAGTGCTAAAAGAAAAGGATACATTTTTCATATTTTTACCACATTCCCTTGCAAAAAGTTTACTTTAAAGCTTGAAGTGTTTGATAATTTGAAGCTTGTGGCTAGTTTGAACTTCAACCTTTACATAGCCCCTCATTTCCCTGGATGTAAACTTCAGTCCTAATTCCTGTTAAAAACATTTTCTATTTGCACTCACTGCTGGGATACAAATATTTATAGAAAATTTCAACCCAGTCAAACAACTGCCATTGTTGTTACATTACAAAATATTTCGCTTGGAATGAAGTTGTTTGTTTCAATGACTCCAATATGAAAGGGGACCTAAAAATGACTTAATTGATTTATGTAAAGCATGTGCTTTTGTGGGTAGTACTAATACATCAGGTACTATATTCATTAATAAAGGAGCTGATGGCTTAAAAGTGAGGGCATATATTTTGTGAGTCTCAAGAATCTTTTAACACACTTTTTATGCAAGTGATGGTACTGAAAACCTCTGATACGAATGCTCAAATTAATCATTATTACTTATCATGTTTTCAACAACACACATATCAAAAATTAATCCTTAGTTATTTCAAAATTCCCTCGACTTTGCAAAAAAGATGCTTTCACTTTTTTGACTGAGAGCTCCTTGAAATATCTTTCACTACAGGCTGCGCCCGTAGCCAGGTTGGAGCAAACGAACCTTTTTTTGTTGAGAAAGTGCCCTTTTGAAATCTAAAAATATAACAAGCACCCGGAATTTCAAGATTTGTTTCCCTTTTATACAAAAAAATGACAACCCTCTTCCCCCTCCCTTAGCTACAGGCCTGCAAGTATCAAGTAATGCACTATACCTCATAAGTGGCTCAAACTTTTGACTTCCAAAGATAAGATTTTAGTCCGCAACAGCTATTGCAGTTCCCACATCTTTTGCTTTTCTTCGCTGATTATTTTATTTGCACAGTATGAGTCATCTTGAGATAAATATTTCAGGCATTTGAGGGTCATGAAAACACATTTATGACAATATTTTGGGGTTTAGTACAAAGAAGAAAAAAACAGTTTTTAAGTGGTTTCCAACTTTTTGGTCACTTTCATCAAGTAACATTCATAAAGTGAATTTTGGAGTATTCAAACATTTTTCTGATTTTTTTTTTTCTATCTTACAATTTTTGGTTCCGATGCAATAGCATCAGGAATCTATATGGTCATGATGGCATGTGTGGGTGTATGTACATGTGTGTGTGTGTGTGTGACGGCCAGCTCGCAAATGCGATATCTCAAGAACGTTACAGTACACTGGATTCATGTCATATGTGGTACACAGATAGCCCATGGTCGGTAGATATGCCCTATTGTTTTTAATGGTGATCTCATGCATATTATTGAGTAGGTGGGGCTTAATGTTAAAATCTTGAAAACTTCATATTTTAACAAGATATGTTCATATTTTTGTTGCGTTTCATATTTGGTCTAATTATGATGTTAGCTGGTGTTTCATATTTCGTCTAAATATGATGCTAGCTGGTGCATACACATTTATGATGTAAAAATGCTGAATTTCATTAATTTGCGTAGTTCACGGGGCTTAATATAATTTTGCTGAAAATAGCCTGTAAACATGGTATCTCAAGAATGGTAAACTGGATTCATGTCATATGTGGTACACAGATAGCCCATGGTCTGTAGATGTGCAGTATTGTCTGTGATGATAATGTCATGCATATTAATGAGTAGGCAGGGCTTAAAGTGAAAATCTTGAAATGTTCATTTTTTAACAACCACATGTCTGTTTTCTTTCATGTTTGGTATGATTATGATGTTAGCTGGTGTGTACATGTTCATGATGCAAAAACGTTGAATTTCAATAATATGTGTAGTATGCGGGACTTAATATAATTTTGCTAGCTGGGGCGTACATATGTAAAAATGATGAATTTCATTAATATGCATAGTGGACGGGGCTTAATATGATTTTGCTGAAAAGAGCTTGTAGACACCAGTATTTCTAGGACAGTAAACTGGAGTAATGTTATAGGGTGCACATATGTAAAAATGATTAATTTCATTAATATGCATAGTGGACGGGGCTTAATATGATTTTGCTGAAAAGAACTTGTAAACACCAGTATTTCTAGAACAGTAAACTGGAGTAATGTCATATGTGGTGCACAGATTGTTTGTAGATGTGCCCTGTTTGTTTTTGATAATGATGTCTTGCATATTAATGAGTAGGCAGGGCTTAAAGTGAAAATCTTGAAATGTTTATTTTTTAACAACCATCTGTTTTTTTGTTCCATGTTTGGTGTAATTATGATGTTAGCTGGTGTGTACATGTTCATGATGTAAAAACGTTGAATTTCATTAATATACATACTGGGTGGGGCAGCATTCACACTAGGATTTCAATTTTTTTAGGCGTGGAGGAGGGGGAGTATTTCTTTTTGGAGAAATAACAGAAATACCAAAAGAGACCTAATGAATACCACCGAAAATGCCAAACTGGCTCGAAAATGCCAAAGTTGACCTTTTGGGATGAAATTTGGCCTTAGATTTGGTATTTTAGGGGATTTTATTCAAACTCTCTGTAGGAATTTCCCCCTTCAGTTATTTTTTAACAGGAATTTCATAATATGTGCAGCAATCCTGCACCTTAATGTGAACCCCTGGGCAGGGCTTAATATGATTTTGTTTAAAAGAGCTTGTAAACACGGTTTTTCAAGAACAGTAAACTGGAGTAATGTATTATATGGTACACGGGATAGCCCATGGTCTGCAGATATGGCCTAATCTTTGTGGTGGTTTTAATAAGTGGGCAGGGCTTCAAATTAAAATTTTGAAAAAGTGATAAATGAGCAACTGTATGTTCGTTTTGTGTCATGTTGGGCATGATAATTGTGTTGATTGTTGTTCTTGGTGGTGTACATGCTTATGTTATCAACAGGTGTCATTAATATGTATGAAAGTGCTAAATGATTTAAACACCATAAACGATATATCAGATTTATGCTATAATGAAACACAGGTCATGGTCTGTACGTATGTTCTAATGTTGTGGTAGTGATATTATGAATGCTAATGAGTAGGTGGGGCTTGCTGACAAATTCTTGAAATAGGATAAATGAGCAATCGTTTTTGCATCATACTTGCTTTGATGGTGTTGATTATTGTGGAAATGCTAATGTCATCAACTTTTTTTTATTGATCTGCATGGTGGGTGTGGCTTATGAATATGGAACAAATATTTTATGATATGCAATTACATGACAGTTAATACAAATTTTGCAAATCAATCAGCTTATGAAAAAGCATCGGAACCGCAAAACATTTTGGTTCTGGTTAAAGATTGGTTGTAATGTAATCATAAACATGAACAGAAGTGACAAGCTAATTGAATTCTAAATATTTCAGATTAAATCTTTTTCAGGTGTGTCATGTGTTTCAGGTGTGTCATTCGGGCGTGCCATTCAGGTGTGTCATTTCATTGTATGAAAGCAATGATGGTGTGCTTAGTTTTACAATCCATAAACTACAACATTGTATCCATGTATATATACTGTCACTTGACAAGTTCCAGTTTTTTGTTTTTAATGAACACCTCATCCAGAGGATGACCAGACCAAATGAATGATTTAAGCTTAAATGTGGTAAAATAAATGCGTTGTAAGGGTAAAGGTCAAACTGCTAAAATGTTAAGAATGAAGAAATGAGTTACAAAATGATTCATTTCATTGACAAATTTTATTATGAATTTGTAGTAAATTTTATTTTGAGGGTTCATAACATTTGATTTATATAAGTTCTTACAAATCCATTAATGCATTTAAAAGTATATTATTTACCGTATGTATCTAAAAGCTTGCGCATGATTGATTAGCAACAAATGTGTGGGTGGGGATGAGCCCAGTAACTCCCCATCCTCCAAGCTCTCTACGTTAAAAAAGCCTCATCAATTAGGTTTACGTGTAACACAATTCCATAATCACATTTTTGTATGTTTTTTTAATAATTATTTCCATCTTTTTATGTACTTTCTCATCTACCAATTTTATGCTTCTCTGAAATACTCTTGACTTTGTCTTTGCTTAAGAGTAATGGAGAAGTTTGTGCTGTAAAGTGATTGAGTTCTTGTACTGAAAAAAATAGTTCCTTCCCAAATGGTTTATTGTGAATGTTTGTCTTAAGTGTGTGTCAACAGTAAGGTGGATAGTTTTGTCACTTTGTTACATTAAAGAGTATATGTTAATTATTACAGCTGTGGAGAACCTGAATATTCATTGTGAAGTATAAAGGTCATTGTATCAATTGCAAAATATAATTATGCAAAATTGGTTTGATTGTCTTCATGTTTCTGCAATCTTGTAAGTTTTAAAAGTTTGTTATTTTTTGAAAGAGATGGACAATTATGCCTTAATTGTATCTGGGGCAGGGATGTAATTCTCCAAAAGGTGGGGGAGCTACTCATGGCAAAGGGAGTTCGGAGTAGAGCATCCCCCCCCCCCTTTCCCCCTCCAAAAGCATTTAAAAAAAAATCTAATTTTTTAAATAAAAAGTACTTCAAATTTAAACTGCCTTAATTTGGGCTCATGGCCAACATCTGCAGTGATAGATGGGTTGAAATCCCTCACCTTTCCGTCCATGACTTTATACGAGGGTTGTGTACATTAATTAATATATTTTGAAATCACTGACTTAGACTTGAGTCACTTTTTTTTACTTGTGACTTAACTTGCGAACAAGTGACCTGACTTGCGAACAAATGACTTGAGTTAAAAGAAATTTGACCTGAAGATTTTTTAACTGTTTTCCCCAAAAATGAAAATAATGGCTTTGAACAGTTGAAACTCATGAAGTTTATATAAGTAGAAACGTTACTGTATTTGTGTACCCTTCATTAGAAGATAGCCGAGCTCTTCCAAAAAAACCCTCCGGATAAAATCATGTTCTTCCTTTATCATGCTTCCCTCTACAACCATGTTTAGTCCTCCTTCCCCACCCCCTCTCTCTCTACATTATTTTTCCACCCATACACCTCCTCTCTCGATCCCAGCTTTCTGGCTTTTAGTTCTCGTGTTTCTCTCAATCTCCCCCTCTTTACTCTCCTTCCTACCTCTGGAATGATCTAACCTCTCAGGCACAATTTGACCCTTGCTGTTGTGGTGCCGTTAAACTCTCATCAAACTAACAAACATTAGAAGATTCTTTATGCAATACAATTTTTATACAGAATGCTTATATTTGTTCGATTTATAGTCTTTTCCCTCTCCCCAATGAGGACAATTTTCCCCTTCTCTTGCAAATTTTCGTCAGGCAAATTTGACTTACACCCCTTGGGCTCAAAGTCAATTAAGTTAGCCCCTGGCAGAACCGACCATAAATGATTTTGCTGTCGAGAAAATTCTATCACTTTTTGGAAAGCTTAACGTATACAGGTATTTAGTACGTTTTGTCGGGGATATGATCCACAGGTGTAACCAGCCTTTCGGATTGAGGGTTGTGTGGGAGGGGAGAGGGGGGAGTCGCGAGGAAATATTTTGACCTTAATTTTTGCAAATTTTCCGTGCCTTTTTACCATTTTACGTTTTGGGGTATCGTACGACCCTGTCGACCCCTTCCTCCCCTCCCCCCACCCCTGACTACACCTATATCCACATTCAGACTGTCGCCTGTCTGGTAGATTCGTGTTTTCCCAGTTTGTCGGAAGGAAATTGGAATAAGCAGTATCATTATACAATAAAATCAGCTGATCAGGACCGGTTGTGTTGAATTGCATGTAAGAGTAATATAAACTGGTAAAAGTGAAATGTCTTTTAGCAAAATGAAACTCGGCGCAACGGTTTATAAAGTACAACATCAGATGACCGTTTAGACGATCTAATGGTTTGTTTCTATTCATCTTTGTTGAGATGATTTTGTAATGGAATGATCTGAATTTGATTAATTGCAGTAGCGAAATTGTTTCCATCTGATTACAATTGTTTTGGCTTCTTGAAACATATATTTTTGATATGAAGACATCAGTTAATCAGATCACTTTCTATGTAGCCATAGCATATACAAATTTCCAATTTTGGATCAAACAGTTCCAATTTTGAACCAAACTCTTCAAGTTTGCATTTCAATATCCGCTCTTTAGTCACACTGATTCCTGTTTTCGTTGATTGCGGCATTTTTTTCATAGTATAAAGCAGGACACAAGTAAGTGGACAGGTGAAATCCTTGAAGGGGAGAGTGTTGCCCCCACTTCATGGCATCAGGAAAATTGGAACTTTCTGTCGGAACAATCACAGATTTTTGTCGGGTGAAATGTCAGTTGTCGGACGCCCCTTGCTAGCTAAACGGATACATTTTTGATCAAATGTAGGATCACATGCATTGATTACAATATGTGTCTTAAGTTGGGTTCAGGAATGATTTTCATGTTTTGGATGTACTAAAGATTCAAGCTTTGAGAGAAAGCATTTATAATGTTTTGTTTTGTACAAATTGCACAAGTTGAGAATAAAAAGAAGATACAAATATATTCTAGGTACAATTTGAGCGCCCCTGTGAAAATTTGGCGTCCTCTCGAAAGCTTTACTGGCATCCTGAGGACAGATCCTCCTGCCATCACGCCACTGCTCCCAATCCCATTCCCGCAATAAAATTCTAAGAAAGATACTTTCTTATCATTTCAGTCTGTCAGTACATATAGGATTTAGGATAAAAATATTCTGATCAAAAATCAAATTATAGCAGAGATAGACTCAAGGAAGTAATATTACGTCATTGGTAGACTTACCGCCGAATGATGAAGAGGAATCGCCGCCCGACTGGAGTCTCCCATCATATCTCTGGCGACTGAGATTTAGGAACTAAATGTAAAGAATTGCCATGCACACAGATTTTAGGCTACCCGCGCAGTCATATCACAAATTTAGCATTTATTAACTATCAATTACTCAAATATCTTACCTGTCGTTTCTCTCGCAAATAGTAAGGAACAAAGTTTATTTTGTCTCTCAAAATTTTGGGGAAACGTATGACAATCTTGCAGTGTTTCTTGTTTTGAAAAGGCATAAAATGCTTTTGTGCACTCGCATACTAACAAATTAGATCCCCTTTTCATGCGTGAGTGCCCTTTAAGTGTTGCTGCCCCCAATTTCCATCAAAACGCTTTCTACATCCATGATTGTGCATGGTGCATCTTTCTTCAATTTATGACAAGTTAGGCCTACTCTCAACAGGGGCACTATTTAACATTTCAAATTTAAAAAAGATTCTGGACCCAGGATCGTACTTCTCCGTCAAAAAGTGGGTGCGGGCCCCGGACTTTCCCTCAACAAAGCGTCCACTGGCTTAAAAAAAAAAAAAAAGGTCTGCCTGAAAGTGGGGGACAAGTATGCTAAGGAGTTACTGTCCTGCATCTATTACATTACCTTGCCACTGAGTACTTCCTCTTCCCAGATATTCCACATTCCGTAATATAGAACATGCATGTGCAAAAAGTGGAATTGTCACAAAGATTTTCCCATTCAATGAATCGTGAGTGGTTTTAAGCCAGTGTAAAAGTAAATTTTTCCGCCACCCCCTCCCAGTAAATTTTGGCCCCAAGGCCCTTATTTTCTAGAAAATTTGGCACCTCAGACAATTAAGCCGTAGCCATCCAGTAAATTTGGTCCCCTCTCATAGTAAAAATGGTCCGCTAGAAAATTTGGGCACCGTCTTTTCTTTCCTATGAATTTTGGGTACAACAACTTGTCCCCCGTTTGCAAGAAAAAGCCCTTCTTCTCTCTTCACACTAAATCTCACTGCCGTTTTGCGTAAAGCACGCTTCTTCTTTTTTCTTTAGTGTACAGTTTAGTGTATTAGCTTATCACTTTTTAGCTTATCACTTCAGTACACAAAATTAATTGAAGGAACTGCACAGACACGCTAGTAAAATACCTAGTAAAATCAGTCCGGAGAGAACTAAATTCATTAGACATTCCTTAGAAAATAAGGTCCGGAGCCCAAGTTTATAGGGATGGGGGGGCGCACAATTTACTATGATCCCACCGGATCTGTGCCCAAAAATTACCTCTTATCAATACAGTCAATGAGAAAATCAGCTAGAAAAAAATATCAAAATACAAAGAAAACAGGTTTAAAAACAGGACCAACAAGCACAGCCCTTTCAAAAGGGCTGATCGTGTCTGTAGTCTTAAGAATAAAGATATGAGTTGTATGGGATGTGACGTGAGTGATAAGGTGGAGTAGGAATGATAAATGTGGTTTTTAGTTTGGTGTAAGGTGCGATAATAGAGCACATAAGTGAGAGAGTGCATATTTATAGTATGACAGGTAAGCTATAATTTGAAGTAAATACGCCTCTATTAGCATGGTCTTTAGAATAAAGACTCAAATAAAGACTGCAAAATTCTTTCAATTCCATTGCCATTTTGCAATGATACGATTGAATAAAGTGTTTCTGTACTCGAAAAGCGAAAAGAATCGAAATCCAGATAATGTCCCCATTACTTTATATTTAATCCAGTTCTTTCTCAGTCCTTCAGTTGTATCAGGTCACGCGCAGGACTAACGCAATCACAAACTGACAAAGAATATAATTATTATTAGTATCGTTTTGACGCATTCAAGCCTGGGTATACGTCAATCCTTGAGTTTGATATTCGTCGTATTATATTGCAATGCAAATAACTGCGGAACCTGATAACACACATTTTGTCACATTTTACTACAACGTTAGTGCCCAACACATATTATAATTAAAACTTTAAAGGATTACTTCAGTGGTCAAGCATGTCCATCTTATATGAGAGAGGACTTTAAAGAAAACAAAATGGCGCAGAAAGCATTCAAAAATCTTATTCCGTTCAGGAGATATTCAAGTAAATTTAAAGCTCTGTCTTATTTATGAATAAATGACTAATGTAGTAAGTCTAGTATGGAAAGTTGGCGTCTTCATCCTCACATTCTTAATCATTGTTAATGTATTTTAAAGAAAGTTTATTTAATTTTTTCACTCTTTAAAAGTATTTTTTCTCAAACTTTCTTCAGATAGTTTTTTATAAATACCCTTCAGATTAAGTTTTACTACTTTTTTGACATATCCCATGGTTTTTAAGGGACAAAATCGTAGGACTAACTATGATAGAATACATAAAGACTTTAAGGAATCTGAGGCTATGACATCACAGCTAGTCTGATTTCAGTCGTTTCTACAGAAATTGTGCCAAACTTTAAACTTAGATAACTCCTTAACAGCATAAGATTTTCGAATGCTTTCTTCGCTATTTTGCTTCTTTTTAAGTCCTCTTTCATATAAGATAAAATTGCTTGACCCCTTAAGTAATCCTTTAAATAGAATCCCATTATATTTGTTTGTTTTCACTTCTTTCTGATTCCTACTTTGAAAAATTAATTATGCACTCTCAATTTTTAATTTTTCGAAAATCCTTAGTTTTATTTACAAATGTTTCTAATTATTCTAAACTTTGCAGATTAGTGTATCAAAGATATGGGATTTTCAGCTAGACTAGTTGCGACTTGAAAGCCGGTGTGATAGTAAATGTTTCCCCACGTAAATTTTCCCCCAACAACCCTACCCCGGTCCTTATTTCCTAAGTAATGTCTAGTGAATTTGGTCCTCTCCGGACTGATTTTACTAGGTAATTTACTGGTGTATCTGTACGATTTCTTCAATTAATTATAATTTTGTGTGCTGAAGTGATATGCTGAAACCGAAGTTAGTGATATTCATGTACCGAATACAGCACCGTTGTACTCGTAGAATTTGCCTACGAACAGAAAATGGCTTCCAGTAAGCTCTTTGGTGAAAAAGAAATATAATCTTGTCTTCGATATGGGCAGTACCCATCGGGATACACTAAAGAAAAGAAACGTGCTTTATGCAAAACGGCAGTGACATTCACTGTGAAGGGAGAAGAAGACTTTTTCTTGCAAAAAGGGGAGCAAGTTGTTGTCTCCAAATTTCCTAAGAAAGAAGGGCTGGAGCCCAAATTTCCATGGACCGTTTTTACTATGAGGGGGACCAAATTTACTGGATGGCTACGGCTTAATTGTCTGGGGTCCAATTTTTCAAGGAAATAAGGGCCGGGGGACCAAATTTTACTGGAGGAGGGGGAATTTACTTTTACACCGCCTACGATCGACAAATATGAAAAATACCAACATTGGTCAACAACGTTGGTCACGGCCCGGAAAATGAAAGAGGGCGTGATCAGCTTAATAAATATAGTGCAAGAACAGTTCAGCGTTTCCTGTACCACTACCACTGTGCCAGTGTTGTTACCTTTTTAATTCTGAAATAAAGCGAAGTAAAATGTCTGTTTCCCTTTCTTTTGAACGCTCAATTGTCTTATGAATTGTCTTCATGAGAGTGAAAAAGGCAAACAAACGTCTTCGGAGTAAGTGCTTAACGTATTCGTATCATAACGATAGGCCATCAGTAGCCTAACGTTACTGTCGTGGTGGTTTTGTGTAGCGTAGGCCATTACTTTGCAGTGACGTTAAGTTACTGTAGCCTAACGTTAGGCATACTAATTATTAGGCCCTAGAAAAAATAACGTTAGGATTTAATAATCTGACCTAAGCCTACACTATTAGTACCAGTAGTCTTTACATTTGTATTTTACTTGCATCTTTTGTACTCTTATACCTCAGTGGAGGTAACACGGAGATTACAATAAAACAAAGTAGGCCTAGGCCTAATGTTAGCAACGTAATTTGATAGTAGGCCTAGGCCTTAGCCTAAATATAAGTCATATCCCACAATACACTTTTTGACAAACTGGCGTATACAGTGAGACCGCAAATCAGTGAACAACAGCAATCACACAATTTCATGGTAAATGAATCCATAACTACGCCAGTCCTAATTGTACCGTCGGATTGATGCCAGCCATGTTAGTATGGCTGCCGTTAGTGAGGGTAGCCTACTCCAAAAATGATATAGGCTACGCTGCTGTAGGCCTACTGTTTTAAGCCTTGTGTTAAAACAGGAAAATCTCAGTTTTAAGATCTTTGCCAGGGTGCATTTTCTAAAAACCTATGCCGAAGCCTGTACAACGAGGCCTTTGCTTAGATATGCCAAGACCAAGAGACCATGCAGCGAGTTACCCCAAAAAGCTTAAGTCTTGTTTAGTATTTTGCTTCTACAAATACTTTCTGCATTGACAAAACTTGCCTTTACTTTTAAAGTAACATGATTGGCTACAGTACAACTAATGAATATGCATTAGTTTTTGACAGAATTCTATTTATATAAAATCAATGATACAGGAATACACAAAACTATATATAGCAAAAAAAAATATTTAAGCATTGTGCCCTCCCTACGTCACCTCTTAATAGCTGCCATAGCATCGTTCATCTAAGGTAATCTAGAATGAGTTCAAGTGCCTTTAAGTGTGGTTGTTTTAAAGTTATTTAGTTTTATAGTGCATTCTGTAAGATTTATTGGTATTTGAGGTAAATAACTTGTGTCTTGTTTGCCAGAGCTGCAAATCCCGCAGTAGTTTTTTTACGCCAAAGTAGATAATTTATTGCCACGCCATGTAACAGCCATCTACTTTTCCTGCCGCCGCACGCCAAAGAAAGAAATAAGTTTTACATTGAAGATCTTTGTGTCTTACTGCATGGAATGCAGACTGGGATCTTTGTGAAAACAAAACAATTTTAACTTTTTTTTTTTTTTTTTTTTTTTTTCATCCACATTGCTTATTCATGATGTTTGAAGCCCATCCATGTCTACAAGAACTGTTTTTTATGGTGATTTTAGTTACTTGTATTTACTGGGCTACTTTTCATTACCTAAAAATTGTCTGACAAGCTCTCCAAAGTACAGTCAAAGTTCAAACACTGCTATCAGGGCTATAACATTTTAGCGGGTAATATTCTTTCAGATTCTTACAGATCCTTTTCTAGTAGTAGAAGGCCCATCAGTTCCTCTTGTACCAGCTCTTCTTCTGAATCATCTAATTCTGCAAAAAGATGTTGTCTGGATGAGTTGGTGCTTTCAGTATAACTGTACTTCATAAGCTGATTGATCCAAAATTTATCCAGCCGTCTCTCGAAGGCCTGAATGATTTGTGATTCAATAACATCACATGGCAAATTGTTTCATAAGTCCACCACCCGAAAAGAAAAATTATTCTTTCTGATATTTAACCTTGGTCTTCTCTTCAAGATTTTATGACTGTGCCCACGAGTGAGAGAGCCTTGTATTAGAGGTAAAAAATTAGATATCTCCTGATCATACCTGCTAGATAGTATCTTATAAGTTTCAATCAAATCCCCACGGACTCGTCAATAACGGAGCGTAGGTAAATCCAATTTTCTTAATCTGTCTTCATAAGATAGGTCTCTTAATCTAGGGATTTGTTTTGTTGTTTTACGTTGTACATTTTCAATCATATCAATGTGTTTTCTCAAAAATGGATTCCTTCCTTGTTGGCATATTCTAAATGAGGATGTACAAGACTTGTATACAAAATTTGGAATGTTAAAAAAACATGGTTTTTTTATGTAATATGTTTTAGATTATTTGAGGAAAAAAATTGAGATGATACTTATATAAAGTACAATTAGCCCATATAATCGAAACATTTCTTGGTGTTTTATGTATTAGTTTTCGCACACAGTTTTTATATTAAAACTATTTAATAAAATTATATGAACCAAAAAAATGTGAGCGAAAAATCAACCTTTAGTTTAGTAGAACATCCTTAAACTTATTTGCGGACATTTGAATCGTTAATCTTAAACGTGCAGTGACTGAGAAAGATGGTGAACAAAACATTGAATCGGGGAACTTTATCCTGTCGTAGTGCTAAATAGGTCAAGATTAAGGAAAAGCTTTTAGGAAAAGTATTATTTAGACTAATTGGTGTAAGAATATCCTAAAAGTAAGTTATTTTTTAATCATCAATTTTCTATAGTGTGAATTTTTAAAAACATAGGAATTGTACCCAATTTATAACAAGCCTCATACGGCAATCTCAATGTCAACCCATACTGAGGGATGTGTATAATAACTAGGCCTAACATTTCACAAGCGCAGGTCCTAGTTTGCTACTTGGGGGGAAGATCTTCCGCGCACATTTTGAAAAGTTTGAGCACAATTTTATGCAATTGGTGCACAAATTGAAGGTTTATATTAAACAGCATTGTATTTTAGGTGCACATTTTCTAAATTCGGGCGAACAATTTCATCTTGGAATTTCATTTTCAGACCCCTAGTTTTGATTTAAAAAGGGGCATTGTGCTAGACGCTTGAGGGGCATGTTTATGCGCGCGTCTTTTCGGCGTGGAATCCAAGGTCCCCCTCAAGGCTCAAGCCCCTGGTGTAGAAGCTCTGGGATTTGAGGTATTCTGATTGATAAGGACTAGTCATTAGCCAAACAGGACGATTGCACATTATGCTATCACTCTGTTTTCTGTATCCATGTAAGGTCTTTTATTTATGAGGTTAATAAAGATAATAAAAGTTTTTTTTTTTAAACATTAGCATTTTTTCTGATGAGGAGCAGGGCGGATCCCCAGGGGGCGGGCGGATCCATGGAGGGGCATGGCGGGCCGCCCCTGTGAAACAGCAAAGCTAGAGTCTGATTTTGTGCATATCATGCCAACTGGCGCAGGTCTAGGCTAAGATACTTGAGTAACACTGTAAATTATGACAGTACAGAGTAAGTAGTTGGAGTCTGAGGAGCATATTCACAGACAGATCACCATCTCAACAAACAGGAAATCACCCAGAAATGGTAGGTGTAGAAGTAGTACACGTCCACATAGGGCTACTCAAATAGAGCAGATCTCTTAATCTACTGTATAGGGTATGTGCCCATGTTCATTGAAAAAGTTGCGCCACACACTAAACAAAAGTTAATGGAATTTAACACGTCTCAAAAAAAGGTCCCAGATTTTTCTGGGAGCCTTTAATTTCGATATCAAAATCAACTTCCTTGTCACTGAAAAATTAAACACACTTACTTTAGTTTGTTTTCAGTTGCAGTTGTCAAAAGTTAGAAGAAAAAAAACAACGATAAATGGTCAAAATTTGAAAGAAAGAAATAAAACAAATTCTCAGTTTTTTCAAAATAGTCAAACGCTCTGAACAATACATGTAATTCCGGTGCATGTACATGTGTGTGCACAAATAAAATGTATTATGCTTCTACATTAGCATGTGCAATATTTTAAATATCTTACCCTCGTGGCACATACATACACATATGGCATTATACGCTTTGGAATTGCAACGTTCAAACAATGCAATGCAATTCCTGTGCTTTATATATGCCCCTGAAATTTTCTCGCCCTTGCTGCTCTTTCTGTAATTTGTGTATGCTTGCATACGCATAACAATGCTTAGCGTAGAAAATTCAGTTCTATGCAGGAATTTCACTGTAAAAGGCCACGGAGCTAAAACTTTGAGAAAATAATGTTTTTGACACATTTTTACCAATAAGTTTTACTCAGTGATATTATCATTTGATTGGGGATCGTCTCCTTAATTTGGTAAACTAAGTTTTTCGTGTTTACGAGGTAAGGAAATAAGTTGGTAGCCATCAGAAGTAAAACTTTGTTGTTTTGGTGATGTTTCAACAAATCCGATAATGGCCCATAGCGCTGCATTGACATGGTGGCTCACTAGCCTAGAATGTCCTGCAGTTTTTTATTCTCTGTAAACCATCCAAATCAGTAGTTTGCAGCTATGCAGAATGTAAAATTGCATGACTTTTTTTTGGTAATTTTCGGGGGGTGACATCCCCAAAATTGTGAAATTCTATCGGTAAATTTTGACTCTTCAGCAACATTCAAGATTAGTCAGTAAATTTTATACTTGACAACCCCTAGTCAAACTGGTCTACCTAGGTGCCTGAGTACAACACTTGTAGAGTGCATGCTTCATTTTCTGTGTATTGCTACAGGCCACACTTGATATGGCAGTCATATTGCTACAGACCACACTTGATATGGCAGTCATATTGCTCCAGACCACACTTGATATGGCAGTCATATTGCTACAGGCCACACTTGATATGGCAGTCATAATGCTACAGGCCACACTTGATATGGCAGTCATAATGCTACAGACCACACTTGATATGGCAGTCATATTGCTCCAGGCCACACTTGATATGGCAGTCATATTGCTACAGGCCACACTTGATATGGCAGTCATATGCTGATATGGCAGTCATAATGCTACAGGCCACACTTGATATGGCAGTCATATTGTTCCAGGCCACACTTGATGTGGCAGTCATATTGCTACAGGCCACACTTGATATGGCAGTCATATTGCTACAGGCCACACTTGATATGGCAGTCATAATGCTACAGGCCACACTTGATATGGCAGTCAAATTGCTACAGGCCACACTTGATATGGCAGTCATATTGCTACAGGCCACACTTGATGTGGCAGTCATATTGCTACAGGCCACACTTGATGTGGCAGTCATATTGCTCCAGGCCACACTTGATGTGGCAGTCATATTGCTACAGGCCACACTTGATATGGCAGTCATATCGCTACAGGCCACATTGATATGGCAGTCATATCGCTACAGGCCACACTTGATATGGCAGTCATATTGCTCCAGGCCACACTTGATATGGCAGTCATATTGCTCCAGGCCACACTTGATATGGCAGTCATATTGCTCCAGGCCACACTTGATATGGCAATCATATTGTTACAGGCCACACTTGATATGGCAGTCAAATTGCTACAGGCCACACTTGATATGGTAGTCATATTGCTCCAGGCCACACTTGATATGGCAGTCATATTGCTACAGGCCACACTTGATATGGCAGTCGTATTGCTACAGGCCACACTTGATATGGCAGTCATATTGCTACAGGCCACACTTGATATGGCAGTCATATTGCTACAGGCCACACTTGATATGGCAGTCATATTGATACAGGCCACACTTGATATGGCAGTCATAGGGGTCATTATAGTCTAATACTAGGCTGCATAGGAAAAACCTCAAATTTGGTTGAGTTTTAATTCCTATTTAAAACTCTAGCATCCCTGTTCATGAAGGTCTTAGAAATGGCAAGATAAATTCCTTAACAATCCATTCCGTGCAAAAAATGTTCAAAAATGTTCCTCGGGTGCAAAATCGGGACAAATTTGAGGCTACTCTGAAAGCCATGATAGACCTAAAACAACAGTTTGTCCGCAGCCTGTGTCATATTCAGCGAGATACTGTGCAAAAAATGTTCAAAAATGTTCCTCGGGTGCAAAATCGGGACAAATTTGAGGATATTCTGAAAGCCATGATAGACTTAAAACAACAGTTTGTTAGCCGCCTGTGTCATATTCAGCGAGATACTGTAACTTGTTAATGAATGGCTTATAACAGTCACAACTTCTCTCGTGTCGACAATGTTCACATTACCTATCTTTGAATAGGTCACACCCACCTCATTCACTCCCACCTCCTTATTGGCTCCCCCAACCCCTCTGCAACAATTACCATTGCACCTTCACAGTCCATCATGTTCTCCTTGTTTTTCCCATGTACAACCTTCTTAAAGCTTCCCTTATTCCCCACAACTCAATAGCCGAGCTCTTCCAGAAAAACCCTCGGGATAAAATTATCTCCTTCCTTCATCATGCTTCCCTCTACAACCATATTTAGTCCTCCTCTCCCACCCCCTCTCTCTACTTTGTTTTTTTCACCCATGCACCTCCTCTCTCGATCCCAGCTTTCTGGCTTTTAGTTCTCGAGTTTCTCTCAATCTCCCCCTGTTTTCTTTCCTTCCTACTTCTGAAATGATCTAACCTCTCAGACACAATTTGACCCTGGTTGCCATGGTGCTGTTAAGCCCTCATCAAACAAACAAACAAACAAACAAACAAACAATTGATAACAGTAAACATGTTTGGAAGGATATTTTCACCCCAAATTTAAGATTTGTTTATAATCAGAACATAGTAAATAATGTGATTTAACAACTGGAATTTCATTTCTAAGGCACATTGGAGTTCTCAAAAGGTGTCTCAAATTTTCCCTGATTTTCACCCATGGAGGAAAGTTTTTGAATATTTTTGCAGCATATGGATTGTGAAGGAATTTAGCTTGCAATTTGTTATAGTTTCATGACCAGGATACGAGAGTTTTTGATTAAATAACATTCAAAATCAACCAAATTTGAGGTTTTTCTTATGCAGGCTATCACTAATGACCCGCTATTGTTGCCATTACAAGTGGGGCGTATTCACGTGGTTGGTGCCACGTCACATCTGGGAGATGACGTCATTTTCTGGAGTGAAAACAAACCTTTGCGCGATACATGTGGGAAAGTCCGTATGCGTTTACTGTGTGCGGTATGTATGGCATGTAAACAAATACAGCTGATCGCTTTGTTTTCACTCCAATGCGGGGTGAATGCGCACGGTTGCTAGGCAATCTGATGACCTAAGGTCACATTTCCAACCAAGTGAATATAGAGGTTAATGAAGTAAACCTAATTGTGATTCTTAGTTTATTAAGTTTAATTATTTTCTTATTCTAAGACTGAAATTCATTTTGAATACCAAATTGAACAAAACTATTTTCAGCTATAAAAAATATTTAAACAGAATTTATCAAATCATTCTTCAAAAATATTTAAATTTTCATTTATCTAACAACAGAATAAAATTGTATTACAAGAAGCTAGTTTTGCTACTATTGTATCTCTGTGCTAGGATTTTACCCTATTTTGACCCTGAAATTTGTACACTTATTATTTTTGAAAGAAAAATTTGTAATGTATTGCCATTGATTAACTGCCAACAAAAAAAACATGTAGAAGAAATTGAAGTTGTAGTGTGCTGATTTTCAACTAAGAAATATTCCCATGGATTTTCATTTGTTCATATATGATAGAGAAAATTTGTAGAAACTAAAGTGGTGAAAACACTATTAATATCTTATTCCGTTTAGAAGTTATAACAACTTAAAAGAGTTGAAAATGTTCTTTAAAACACCTTGTCAGTATACAATGTATGTCCTTCAGCTTGGTGATGTCGTCAAGGCAATTCCAACACAGTTATGTATTTCTTATCAATTTAATCACACTTGTTTTACATTATCAAACAACATTTTTGGTTTATTATAGAGATAGGGTGTAATATAAAATTTACAAGAAAACATTGTGTTTTTTTCTTGGTGTACATCACATTTACATTGATAAAAAAATCCAAATCATTTTTAAAGAAATACAAAAGATGTTTTGTTGAAATTGTCTCTATGACATCACAGATGTTGCCAATCAGTCACTTTTGTTCAAATTCAAAATACTTTAAATTTTGTAACTTTTAATTTCACCACATTGTTTCTAAAAAAAATTCTCTATCATATATAAAAAAATGAAAATCCATGCAAATATTTCTTTAAAATATGAGTCTTCACATCAAAAATGAAATTATGCAAAGATTTCTGCACAACTTTTTGGGGAAAAATGAAAGCCATTGAGTTAATTTGAAGGTGTTGTTATGTTTCTAATCATTGATCTTGTTATATGAAAGAGGATTTAAAGAGTAACAAAAAGTTATGTCACATGCAACTGAAAACAGACCAGAAGTGGCAGCACATTCTGATCCCTCAGAGTCTTTGTGTATTCTAATATAATTTTTGTGAGATTGTGTTGCTTGAAAACCATTGGATATGGCAGAAAAATAGCAATACAGAATAATTTTTGAAGCTTCTTGACTTCGCCAGGGTCCCTTAAGCTCTTAAGCAGGCACATGATGTTACAGAGTGCCGCCTTTGGCTCATGAGTACAGTGTCCTAAGCCAAAATCTTTGGCGACGACACTGGTGGTGGTTAGGGAGGGGTTTGAGGTTTGTTCCCAATCGTTCTACATTGTGTGATTGCAGACCCATGCATGCAATAACGTTTAAGAAATGCACATTTTCATCAGACAAACTTGTCTCACATTCCCTGGCTGCCTATTGGCTTGAAGTCAAGTTACGCACCACGGTAAATCGTCACTTGTTGGGTGGTATATGATAAAGTTTTGCTCTATGAATTCAATTCGCAAAACAAAGTTCATTTCATTTTTTTTTAACTGTACATATGTTTCAAAAGTGTGGTTGAAGAGGTCACACTTTTACTGTAGACTGTCAACACCAGCCATTTCTACACAAATGAAACACAACTATGATACTGAAATATATTCTTATTGGAATAAGATATTGAAGTAGTTTATTCATTATTTTCCACTTTCATTTATGATGACCTTGCTTGACCACTGCACTAATCTGTTACAACTGCTCCAAATGTGGTTCACTCATGTTTAGTAGGAACAGTAACATCAGCTTACTGTATCTGTAATTTCCAGGTATGGTACAGTATTATTTGATTGATTGTTTAATTTTCATTTAAAAGTGTGTCTGAACCACTTTGTTGATACCATGTTTATCCATGTCGCAGTTTATTTACTTTGCCCATCAAATCTTTGTGAAAAGTTGTTGGTTTTATGTGTAATTTCCATAATGAGTTAAGCTTATTAAGTGCAATGGATCTCAATGACAGAGCAGCTAAAACTTCAGCTATCCGCAGTTAGTATCCCAGGTTTGATCTCCGGTGAGTCTCCAAACAGTGCTACATAACTGCTTAACAAATAGTTCAGGGTGTCTTGATTAAATGCTGTACCTGACTCTAATATACTTTTTCAAGCCGAGTTTAGCCGAATGTGATTTCTTCAGTACTTTGACCAATTGAATACTGGGGGAACTCAGCCTTTTGTTTCTGAACCAATCAGGTGCAGTTTTAAGGAAAAATTGTAAGCAGCAATACGCACGTTTATTTCTTTCATGTATAGCGCACAATATGATACATGCGCTTGAAAACATTTTTTCATACGCTTGGTCCCATACCATCGTACATGCATCGCACAGACGACCAAGATTCCCCCAGTATTTGATTGGTCAATAAGATTCCCCCAGTATATGATTGGTCCATTATGGACACATGAATCTCGGCCATGTGACATCTAAATTATTTTTCTTATTTGAAAAGGTCTATGGAGTGCTATAAGGATGTATAACCTCAAACAAAAGGAGAAACAAGAAGAAGATACATGTACATATACTCTCCAGCCATTTAAAATCTTAAAGGATAATATTAGTTCAGTGGTCAAGTATGTTCGTCTTATATAAAAGGGGACTTGAAAAGAAACAAAATGGTGAAGAAAGCATTCAAAAATCTTATTCCGTTGAGGAGATATTTAAGTTTAAAGTTTGGTATCATTTCTGTAAATTGACTGAAATCAGACTAGTTGTGGTGTCACAGCCTCAGATTCCTCAAAGTCTTTATGTATGTATTTTAAAGAAGTTTATTGAATTTGTTCACTATTTAAATTATTTTTCCTCAAACTTTCTTTAGGTGGTAAATTATAAATACCCTTCCTAGATTCAGTTTTACTACTTTTTTGACATATCCTATAATTTTTAAGCCACAAAATCTCAGGACAAAATATGATAGAATACATACAGACTTTGAGGAATCTGAGGCTATGACATCACAACTACTGTATTCTGATTTCAGTCATTTTTACACAAATGATACCAAAGTTTAAACTTAAATGTCTCCTTAAGAGAATAAGATTTGTAAATGCTTTCACTTTTTTGTTTCTTTTGAAGTCCTCTTTCGTATAAGATAAACATGCTTGACCACTGAACTAGAATAGGTAACAGCAATGTTATAAAATCTATAAAAGAGCATGATGATAGCAAAAAGGATATCAAAATGAGCTTTAATTAGTCATTTGACAGTTACTGAATGTTTTACTTGGTTTTACTAGGTATTGATTGAATCTGACCTCTCAGGCACAATTTGACCTTCGTTGTCGTGGTGCCGTTAAGCCCTCATCAAACAAACAAACATTGATTGAAATTAAATAAAAAGTTGAAAAAATATACTTTTTGGTGAATTATGAATTATCAGGGTCCTTGTTACATTTTACATTTAATATTCTGCTATAATAAGTAATGTGTTATGGTTTCAGTTTGCATGTGACCATGTGTACTAAGTTTGATTCTCACAATATCATTTAACTAACATTTCATGTGGGCATGAATATTTGATTGTACAAACTGCACTATTAATAAGGATAAATGTTATATGTGAATATCTTTTGCTTGAAGTGAATTGATGTTAAGCTTAATTTCTGGAAAATATTACTTACTAACACAAGTGATCACTGCCAGCTTGTTCAGTGTAATGTTAGCACATGTTTTCCAAATATGTTTTCCATTCAAAGGTTTTGTGGCTAGGAAGCACCGCAGTGATATTTATCTGATTTGTTTGCAAAATGTAATTAAACTCAAGACTCACCTTGATATAACAGTTCAGAAGTATAAAGGTATATGGACTGATACATAAATCTTTAAATTTCTATCCTAAAATTCCAGTCTCTGAAAATCTTCAAAGTTCAGACTCTTTTTGGTTCCGATGCTAATAGCATAAGGAACCTATGCAGTCATGCTGGCGTGTGTATGTGTGTGTGTGTATGTACATGTATGTGACAGTAATGTTGTATGCATGATATCTCAAGAACAATACACTGGATTCATATTTGGTGTAATTATGTTGCTAGCTAGTGTGTATGTGTTCATTGTATAAAAAACGTTCAATTGTGTGTATGTGTTCATTGTATAAAAAACGTTCAATTTCATTCAAATGCATAGTAGGCGGGGCTTAATATGAATTTACTGAAAAGAGCTGGCAAGCACAATACAAACCCCCTAGCTTGATTTTAAAAGGGGCAGGGTGCTAGACTTGTTGAGGGGCACATTTATGCGTGTGTGAAGCTCTTCGTCTTTTCAGTGTGGAGTCCAGGGGCCCCCTTAGGGCTCAATCCCCTGGTGAAGAAGCTCTGGGATTATAGCTATAATCATATATCTCAGAATGAAGCCACTGTATGCTGACTGATAAGGACCAGTCATTAGCCAAACAGGACAATTGCTTACTATGCTATCATTTTGTGTTCTGTATCCATATAAGGTGTTTCTTTTATGAGGCTAATTAGGATTTTAAAAAATTTCATTTTCTCATGAGGGGCAGGGCAGATTCCAGGGGGTAGGGCGAACCCTAAGGGGGAATGACGGGCCCACAGAGGGGCAGGCCCATGGAGGGGCGGGCCACCTCTGTGAAACAGCAAAGCTAGGGGTCTGCAATATCTCGGAAACAATACACTGGATTCATGTCATATGTGTGGTACACAGATAGCCCATGATCTGTAGATGTGCCTGTTGTTTTTAGTGGTGATGTTATGCATATTAATGAATAGGCGGGCTTAATGTGAAAATCTTGAAACGCTCCTATTTTAACAATCGAATGTCTGTTTTGTTTCATATTTGGTATAATTATGATGCTAGCTAGTGTGCACATGTTCATGGTTTTAAAACATTGGATTTCATCAATGTGCATAGTGGGCGGGGCTTAATATGATTTTGCTGAAAAGAGCTTGTAAGCAGGATATCTCAAGAATGGTACCCTCAATATAGTCAGATTTGGGATACAGATAGCCCATGATCTATAGATATGCCCTGTAGTTTTTAGTGTTGATGTCATGCATATTAATGAGTAGGTGGGGCTTAATGTAAAAATCGTCAAATGCTCATATTTTAACAACCGAATGTCTGTTTTGTTTCATATTTGGTATAATTATGATACTACTGTAGCTATTGTGGACATGTTTCTGGTTTTAAAACATTGATTTTCATTAATATGGATAGTGGGCAGGGTTTAATATGATTTTGCTGAAAAGAGCTTGTAAGTACGGTATCTCAAGAATGGTACCTTCGATTCCTGTCACATTTGTTACACAGAATCACAGATAGCCCATTAACTGTAGATGTGCCCTATTGTTTTTGGTGTGATGTCATGCATATTAATGAGTAGGTGGGGCTTAATTTAAATATCTTGAATGCTCATATTTTAACAATCACATGTCTGTTTTTCATACTTTATACAATTAAATTGCTAGCTACAGTAGTGTGTATGTGTTGTATAAAAATGTTCAATTTCATTAATATGCATAGCGGACCGGGCTTAATATGAATTTGCTGAAAAGAGCTGGTAAACATGATATCTCAAGAATGATAAACTGGAATCTTGTCATATGTGGTACACAAATAGCCCATGGCCCCTGTATGTGTCCTATTGGTTTTGGGGTGATGTCATGCATATCAATGAGGAGGCGGGGGCTTAATGTAAAATTTGTCAAATGCTCATATTTTAACAACTTTATGTTTGTTTTGATTCATACGTGTTATATATTTGTATTGTTAGCTAGTGTTTACATATTCATGGTAATGATGGTATAAAATAGTTTGATATCATTAATATACATAGTGGGTAGGGCTTAATTGGTTTTGCTGAAAAGAGCTTGTAAATGCAGTAACTCAAGGACAAATTGGACAATACATTGGATATAGGTCATGGGTGGTACCCATTGTCTGCTTGTGTGCCCTATTGTTTTTGGTGGTGATATCATACATATTGCTTAATGTGGGGTGACAAGCTTAATATAGAATTAAACAAATCTTGAAAAATAATTTGTCAAAAGGTTCTACTTTATTAATGTATCATGTACATGGGGGCCATGGCTTATGAATGTATGTCATTAAGCATATTCCATATATGCAATGCTAGTTAGTATAAAACAACCAACAAAGAATGCATCGGAACCATTAAACATTTTGGTTTTCTGGTTTCTGCCAAATGTAAAAGGATGTGATGGAGATTCAAAACCTCTTGGCCGTACTCAACTACTTCTATTTAACTAATGTTGGTGAAGAATTTAAAACAAGAAGTTGAAATAAGAAAATTGATGTTTTCTACCTTGCTACTGTATTTGCATGGTTTGCTGGTTAAGCTCAAATTGTTACTACCTTTCCACAGATCTTTAAGTGGCCTCTTCAAGTGCAATTCAAATTTAAAAAAATCTCTTTAAAAACCATGTTGTGAAAATGACAAAGGTGGCAATTGTGCAGTGTTATTGCAAATCCACAAATTTTACAATTGATGCAACTATAGGTGAACATGAGTGTAACATAACATAACAAGATGACAGGCTAAGGAGGGGTGGGGTAGTCATCCCATAAAAAGCCTAAACTAACACCACCACCAATCACCACAAAAGAAAAATACACAATATCTAAGATGCCCGGAGATTGTTGAGAATGTATCAATGTAAGCTTTGAAATTGTGAACAGAATTGGAGTTTACAACCCACTCGAGCAAACCATTCCACTCATTAACAACTCTTTGCGAAAAATTAAAATGCTGAATATCAATCAGTGATATTTTTTTTGGTAAACTTCAAACTATTACCACATATCACATGAGGTCTGAAGTATTTAGTGGGCAATGTGAGTGGAGAGTGGGGATTAATAGGGAAGGTAATTTGCTGATGAAAAGCACTTGAAAAAGTTGAAAGTGAGAGGACGTTAAGAAATAGAATGGTGGGAAATGGATTGTGGGGAAATTATTTTGAAGAATTTAACACAGTTTTAGGAGGATAATGAGCCGGGCCCGGGAGGAAGGGGGCACTTCCATTCTAAAGTGATAGGTATGTGGTGCCCAGAATTTCAAAATTGGACTGCAGTATGTAAGATTTGTTGGTAGCTGCAGTATCACAGTTTATGATTTTGCTACCTGCAGTTCGAAAATATGAGATTTTTGATACCTGCAGTATGAAAATAAGTGACTTTTGATAAGTGCAATATGAAATTACGACATTCTATTGAGACCAGCAGTATGAAAGATTGGGTTTTCAATTCCTGCACTATGAAAATTCTGAAAAAGGCAACTGCTCAGGCGGCACATGTATACATGTATATACCTCAAATATGGAGGTGCCCTACCATCCACCCCCCATCCACCCCCCATCCACCCCATCCACCCCATCCACCCCATCCACCCCAATCCACCACCCCATCCATCCACCCCATCCCCCCCCATCCCCCCCATCCATCCACCCCCATCCACCCCCATCCACCCCATCCACCCCCCATCCACCCCATCCACCCCATCCACCCCATCCACCCCCCATCCACCCCATCCACCCCCATCCACCCCCATCCACCCCCCATCCACCCCCATCCACCCCATCCACCCCCTCCCCATCCACCCCTCCTTCCCGGATAATAGTATATGATTTTTTCCTCTCAATAACGTTTTGCATTTAATACCACACATCCTTTTTGGGATCTCATTTTGCTTTCAGTCTTTAATTGATTTAAACTCTTTCATTGATTTTGAGTGTACCTGACCTGCTTTCCCTACAGTATGACACATCATTTTGATTTCACATTCTTGTAGATAACTCCGCTTTGTGTATAACTTACAGTAGCCTTAATTCCAAGCTTCTAAATAATCGCATGCCGAGTGTGATGCATCTGCACCTGTTCTTGTACACTAGATTTACTGAACTGTCCTTTCTACATGCATGCTTCACTAAAACTGTTCTGAGCTACTAAACCGGATAGTATGCTGAATGTGCTTTCCTCTGTGTTTCACTTTCCCGCCTGCCCGCCTGCCTGTTTTTTGTAGACGATGAGTTGCTAATTTATGGAGCCAACTCAGTGATCCATCTTTTTCTCTTGGTTGAGCCAGCAGGTTTTGTACTGTAAACGGATGATGACACCCAGGTGCCAGGAACAGAAGAAGTTGTGAATTGTTTCCAGTGCAAAGCGGATTGATCAGAAATTCAAGGATCAAAAATCCAAGACGGAATATTGAAGAAATCTATTCTTGTGTTGCCAAACTTAAGTCTTAATCGACAGTCAGCAGTCTTAATCAACATGTATGCCATTTAACAAAACTGAACCAATCTCTATCATCTGAAACTTGAGATGACTATAGATAACCCCTAAGGTATGAGCAAGTGAAACTATTACTTCAGGAGAAGCAAAAAACCTCTTTGAGAAATAATTTAACGAAGAATACTGTGTGCTCGACTTTAGCATTTTCATTTCATGCTTTATGAGCAGGAGAATATATTACTTCGGGAGAAGCAAAGAACATCTTTAAGAGATAGTTAAAAGAAGACTGTAAACTTGTTCATTTTCTTTTCGTGGAACTGAATTGTATCATTCATTGGAACACTATACAAACTAAGCATAATCTCTGCAATGTACAGTAGTGCTGACAGTGTAGCACCCTGAATGAACATCTAGAATTGATTGTACAATCTTCTGTATCAATCAAGCCGATGTTTAATAATAGGAAGAATCTTCTGAATTTGATATCATCCTCTAATTTGAATGAAGAAATTGGTTCATTTTGACAAATATTTTACTGTAGTCAAGTGATATTTGATTTTCAGTGATATTTGATATTCAGTGATATATTGATATTCAGTGATATTTGTTGGTGTTCAGCGATAATTTGGATTTCAGTGGTAATGTATTTTGGGTACTTTATGCCATGATTGGTTGCGTGATATGCTGTTGAACCAAAGTTGTTTAAACTATCAGTTCCATTTTGGGTAGGAGTAAGAAGCAGTGACTAGCCCTGAGAAACTTTTTTATTTACAGACTTGGTGCAAAAAACAAAAATAAATAATCTTCCGGGAAGTTTGTTGTTTATAAAGCAATGAAAATGTAAATTTGGAAGACGAAGGACTTCCATTCAGAATTATCAGGATCTTAAAGGATGCAGTCATCGGGAAACAAACGCACAACATTACCTAACGGATTAGGTAAGTGGTTGATGGAGGCTGGGATGGAAACAATATATTTTACTTTCTGGGGCTATAGAAAGTCTTGCGAGTATACCACAATAACAAAACAAAAGTGCCTAATTCCTGTTAAGAAAATTTCTTTCTGTCTGTTTTTGTTTCTTTCTTTCTTTGATACCATCCTCTTCCTTTCCACCCCCTCCCCCCTTGTTTTTCTTTTCGTTCTCTTTTTCTTTTTGGACATCTGATAAAGTTTCTGGGATCATTGGATCCATGAGCTACTATATTTTCTACCCATGCATGGAGGTCAGATGTATGATGTGATGTGCTTAGTACAGAGAAAGGGGGAGATAGAGGTCCCTATGTGTTGGACTGTGTACCCTCTCTGGTGCCACTCTTGTCCTGCAGTCTACCGCATAGTCATACAGGCCCACAATTTTTGAAGAGGGCAAGAGTGTTCTGCCGGTATTTTCTGCAGAATTTTATCTTATTTTTTACTTCTCATGGTTTTTGGGCCAATTTACCATCTCTCCATCAGTTTTACCAGATTTCTTAGTGTGTTTGTGTGGGAGGGAGTATTTATAATCCATTTCCCCTGTCTCTCCCTGTCATTTACACTGAAAGTTATCAGTCACTACACTTGGGTGAAAGTACATGTACATGAGGTGCCTTTCATGTTTCAAATACCAATCCTGTATAACTAATCCTGGAGTTACTTAGCCCCTGAGGAGTCTTGCTTGTTTTGGGTAATATATAGAACACTTAAAAGCTTTTCCACAAATATTACAATTTCTCTATTTATCTTTGCACCTTGCAGCAACTTCCACTGATAGTGACCTAGAGAGTACAGACAGCAGTAAAGGATCAACAGCTAGTCAGCCTCAAAGTCCTACCAAGAAATCAAAGAAACAGAAAAAGGTACTTAGAACTCGGTCTCTGACGCTTTTAACTGCAAGAATTATGGTAATCCACGGATTTGCACGCATAGTAACAAAGGCTAAGAAATATAATATAACTCCCATTCTCTATTCCCTGCATTGGCTCCCGATTACTCTGAGAATTAGATTTAAGATTTTAGTATTAGTTTTTAAATGTATTCACTGTAAATCACCAAACTATCTTCAAAACTCATATTTTCTAAGCACTCCAAATATAATCTTCTTAATAGAAATGCTGTTTGGCTTTATGTACCAACCATAAAGCACACAACACTTGGTGGGAGAGCATTTTCTAGGGTGGGACCACTTTGGTGGAATGAACTCAGTTAAAATCAGACAAACTGAAAATCAATCCACGTTTCTAAAAGTACTTAAAAGTCATCTTTTCAAAGCTTATTTCAATAGTTAATTTACTTATTTTTCATCAGCATTTTATGGGGCGAGGGATATTTTCATTGGTTGTTTTCATTGTAAAGTGTTTTTGAATATGATTGTATACATAAAATGCTATATGAATTAATTATTATCTCAATTTGTGGAAAGAAAATATTTTGTCAACAGTCATTAAGAAAACTATGTATTTCCGTATTTGACGTGCCCTTACGAAAATAAAATTGCACCATATTTTGGTTTTAATGCTAATAGCATAAGGAACCTATGCTGGCGTGTGTATGGGTGTGCATGGGTGTGTGTATGTGGGTCTGTGACAGCAAGCTTGTAAGCCCGATATTTCAAGAACAATACACTGGATTCATGTGCACATGTTCATAATTTAAAAACATTGAATTGCATTAATATGCATTAATCTACCTACTGTGGTGTAGCAGTTATCATACCTGTCTACAGACCACGAGGCCCTGGGTTCAAGCCTGGGTTGGGTAGACCGACAGTGCGCCACAACTGGTTATCAAAGGCCGTGGACATTGACTTGGTTGTCGAATTTATGTCTGTCTGTACGTCGTACCTGTGTTCTTGTCCGGGTCGTATTAAGCGTTTCGTGATAGCACGACCCCCAATTTTAATTGTGTGTTCACTCGTCGTCATAATATGCATTGTGGGCGGGGCTTAATATGATTTTGCTGAAAAGAGCTTATAAGCAGGATATCCCAAGAATGGTACCCTCAATTCATGTCACATTTGGTATACAGATACTGTAGCTCATGATCTTTAGATGTGCCCTATTGTTTTTGGTGTTGTCATACATATTAATCAATAGGCGGGGCTTAATGAAAAAGTGTCAAATGATCATATTTCAACAACCGAATGTCTGTTTTTCATTTTTGGTATAATTATGATGCCAGCTAGTGTGCACATGTTTGTGGTTTAAAAATGGTGGGGGCTTCATATGATTTTGCTTAAAAGAGCTTGTAAGTACGGTATCTCAAGAACGGTACCCTCGATTCATGTCATATTTGGTACACAGATAGCCAATAATCTGTAGATATGCCCTATTGTTTTTGGTGGTGATGTCATGTATATTGATGACTAGGTGGGGCTTAATGTAAAAATCTTGAAATGCTTTTTTAACAATCAATAAATTCTAACAAGCATATTTCTTTTTTTTTTCTTCCATATTTGGTAAAATTATGTTGCTAGCTAGTGTGTATGTGTTCATTGTATAAAAGATTTAATTTCAATAATATGCAATGTAGGCGGGCGTAATATGAATTTGCTGAAAAGAGCTAATAAGCACGATATCTCAAGAACAATAAACTGGAACCATGCCACATGTGGTACGCAAATAGCCCATGGTCCGTATATGTGTCCTATTGGTTTTGGGGGTGATGTCATGCATATCAATGAGTAGGTGGGGCTTAATGAAAAAATTGTCAAATGCTCATATTTTAACAACTTCATGTTTGTTTTCATACTTGGTATATTTGTATTGTTACATATTCATAGTATAAAATAGTTCAATATCATTTGTTGGTTTTCTTGAAAAGAGTGTAAATACAGTAACTCAAGGACAATACATTGGATACAGGTCATGTGTGGTACACAGTCACAAATGAACCCTATTGTTTTTGGTGGTGATGTCATACATACTGATTAAAGTGGGGTGACGGGCTTAAAATAGAATAAATCCTCAAAAAATTCTTGTCAACGGGTTCTTATCATGTACATGGTGGGCATGGCTTATGAGATGTATGTCATTAAACATATTTCATATATGCAATGCCAGTTAATATAAATCAACCAACAAAGAATGCATCGGAACCATTAAACATTTTGGTTTGCTGGTAAGGCTTGAAGTTTCTTACTAATAAGCGGCCATGCTCGGGCCGTGTATAGTGTGCTATTTGAAATGCCCTGTACGTATATATGAACTGGATATATACTAGCCCCACAATAACCAACAAAAAAACATGAGCGTCACACGCAAAATCAGCAAAGAATGTTACAAAACTTGAGTACTTTTAAGTCTTCAAATGAATGATTATATCAGTTAAAGAATTAAGTGGGCACTTGTTAAAGCAGGGGTACTTAATACGTCAAATACGGTTTCTACATTTTTTGTTTATACATTTTAAAAGTTTAGTGACTGTGAAGTCTTGTGAAATTAAAGTTTACGTGATAGAGCATTTCTTTCAGGGAATATTGTCTTTTCATTTTCCAAGGTGGTCCATTCAGCACATGGTTGATCTTCCATGGGTCCTTACATAGTACATAAAACATTAACAACCTAACATACAAACAAAAAGTAATACCAAGTATAAGATAATGAGAAAAAATGGAAACCTTATGAAGTACAAAATCAGATAAAACTTAAATGAGCTTGTGGCATAATTTGAAGACTATTCTGTTTGGAATTTAAAGATCTTTCTGCTGAATATAAATCCCTACCTGTCCGTATACCTTTACGCATAAATTGAAAGATGTTTGTTAATGTTATGTTATGTTGTTTGTTTCAGTCTGGAGGAGACTCTACTGCCGCAGATATCCCTCCACCCCTGACAACGAGCACAGAAAGTATTGTCCTCAGCAACCCCTTTGAAGACGATCCCAGCGCAGCATCCACGCTGCGTAGCCTGAACATATTTTCCAGGCAGCTCAATCAACGAATGATGAACTGCCATTTTAACCCTTACCAGAACACATTTCATAACAGTATGCCACCTTCCACTTATCCCAACTCCATGTATAACAATCACACCGGTCCCTCGAGCAATGGGCCTATCCAGCCTGTTATGTACAATTCACAAGGTGGGACGTATTTTCCCTGTGGGGCGTGCCACAAAGAGATAAGTGACTCTGAAGCAATTCAGTGTAAGAGTTGGTGCAGTTTTTGGTTTCACCGAACATGTGTGAGATTAACAGAAGCAGCCTATCAACTACTGACGTCGGAACCTTGTGCGGAATGGGTGTGTGACAAGTGTATTCGAGATAAGAAAATCCCTTTACTCAGGCATAGACCGCCTTCGGTGGCATATTGATGATGAACCTTCTTACTTTTAGGAAGGATGCAAATGAAGAAATTACAGTGGGTATGAAGAACGTGTAATGTTACGGTGAGGGTGAGGCATTCTAACAGAAGAGTAGGTGCTTATCAAAGTTGTGGTGTATTGTAACTTGTTTTGAAGCTGATGAGTGTATTTACCTGAAACCATCAATTGAAATGGTTGGGAAATGTTGCTGGATATTATTACCCTCGGAGGTAAATGGAAGTATGCGTGGGAAAAGTTGCTGGATATAATTACCCTTGGAGGTGGATGGAGTGTCATTTCTTGACCTGTATAAAATATTTTGTACCTTGAATATTCCATCTACTGTACTTCAAATTTCTGTATTGTGTATGTGCTTAGATAATGCCTAAGTACATGCTAAATTCAGAGGCGCAGGGGTTAAGTAGTAATTCTCATATGTGAAATGTACCATGTTTAACTTCCATTGCTATCGCTGCATGTGTCCATGAGCAAGACACTTTTATAATCTGCTTGCTTCAGTACTCTCAGCTGTAAAATGAGTAGCAGTACCGCTGGGGAGTTAACCTGCGGTGGACTGGCATCCCATCCAAGGGCAATCATATGCTCTCATCTGCTTGTGCCATGGAAACTGGGGAATAGGCTATGGGCCTTATGGCTAGGATGGATTTTACCTAAACATACTATGATATCGCAAATGTTATTGTGTCTCTCCCTAACAAATTAATCATACTCTCTTCAAGGCATACACATTTGAAAGAAAAATATAAAGTACATCTTTAATTCAAATTCCAGATGCAAAAATGTCACGACTTGGCAAAACTTGAACATCACTTCATTCGTGACACGCAACACCTTGAAATGTACATTGGAGGTGAGGGAGTCATACTCCTTTTGAAGCAAGCAATTCTTTTTTAGCTTCGTTTGTAGTAAATAATGTTGTTATCTTTGCGTAGGTCACAAAAATGGAATTTTATCTAAATATATTTAAATATCACAGGTGGTAACATATTAAGCAGTTGTTATTGTTTACCAAGTTTTAGTCGGAAACCCCTCTTGTTACAGTATTATATCAAGACATCTGTGGCCTTTGATAAACCAGTTACAGAACACTGGTTAACAGCATGAGAGTATCCAATGAGAGTGAGCTGGAAGATATTTTTGAATATTAGTTTCGTTTCATGTTGAGAAACGTAGACAATACAAAGTAATACCAGGTGCAATGAAAACAAGAGATAAGGAACGGTAGAATTTCATGATTGAATTAAAGGCCCACAGGGAGCAGTCTGCTTAGAATAATCATTTATAAACTTGTTTTTGTGGTTTAAACATCTCTCTTGAATACTAAACTGGAGTTATTTTAGATTAAATTAAAACAAGCTGCTTTGTAAGGGTGGCCTAGCCCCAAGTCCCTATCCACCATATGCTGTACAAACCTTGGATATTTTGTTATATCGTGCAGTATATTGCTGCATCTTGTCATTAATAAAAAAATAGTGCTGAAGCTGATGGTAATTATTGAATAACTTTGAGAAATTTCCTTGGTTTTTGGTACAATAATTTTTTCAGGTTTTTTCTTGTAAGAAATTTGTCTTTCATAAGGCTTTCTGTGTGCAGTTGCCTACTGACAATTATTTATGTATTGACTGTCCTGTTGAAATATGTATCGAAAATGAAATATGTTGTACATTTTCTTACCCCAGTATGCAGGGTTGGACAATTTTAACTGAAAGCAACTTTGCTGAAAATTGGCCTCGGCAAGAATTGTTGTCCGAGAGGAAAAATTGTCTCCTCTCAAGAAATTGTCTTCTCTTGAGAAGTTTGTGTGTGCAGGTGTGATACAAGTTCTATTGGAAAACGGTTTGTTCAACAAATAGCCCTGATTTGAATTACATGTGCCAAAATATTGTTTGTGATTGGCCCAGGCACCGGTTAGGAATATATGGTTCTGAAGAGAGGAACTTCCTATACTTGTGATGGAATTAGTTCAACTATTGAGGCCACCATTTAGGAGACTGTTACTGGCACATGGTATTGTCACCTGACAATTGCAACTCACACACTTCTGCTCTGATTTGTCTTAACAGCCTACATGTTGTGGAGAGTGGGGAGGGGGGAAGGGGGGGGGGGGAGTTGCTCGCATGTACTACTGATTATGTAGTATTTAGATCATGTTATCAATCATGTGACCCAATTTTTTTTCAAAACTTTGATCAGTGCCTGTGCATTATGTGGGAAGCTCCTTGTCAGGTGATCATATCATGTGACAACCTCCATAAGATTGCCATTTGTGCACAGAGTTCAATCTCTTTAGAACACATGTACCCTTTGGCAGCGGGATGAATGGTGTGTCAAATCCAGGAGTTGGGTTCATAAGTGGAATGAGCACAAGGTAGCACAATGAAAATATGGAATTTGTAAAAGATGGGTTTGAAATGGCAAAGACTTGAACATTTTAAGAACATTTGGTATTCCGCTCACTTACTGTCTATTTTGATGTAAATTTGATGGATGCGTGATATTGTCTTCTTTTTTTTCAGATTTATTTGTAATTTGTAAATATAAATATATATATTTTGTTCATTTTAGGATTGTACATGTGGTAAATTGGTAGAAAGTAGATTATGTTTTTGACCTTAAATTGTAATCATGTGAAGTAGTGATCTAGCAACTGTCCTTGAAGGTGTTTTCTCTGGTGCTGTGATACCATAACATCTTCTGCAAGAGAAGATATCATGCTTATAAATTGTTTTTTAAGGAAGATAATTCGGCCATTTTGTTCCAAAGCAACTTCTGTATTTTTTACCAATTAAAATGTGTAATGTTGTTGGGTAAAAGCTTTCAAGATGTATCCTTTTTTTTTTTTATTCTAGTGAAGTTCAGTACACAGGGTACTATTTGTTTAATGTAAGAAGTAAGCAGACCACCTGTCTTTTGTAATATTTTTACAACTTTTACACACAATAAGAGTAAATTTGATTAAAGAATACTAATCTACTGTCATAATTGTAAAATAATTAGTGAAAATAAACCTCATTTCATGAGAACAGGAAGGGTATTGCCACAGTATCAAAATAGTATGTGGTTAACTTTTATGACTGGAAATTCTAATAATTACACAATGTATATGTACAACTCAAGGTGTGCTTTTGTCACACACTATGGCATAAGGTTTGAAATTTATTAGATAGATCTTTAATTGTGAACATCACATTAAAATTAGTCTTATTTCTATATTTAAGAAAGGGGACCCAAACTGTTTTTGAGGACCTGTAATTATCAAGGGCTAAAAAATAACACTGCAGTATGTTTTTTATGGGGCCCGAATACCAAATTTTTCACAGGCCCTGAATACCAAATTTCTCACAGGCCCCAAATACCAAATTTCTCACAGGCCCCAAATACCAAATGTTCCTCAGGCCCTAAATACCAAATTTCCCATGGGCCATTCTTGTTGTGCCACTGTAGGTATGATCTGACAATGCATGTTGGCTTGTTTATAATCTTTAATTTATCTTCAATACTGGAAGTCAACCAGTCCATAAAGAAAAGTCATTTTCCATGAAAAGGCAGCACTTATGACAGGTCAATTGAAACTCCTCAACAATTAGCTTCCGTCAATTTCTTCCATCCAGTTTTAAGCAACATTTAGTATTTTCTACATTATCTTTATAAGTTTTGTTTATTTGATTAAGATTTCAATGTTTAAGCAAGAAATCAATTAATATGAGAATGCAGATTTTTCTACCAGAAATAGATTTTATTTTCTGTCAGGTTTGAAATTCTGAGGTGAATATTTATTGTTTCAGATAAGAATTTTTCATACAGCTATTTCTAGGTTATATCTATTAAAAATAGTTTGATCAACTTTTTAAATTTATACATTTTTCCCACTTAAGGAATTGTCCACTTCCAAGTTGTAAAACGGTGGGAAGAACGATTACAACCTGCTTTGTAATATCTGAGGTATCAGAGTGCTGTAAACTTCTTTCCGTTCTCTCTTAAAACATACATGCTAGTAGAACATTTTAGCTTTTGAAACAGTTTCTGGATAGAATACTCAAGATGCCTTTTTCTGTAGTGAACGTTTTTCTATGATTATCATGATAAGTACAGTTTTTGGTAACTGGAAAAAGGTGGGGGGGGGGGGAGGGAAACTGAAAATATAAAAGGGGGAGGGGCGATTAAGCAACAAAAGTATAGGATTGGCTGGTCGTTTGATTAATTTGGATTTTGTTTTATAACATGTACATTAAAAGATGTTGGGGCAGCAGGCTAAAGGCTATCATTCTAACTCACATTACAGAAATGTTGAGTAATATAAGAAACTAACATCTCTGTTGAATTTTGTTTCCGCATCATCAATACACCGATTTTAATCAATAAATTAGTTCTACTTTTCCTATCGTGATATCAAAGGTTTAAAACTTTCATGAAAAAAATGGCATAAACCCCTTTGTGGTTTTATTGCACATTAATAATGCCATCCCTGTATTCTTTGACGAGTTTCCACCATTACCCTCCAAAGTGACAGATTTGGGTCTTTTGAATTTTCACAACCAAATATTTCAAAGCTGTTGAACAGTTACTTCTAATGATGTGTATCTAGAGCATCTTCAACAAAGTCCTCCCAGGGCTTGTTGTTCAAGTTCAAACATTTATTTTTGATGATTTTCTCAGTGGCCCTGATCAGTCATTTTTTTTTTTTTATTCGAGGGAAAATTTGGGCCTTGGGGGCTTTCATGCCTTCTAAACTCATCTCAAATAATCGAAACTAATAACTTAAGGCCGTTACACACCCAACACGATGCATCGAGCGATTTTTTTAAACAAACTTTGAGTAAAACAAAGGAAAAGAAACATTTTGAACTCTTGTTTTCAGAGATGGATTGTCATCGCATGGTTGTTCAGATAATAACTGTAAATTAATTGAAAGGGCATTTCTACGCCCATTAAGGCAAAATTTGCGACGCGACAGAAAATCACGCCCCACTAAAGCAAATTTCTCCACAGTTTGAACAAAAAAGTATTTCTAGCAAATTTTCCAGTATCATCAGAAAGCTTCAATTGTAAACTTTATCGTGTGTAAGCAAAAAGTCCAAGCAACTTGTAAAATTTGTTCCCTGTATGATTATCTAAAATATTGCCGTGCCGCGTCGCATTCGGTGTGTTACGGCCTTTGACTGTTTTCAGCTATGAGTGCTTCACTTATGCTTTTTAGTTAATATTTGTGTCACATGATAAATTTGTAGGTGTCGCTTTCTGGGGTTTTTTCATTCATTTTTAAGGAGTGGGAGAGGTATGGTCCTCTGTCTAGTTAGTACTGAAGTATTTTTGAGCACACATTTGGTAAAGTGTAATGGGGTGAACTCCTTGATTATAGCTTTTGATTTCCCTAGTACTGATTTTGAGGTAGCAAAATGAATTTAAGTATTATTTTTCAATTTTGTACAATCCTAAATAAGTGAGTAAAAACTCAAAATGTAACAAGCTTGATTCCCTACAAGTAAAGTGCAGTGTATTTCGGCTCATCACACTTTTACAAAAGAGTACCAACAATGCCAGAAATTAATCTGAGATGGACTGGTCCTTTGTCCATGAAAACAGTCAAATGTGTTCATCCTCAGAAACCAGGGAAATCCCTGTGCCATGTGAGCCAGTGGATTGAATATTGACTTTATTTGATACAAACCACAATGCATTACAGACAAAAAGGATAATCATGATTTTTTGTACAGTGCTTTTTGATGCACCTTTCACACTCAAAAAGATTTAATAGTTCAGAAGTATGTAAATGTCTTGATGTGAATGTAGTTTGTTGCTCAGGGATTTGTATTTGGACTAAAAAGGTTCTGGGTTCAATTCCAAATGTGGGTGTCTTTTAAAAGGGCCCTTTACTCTATCAATATTAGTATAAGACCTCTCGAGGTGCATAAATGAGCAACAGTAATGTTGGGAAACATTGACAACTAGTTGAAAAATAAACTTACTCCCATCCTCTTGTGGCTCGGAAAGAAAATTAGTACCTTGCAATCGAAAATGTCATAAAGATAAGAATACTGTAGAGAAATGTTCGAATGTTGACATTGATCACCTTGATATGAATGTGGCTTGGGAGTTTGCGATTGGCTAAAATGGTTCTGGGTTCGATTCCATGCAGGAGTATTCTTGGAAAAATATTATACACCTAATCTGTATGAGATGCATAAATGAGTACCAGAATTGTTAGGAATTTAACCTTAGATGCATTGATGTCCTGACCAGAAAAAAAAGTTTTTAAATGGTTCAGGTATAAGCCTAATCTAATATGATTGCAATGCCTTGCAAATATTGAAATGTCTTACAGATGAGAATACAGTACCTTAAAGAGAGGTGTTTAATTTAGATTTATTTGAATTGCAAAATTATCAGTTTTAAAGGTAATTTGTTTGTTTGTTTGTTTGTTTGTACATGATCCTCCCTGACAGGAACTCAGCAAGGCATAGATGCCAAGCTATAGCAGATGCCAGTCTCATGTGCAATGCTTCAGGTCTATGGTTTGTGATTGCAGATAGGAAACCACAACACAGAAAACTAGACCACAATTTTGAGCTCGAACTTATGACCTCGAACTTATGACCTCGTGGTTGGGAAGATGCAGATTATACCACTGAGCCACACTGCTTTTGATTGCACAAGTGGAGGCAACATTAGCTAAATTGATTTAAAATCAACTACAAAACATAAAGGCAATTAATCAATAATATTGATTACAAATTGGCAATTGTACAGCTTTTGAAAATGTTTATAACAAATATGCAAATTTTTGTGTTACTGTGATGTGTGAACAGGACAGTCTCTATTTTCTTATGTAAATCCATTTTTTTTTTTAGCCCTCTCCAATTTCTCTTTGATAGAGGGAAGATAATTATAACAAAAAGGATTTTATCTTTACCATACCTCAAGCTGGAGAAGGCATTTTGAACATATTTAAGGTCAGAAATTAAGGGAAGAAATGTAAAGAAAAGCATTTTGATGAGTGCTCCTGTTTTATACATCACATTTGTTCAATGTACAGCATGAAGAAAAAAAATTAAACTTGCATTGATCCTAACTTGAAAACTGTTCTTTTCAAAATTCAAAGACTATTAAACTCGGAATTCAATGCTCTTTTCAGTGTGTGTGGTAGAGCAGGAAGCACCTGTTCATAGACCTTTAAGCTTTGTCATTGAGTGTTACAAAGAGAACCTGTCCATAGACCTCCAAGCTTTGTCGTTGAGTGTTATAAAGAGGACCTGTCCATAGACCTTCAAGCTTTGTCATTGAGTGTTACAAAGAGGACCTGTCCATAGACCTTTAAGCTTTGTCGTTGAGTGTTATAAAGAGGACCTGTCCATAGACCTTCAAGCTTTGTCATTGAGTGTTGTAAAAAGGACCTGTCCATAGACCTTCAAGCTTTGCCATTGAGTGCTACAAAGAGGACCTGTCCATAGACCTTCAAGCTTTGTCATTGAGTGTTACAAAGAGGACCTGTCCATAGACCTTTAAGCTTTGTCATTGAGTGTTGTAAAAAGGACCTGTCCATAGACCTTCAAGCTTTGTCATTGAGTGTTACAAAGAGGACCTGTCCATAGACCTTTAAGCTTTGTCATTGAGTGTTACAAAGAGGACCTGTCCATAGACCTTCAAGCTTTGTCGTTGAGTGCTATAAAGAGGACCTGTCCATAGACCTTCAAGCTTTGTCATTGAGTGTTACAAAGAGCCTGGAACTGTCCATAGACCTTCAAGCTTTGTCGTTGAGTGCTATAAAGAGGACCTGTCCATAGACCTTCAAGCTTTGTCGTTGAGTGCTATAAAGAGGACCTGTCCATAGACCTTCAAGCTTTGTCGTTAAGTGTTACAAAGAGGACCTGTCCATAGACCTTCAAGCTTTGTCGTTGAGTGCTATCAAGAGGACCTGTCCATAGACCTTCAACCTTTGCCGTTGAGTGCTACCAAGAGGACCTGTCCATAGACCTTCAAGCTTTGTCATTGAGTGTTATAAAGAGGACCTGTCCATAGACCTTCAAGCTTTGTCATTGAGTGTTACAAAGAGGACCTGTCCATAGACCTTCAAGCTTTGTCATTAAGTGTTATAAAGAGGACCTGTCCATAGACCTTCAAGCTTTGTCATTGAGTGTTACAAAGAGGACCTGTCCATAGACCTTCAAGCTTTGTCATTGAGTGTTATAAAGAGGACCTGTCCATAAACCTTCAAGCTTTGTCGTTGAGTGTTTCAAAGAGGACCTGTCCATAGACCTTCAAGCTTTGTCATTAAGTGTTATAAAGAGGACCTGTTCATAGACCTTCAAGCTTTGTTGTTGAGTGTTATATAGAGTTAATCAAAGTGTGACAACAGGGGACTCGAGGGACATAAATTAATTCCTAACGTTTTGTAGGTTGATGTATATTTTCTCCTGTGCTTTTTTTATGCCATTTTGGGGATGTCACGACAAATCAGAAAATTTATCATCGTTTTGTATGTTCAATTACATTTTTTGTTTAAAGGAACACGTGACCAAAAAGTGCGGGTGCTCGGTTTTGCAAATTTCACAGATATACTGTATTATCCACAACAGATCGATTAACTTCATGTTTCTACAGTCCACAGACGATGTGAGTGCAAAGGTCCCTTGAACATTCAAATTAACAGAAAATTACTCTATCGTTGCGAGCTAGATAAGCATTTGATATTTGGGCGGATCTCCTGAAAATATTCCCTCACTTTTCAGTTTAGTGTTCCTTTAATCTGAACAGGTCTGTCATTGGCTAATTTGAATTAGGAATGTTAACTAAATTTGTGTTCTAAAATATGTGAGTTTGAATCAGCCATGCATTTTTAAGTCATCTATGTTTTTGATGAAAATTTGACATGATGCAATGTGTTCTTTTAAATTGGAGGCAATGTGGCTATTCTGATTTTATTTATCTATTTATTATTATTTTTGTGGGGGTTAAAAAAGAGGGGAAGGGACACATCATTTTATATTATGTTATGTTTTGTTTTACATGGTGCTGTATGTCCTTAGTGTTGCATTTAGTGGAAACTGATGAAGCCAGGTAGAGAGGTTGGTGTTTAACCTGAAGTTACATCCTTGGAGCTTCAGTTAAAATAAGAGTTTTTTCCTCCATGGGAGTAGCAGAAACTTGCTATATACATTCCTGTTATGTCTTGTAATTCGACCAGAGCTGTACAGTAGCTCCTACATCATTCTAGCAGTAGGTTCAAATTTGTATTGATGATATTTTTGACACTAAAAGGAAAACAAAACAGGGAAAGAAAGACTCGTAAAAACTTATCGTCTCACAACAAATTTTTGAGAAATAATAGGAGTCTCACTTTATCTTCGCAGAATTCCAATGTCATTGCAAGCAAATGGTATTTACTCAAAAATCCTTATCTTTGACTGGCATAGATTTCAAAAAAAAAAATGTAGCTTCTAGAATATGATTTTTTTTTTTAACTGACCAAAATGATCACAGACCAATTTTTTTTGTACAGAGCATTAACATGTTTGTTCCCATGATATGAGTATCAGACTAAATGTTGATAAAGTGTAGATTTTAGAGTCATCACACAAGATGTTTATATTTGTGTCTGGTCAGAACTTAGATCTTGTAGTAATAATGTTTTTTTGATGAAATACGTTTAAGTCTTCCATTTCGGCGGAAAATACATTGAAATATGAAGGCACGGAAATGTTTTTTTTTTTAATTGTTTTTGAGTTTTCAAGTTTGTTGACAACATTTCCAATTACCTGAAGAAAACTTAGCAAAACTCCTGCAATCTTGAGTTAGGCAGGTAACAAACTCCAGTCTTAACAACTCCAAAGTCAAGAGTCAATACCCTTTACACAGTCACCACTGCAGAGAAGATGTTGTCATCGCCCATACTTCTTGGCCATTCTTTTGTCACACATTCCCTATCTCTTATCAGGCTGTCCCAAACCTTTCTGCCTCACCTGCAATATTAAACTTGATCAACCATAACCTGCCCCTTATACTCTAATTTAAGAACCTCTATCATTCCCTTCATCTCTATCGAAGATCTCTTTGACAAAATTTCCTCCCTTCTCTCTTTCATCTTCCTCTACCATTTCTTTCCTTTTCCTCAACCCTCATTCCTCTCCAAAAATTAATTTTCTTTATTTTAGCACCATGATATTTGAAAACACTCTCGGCACATATGACTCGCAGTGCCTTTAACCTCAACAAACAAACAATTTTGTTGAGTGTTTTATAATCAACCCTCAACCCTAACCTCTCAACCCCTACCCCTCAACCTACATCAACCCCCACCCCTCAACCTAATCAACCCCACCCCACAACCAACATCAACCCCACCCCTCAACCTACATCAACCCCCACCCTCAACCTACATCAACCCCTACCCCTCAACCTACATCAACCCCCACCCCTCAACCTACATCAACCCCTACCCCTCAACCTATGTCAACCCCTACCCCTCAACCTACGTCAACCCCTATCCCTCAACATCGTCAAGCCCTATCCCTCAACATCGTCAACCCCTATCCTCAACCCCACCCCTTAACCCCCACACCTCAACCCCCTCTCGCTCCCCACCCCAACTCGCTCCCCACCCTAACTCGCTCCCCACCCCAACTCGCTCCCCACCCCAACTCGCCCCCACCCCAACTCGCTCCCCACCCCAACTCGCTCCCCACCCCACCCCAACTCGCTCCCACCCCACCCCAACTCCTCCCCACCCCACCCCAACTCGCTCCCCATCCCACCCCAACTCGCTCCCCATCCCACCCCAACTCGCTCCCCACCCCAACTCCCCCCACCCCACCCCAACTCGCTCCCCACCCCAACTTGCTCTTCATGTATATCTAGTATCTTGGGAGGTATATATATATATATATATCAACTGGAACAACAAAAGTCTTAAAAGCATATGATTGGTGTTGGATTTTTGATAATACGTAGATTGGATTATTATACATTCCTTTCTCAACAGCTAAGGTTATGAAAGATGCCAACGGCTGTTTGTTAAAGCACTATGAAAACCCACTAAGGTGTGAACCCAGTTATTTGAAAAGAAATTGCCAAAAATTTGCCACTGAAGTTTTATTCCAAATCCCCGGCCTGTGTTTCACTAAAAAAGTGTCCGAGTCGAAAGGGTGCTATCAGAGTAACCAACACTGGTACATCCATGTTAAACATAACTGAGAAACCACTTGATACATTTACGTTATTACGGGAATATAATAACAAAGGCACGATTACATGAAAACTCTGGGGAAGGTGTTTAAAACGGGATATGTTACTTAACATATCCCTGTTTAGAAGCATAACTTTGTTTTCATGACGTTAACACTGTATGTATACAATCACTAAATGAACACATATTCATATATGTTCTGGTTGCTACCACAAGTATTAAGTAGAAGAAATTTTAATTTACCACCTTAAAAAAGTTCCAGGATAAATAATTCAAATAGTACAAAACTTAAACAAATTTTCTTTCAAAATAAATTAGACCACTGAGTTAATCCCATCTGATATGATATCTTATTCCGAAAGTAAGATATTCAGGTTTTAAAACTGTCTTGTCTGTGTAGAAATTATTAACTATTATGGAAGGTTGGCGCCCTCATTCACATTCTTAACAAATGTTGATTTTTAAAGAATGTTTTTTTTTTTAGTATGTGAAAATTGTTCATCAAAAACTTTCTTCAGGTGGTAAATTATGTGCTTTCCTAGATTCTGTTGTATTACTTTCCTGACATATCAATCAAATTTTTAAGCCACAAAATATGGTGGAATACATTAAAACTGCGAGGAATCTGAGGATGTGATGGCACAACTTAATCTGATTTTTGTCGTACGGTTTCTAACTACACAAATGATACCAAACTTTACTGTAATATGCTTTCTTCACCATTTCCCTCCTCTTGAGATGGGACCAAGGGCGGATCCAGGGATGATTTTATTATTTTATTTTGTGGGAAAGGGGTGGGCTGAAATTGGTCGCACCAGATTGAGATCATACGCTTGCTCCGTAAGGTGGCACTGCGCACGCATAAATGGCGTGAGGTCCAGGGACCCGCTTCAGAACCCTTGGTGGAGTCCAGCAGTGAAGCGACCTTGGTAGGGGTCCATGAGGAAAAGCCCTGGAAGCTCTGCGATTTGGGGCATTTTATAGGTCCAAAACGTTCCATTTTGATAACATATTTTCTATTTTTATTATACATTTTCCCACGCCATCCACTCTGCCAACCACTGGAGATACGTTGTTTTCCATACTCTAATATACCCTCCTTCAGAAGCGTATCTTCAGCCTGTATGGCGGTCATCGCCGCCAAAATGAATTGAACAACAAAATCAACTTTGAAGACAAAAAACAAAATTAATAGACTTACAAAATCAACCTTGAGAACAAAAAACATAAAATTCGTTTTGGTTTTGAATCGCTTTGTTGATGATATCACTTTTGGTTTAGGATGTCTTGGTTGTTCGGTGTTGGTTGTCTTCGTTTATCTGCCATGGCCCTCAGGTCGTGACAGTACTAGTATTGTAAACTCCATGCTCAAAATCCGCCATCTTTTAATTAAAAATTATCATTTTTAATTCATTTAATGAAGAGAATATGGCTTTCAAATTAAGTACTATTTATTGAACAGTTGAAGATGGTTACGATGCTACAAACAATTTCAGCAATGCTAATTCAAAAATGTATGGCGTTGTTTTTATTCGCAAAATCATGTAAATTGGCAATGTTGAGGAATGCAGACGAACAGTCCTTGTGCTAATCCGATATTTTAATAGCCAGGTCCAAAATGTGATATGAAGAATGGTATCGTTTAGATATTTTTTATTGTTTCAGAAACATACTGACATAATAGAAAATATTTATTACACCAAAATATTTTTTGAAGAGTCACAAAGAAAATTGTGAAGGAGAATGATATTAATTGAAATTTTAAATGAACGGGGCTTGTCTATCGAAAACTTCAACAGCTAAGTTAAGAAATTGTTAGCGTGGGTACGTACGCCACTTTTCATCTGCTGAAGTAATCCTGCAACCTTAATTTGAACCTGAATAGGTTAAGGTAAACTTAATGGAAACTTATAGTATAGCGCACATTACTGTATGAACATTCAATGGTGCTTTGCAAACTTACAGGTTAAGTTGGCAAAAATCCGCCCTTTGGACATGAACGACAACCAAGCGTAACAAATATGAGGAAAAAACAATTAACAAGTTTAGTTAGCTTTGAAACAGTTTAGACTTGGTGAATGTATATCAATGTAGGCTGGAGGTAAACCTTTTCAATCTTTTAGTGATTGAGCAGTTAGGGAAAGAAGGAGTATTTACATTCGTTTTAGCATAGGGAACGCGTAAATTCTCATGATTATTTCTTGTAATGATTATTACGTTTACGGATTAGGTTATCATATTAATGGCGATAATTGTATTTATTCTACATAACATATTGAAGCGGGTGTTCTTTCTTCTTGTTTTTAGCAGGGGCCAATCTAATTTATTTATTTTGATGAAAAATTGTGAAATTATTAACATAAAATTCAAATTTGGTTTAAAATTTTGTTTGAAAATTTCTCAAAATTGACAGTGGAAAGTGAAGAATTTTCCTGAAATATGAAGAAAAATTCCCAAAAATTGAGGATTTCACATACACTCACGCAGGAAATTTCTCGGAAATGAAGGAGATTTCCCGAAAATTGACGGAGATTTTCATATAATTCATGAAAATTTCGCAGAAATTTAAGAAACTTTTTTTAAATTAAGAACATTTCCTGAAAATGAAGAAATTTCCTGAAAATGAAAGAGAATTCCCAAAATATTCCCATGATTTTTCCCAATTAGCGTGGGAAAAAAGATAAACAATAAAGGCCTATTTTGAAAATGTATTATGGCTCCCATGCGCGCATGGTCTTGATATTATAAGAACTTCACCTGCAGTATCCAGAGGTTTTTGGTTGTATGTTGTAGATTGTGGCCCTTGAAAGCTTGAAGGCTTTTATCCAAAACTGCAGATTTTTGGGTCAATTGGCTGTTTGGTCTGTTGGTCAGATGTGGGGTTTTCTGGCAAAGCAGGAGGCTTAAATTTGTATAGCATATTAAAAATCACCTGCCCCGAGGTTTATAGAGCCGGTGCTTATACCCGGTTTCAATGGTGCTAAACGGGTGAGAGTATGCTTGACTCCCCTGGATGGAACACCAGTCCATCGCCTGATCGCAGGTCAACTCCCTAGCCAATTAGAGAAGCGCTAGACCAAAAGTGAGGGCGCTCGTTTTAGAGAATTTCACAGAATGATATATCATCCACAACAGATCGATAAACTTAAAGGAGCACTGGACCGAAAGTGAGGGCGCTTGTTTTTGCGAATTTCACAAACATATAATCCACAGCAGATCGATCAACTTCATGCATCCATAGCCCACAGACGACGTGAGGTCTAAGGTCACTTGAAGATTCATATTAACCAGAAAATTGTAATATCGTTGCGAGCCAGATAAGCATTTGATCTTTAAGGACCCTAAATATACGCCCTCACCTTTCGGTCTAGTGCTCCTTTAATGCTTCCATAGCCCATAGGCGACGTGATGGCAAAGGTAACTTGAATATTCATATTAACCAAAAATTGCTATACCGTTGCGTGCTTAGTTTAGCATTTGATTTTTGGGGACCCCTGAAAATACGCCCTCACTTTTCGGTCTAGTGCTTCCTTTAAGCTGGTGTACTACAGCTGAGTGAACTGGAGCAAATCGGATAAAGTGTCTTGTTCAAGGACACAGCCGATCCCGGTACCTATTGAGAAAGAGACCGATGCGACGACGAGTGAACACACAATTACAATGACGGGGTCGTCGCCTGCGTGTTCGGTTACAATGGTAACAATGCTATCACGAAACACTTAATACGACCCGGACGAGAACACAGGTACGACGTACGGACAGACATAACATCGACAACCAAGTCAATGTCCACGGCCTTTGATAACCTAGTTGTGGTGCACTGGCGGGAGACCGATGTCCTAAGCATTCCCTTTTATATCAGACTCAAAATAGGAATATCGTGATCCTTTTTATGATCATTCTTTGTGTGGTGTTAAAGTTGGTGGCTCGTGGACAGTAGCCAGACAAGTTGCAAATAACAGAGTCCAGTGGAGAGAGCACTGCGGCCTTATGGGCCAGGAGGCCTGAAGAGACTAGGTGAGGTAAGCTTAAAGTTGGTATTGTTTACGCCCTATATTTATGTATGATAACGACAACTGTATGACAATTATTTCTGCGCGGATCTGCTATTTATGCAGATATGGAGCATTAGATTTCTGGCAATTTTTAATTGATAGTTTTCCCCTTTTTCGAATAGATGATAAATTTTCACCAGGTTTAGTGAACAAATTAAAATGGGATGCAGTCCAAAGTTTGGAATACTGTTCAAAGTTTGTATCTAATGACATAGCATATGCTGTATACGAGCCATATAATTCTTTTTACATTATTACTTTGACATTTTTGTGAGGTCACTTTTCAAGAATCAATTTTTTAGTAAGAAATTAGGGTCCCAGCAGTGGCGTAGAGAAATATGAAAAATTGATTAAAACATAAATAAATCGGAAAACAAGTCTAGATCTCTTTTCAGGAAATTTTCCTTCATTTTTGGAAATATACTTCATACTTTTTGGGAAAAGTGTCCTTAATTTTTTGCAATTTTTGGTAATTTTTTGCATTTACGCAAATTTTTCGGGTACTTTTTTATTTTGGGAAATTTCTTTTAATTATCAGAAAATTTTGTTCATTTTCAGGAATTGTTTGGCCAATTTTGGAAAATTTTCTCATTTCCGGACAATTTTCTTCGATTTCGGAAAGATTTTTCTAATTTTAGTTAACTTTTGGGAGGTGTTCCGAAAATTTACCAAAATAATTTTACGAATTTTTTCAATTATATTTTAGTGATTTCTCAATTTTGCATCGCAAACCGGCAAGAAGCATAAAACTTGGAAGGTGAAATTCTTTAAAGAGGAAAAATGTTCTCCCACTAGGTCCCAGTCCACCTTTAACATTCAGAAGGAGCGTAGTGGGGATCAGTTATGATTACAATTTTATGAAATTGAGGGGCCCAAAATTCTTATCAGCTTTCAAAAATCTCAGTTGAAGAAACTTTTTGTGATGAGAAATTAATTAAGTGGCTGCATGCATATCACATTCAAAACACACAACGCAAAATCAAATTTGATTCATGTAGACTGTATTTGTACTATTGCTACGCAAAGGTGTATGCATGCAGTACCTTTAATTTAATGAATAACATTTGCTTATATTAGTACCAAGTTAAAATTTGTTGTTTGAATGGAAATATGAAGAAGAAAAAAGAAAGAAAAAACATTGCATGTTGTTAATCAACTATATACAGAATACAATGTAGTGGACCCAGACCACAACCCTAAATGTGGGGACCGGGAGTGAGCGTCAGGTGTGATAAATAAAGCAATAACTCATTTTATCTGTTTGTCTTGGCTCAAACTTGGCAGGGAAAGCATCTCGGAACATGGAGGGTCCATGCAAAAAAAGAGATAGCATGGCTTTCAAGAAGTTTTTTTTTTTTATAACATAACATTAATCAAGCTACTAATTGTTGTCAATACTGCAATATGAAACCTCGAAATCGCATCACTTCGATATGGGAAAAATCAAGTTTCACACGTTTTTTTTATATATATAAATTTAGCTTTTTTAAATCATGGTTCGTTCTCCGCCTATTAATGGGAACAAATGGGAACATTTGACCAATGGTCGGCGCCATTAACACAGGCACATTTTTCAGCCTCCATACCTATAACGTACGTGCGGAACTTCAAACGGCTGGAAGAAAATTCCTAGCCATTTGGAAAAAAAATTGGATGCGCAAAACATTAAGCGTAATACTAATACCTATGCTTTTTCCACTCCCATAACATAGGTTCACCACGCCGTTTTTGAGCTATTGCAAAGAGTATAACGTGACCAGTACTTGACCCCTATGTTGTAGACGTGTTTCAGGCTGATAAGAATATATGCGTAGACACGACAGTAGCTGCCCTGGCCTAGATTTAGGTCGCCATCTTTCTTTGCCTTGTTTTTACTTTGAACAGTTGAAATAGTGCTTGAATTTCTATCCGTTTGCCTGTTTGTTTCAAAAGATTCATCTGGGGAATTATATATACATATATTTTGTATAATAATTTGAGTGTTTAATTCAAAACCTGTCTTTCCTAGAATCTACGCGAGTTTAATTGAAGTTTTGTGGCAAGTTGTCAGTGTGAACTGACGCTGTGACTCATTACCTTAGGATTCAATACAGTAACACAGTGTGAAACCTGTCAGTGACGGTCTACTCACACGATCTGTCACTGAAAGTT